>CAEFZP010000793.1:0-64298 GCA_903064625.1 Mallotus villosus
ATTCTATTCGCTTAAGCAAAAAGGCTTTAATCAAGCTATTTAATCGCCGATGAAATTGCTATAAGCTCCATCTTCCAATTGATTCGGAAAGCTAATAAGAGTTCAACATACACCGACTCAAGCAGATTAGACGGCTTAGAACGACGTAAACTTACATAATGCGTTTGATCTTAGTAATGATTTTCTTGGCAACGGGTTGCCTTAATCGATGATGTGGTTACTACAGGAAGCACAATTAATGAAATACACCGTTTATTAAAAGCGCCATATTCATCTGCAAGTTTGGTGCTAGCAAGAGCTGAAAATAAAAATTTAACTTAGTCTTTGATAAGTTTTTTTATAAAACATCTTTAATTTTCTGAATTTCTGGGGTACAAAGCTAGATTATCTCAGTGTATGATTGAAGATAATCCATACTAAATCACTCAGGTTATCCTGACGGAGCAGGTATTATGATTACCATTTCCGATGCTGCCCAAGAGCATTCTTAAAATTACTGACAGATCAGCCTGAAGGCACCAATATTCGGGTTTTTGTTATTAATCAGGTACGCCATCGGCTGAATGCGTGTGTCTATGTCCTCCTGATGCGGTTGAGACTGATGACATAGAATTAGCCTTTAATGGCTTCAACGCTATGGTGATGAAAAAGCGCGCCTTTTCTAGAAGAAGCCAATATTGATTTTGTTACCGATCAGCTAGGATCTCAACTGACGCAAAGCACCTAATGCAAAAATGCGAAAAGTAGCTGATGATGCGCCACTATTTGAACGCGTCGAATATATGATTCAATCTGAAATCAATCCTCAACTAGCAAGTCATGGCGGTCACATCAATTTGATCGAAATTACTGACGAAGGCACCGCAATCTTACAATTTGGCGGTGGCTGTAATGGCTGCTCAATGGTGGATGTTACGTTAAAAGATGGCATTGAAACTCAAATGCTTGAGCGTTTGCTGGTGAATTAGAGGGCGTAAAAGATATGACTGAGCATCAACATGGTGAACATCATATCAGTAACGAGTTTTCAAATTTTTGATTACCTCTAAATAATTAGGTTTAAGATCGCAATATTTATTGACCTCATACTAGTTAGCCTAAATAATACCCACTATTGTCGGTAAATCATGAGCAAAATATAATTTGCTCATTTTTATGTGCTTAAAAAGTAGGCTTTTTCTTAAATTAATATAAAAATATAATTAAAAGTCTGAATTATTGAGGGTTAATTATGTTTTCTAGGCTATTGGTCATTCTCATTTCATGCTCATCACTGCTAAGCACTGCTTTTGCTGCTCAGGATAAAATGGAGTCTGATCTACCTAAAATGGTGCTGTTATTTTGCAGTACCACCATGTATCAAATAAAACACCAAAAAGCACTAGTGTTACGCTCTGAGCATTTACAGAGCAAATGACCTATTTAGCCGAAAATGGCTTTAACGTGATCCCTTTATCTGAAGTTATTGCTCACATTAAAAACAATCAAGCTCTTCCTGAAAAAACCATTGCGATCACTTTTGATGATGGTTACAAAGACATTGCTCAAAATGCCCACCGATTTTGAAACTTTTGGCTTTCCCTATACTTTATTCGTCGCTGTTGAACCAATTAAGCATCGCTATGGCGATATGATGGCGTGGAGTGACTTGATTACCCTGTCTAAAGAAGGGGCTGAAATTGCCAACCACAGTTGGAATCATGAGTATCTTATTGATCGAAATCCTAATGAAACAAAAAGCTCAGTGGGAAAAACGAATTGAAGCCAACATTTTAAAAAACTGAAGCTGAGATTAAAGATGCTACAGGGCAAAATTTAAAAAATTCTCGCTTATCCTTACGGTGAATATAATACCGCATTGCAGCAACTCCTTATCAAGCATGGCTTTAGCGCTGTTGGGCAGCAATCAGGAGCCGCAGGCGTATATTCTGAAATTACCGCTTACCTCGTTTCCTGTGGCTGGTCCATATGCTGATCTTGCAAGCTTAAAAGTTAAAATGCACAGTCTAAATATGCCAGTGCTTCGCCAAAACATCACTGATCCTCAATTAAAGAATGGTCATTGGCGTCCTAATTTAAAAATCAAATTAAATGTAACGATATTTATCCAACCAGATGATGTGTTTTATTCACGGGCAAGGAGCAAAACAACCTGTTGGACAGCAAAAGATGAGTTCAGTATTCAAGCTGATCTTGATTTACCTGTTGGTCGCTCACGCTACAACTGTACAGTGCCAAGCAAAACCAAAGGTCGTTATTATTGGTTTTCACAATCTGGGGTAAGAAAAATAGCGTTTTTGTAATATTTAGAATCAAGGTTTGAACTTCTTTAAACCTTCCTTATAGCTGCTGAATGGCAGCTATATCGGCAATTAAATCGTCATTATTGATTTGAGGTAATTGATTATTAACTGAATTAGGCTTAATAATCGCAACCTTTGCGCCATCGGGTGAGATCAGAGCCATTGATGCGCTGTGATCCACTGTATAATCCTTCCCCTCACCAACCATGGCATATACCATTCCGAGATCTCTGCTTAATGGGTAAAGCTGAATGTGCTCACCTGTTACAGCAACAAATTGGGATTAAAAAAATTCATATAGCTTTCTAGTTTGCTTTGAGTATCTCTTTTGGATCGACAGAAAGAAAGATAATTTGTAATGGTCTGTGTTGAGTCAATCGCCCATAAGCCGATGCAAGCTTTCCCATGGTTGTTGGACACACATCAGGGCACGAAGTAAATCCTAAAAAATTAAACTCCATTTTCCTTTAAGTTGTTCATTAGTAATAAACGGCCTTTTTGATCGGTTAACGAAAACGGTTTTAGCTTTTTCGGCTCAGGAAATAAATAGCTGGGTTTTAAGCTTAGCATTACTATCAATGCTAAAAGGTATGATAAATCGGCTGGCAATAATGCCAAAGCCAAGTATTACAAATAAAAAAACAATGATTGCTTTGCTTTTATTCATTTTATTTAGCCAAATAATGATCAAGCAATAGAGCTAAAAACAGCAACATTAAGTGATAAATCGAAAATTTAAATACTTGCATTGCAAGTCCTGGTTTATCCCAAAACTTAAGCTCCCATGCTTTAAATATAAATAGGCAACTTAGAATAGTGGATGCTGCTAGATAAATAGCGCCAGACATACCAACGAGTACAGGAAGTAAACAAGCAATAGCCAGTAAAATTGTATAGAGGATAATGCAGGTTTTTGTAAATTCAACGCCATGGGTTACAGGCAACATTGGCACATTCACTTTGGCGTATTCGGCTTTTCGATGAATCGCTAATGCCCAAAAATGAGGTGGCGTCCATAAAAAAATGATAATCACTAGTAGTAAACCATGCCCATGAAACTCACCTGTTACTGCTGTCCAGCCAAGCAGCGGAGGCAAAGCTCCCGCTAAACCGCCAATGACAATATTTTGTGGTGTTGCACGCTTTAAATATGTTGTGTAGATAAGTGCGTAACCGATTAGGCTTGCAAATGTCAGCCAAGCAGTAAGTGAATTGACGCCAGCGTAAAGAATAACAAAACCAATAAACGCTAAGCTGAGTGCAAAAACTAACGCTTTTTGAATAGAAATTCGTCCCTGCGGAAGAGGACGATGACTGGTTCTTTGCATAATGCCATCAATATGCCTATCAATAAGATGGTTCATAGCAGCAGCGGCTCCCTGCCATCATTGCAATACCTATTAATCCAAGGACTAAAGGTTTAATAGGAACCGCTTGCTCGGTTGCTAAACACATACCAACCAATACCGTTAGCAGCATCAGCGCAACCACTTTTGGTTTTGTCATCTCATAGTAGGCATGCCATTGACCAAATGAGCCCCTAGAAAGTAATAATTGTTTTCCCATAACAATGCTCCCTCTTTAAGCCTTACGCCATATAGCGTAATTAATAAATACCATTGTCATTAGCAATAATGCTGCTGTTAAATTATGTAAAACAGCTATGCCGAGAGGCAGGTGAAAAACCACATTGAAAATTCCCAGCAGAATTTGAGTTGCTAACAACAAGGTAAGCATTTTGGCACCACCTCTAATGGTTCTTGATATCGACAGTTTCATTATCCTTAACACCAGATAAATTAGCGTAAAGGCAGTAACAATGGCACCAATACGGTGACTTACATGAATCGTCATGCGACTGGCATAATCAAGTACACCAAATTCAAAACTTTTATGATTTCCTTGAAATGGTGAAAAAGCCTTGGTCATTTGTAAGTTGTTTATCCAATCACCTTCGCAAAAAGGCAAAATCGTGCAAGAGAGCGCCGCGTAATTTGCTGACGTCCATCCTCCAAGAATAATTTGCAAAATTAATAAACCAAGAGCAAACGTTGCTAAAGGAGCTAGTTGCTTACACCGATAATCTCGCCCATTAATATTGAGAGGCTTTACTCTCAAATAAAGAAGAATGAGTAACGACAGCAAAGCAAAGCCACCAAGCAGATGACCCATCACCACAATGGGCATTAGTTTCATGGTCACTGTCCACATGCCCAGTGCGGCTTGAAAAATCACTAAAGCAGCAAGCAATAATGGTAATTTTTTTGGCGCATCAGTGGTTTTAAGACAAATAATTAAAATCCATAAAATTAATAGCCCAAGGGTTCCAGCCACATAGCGGTGGATCATTTCAAGCCATGCTTTATTCGTTTCTAAAGGACGTTCTGGAAAAACTTTTTCGGCACGAGAAATATCCTCTACTTTACTTGGAACAGATAATTGACCATAGCAACCAGGCCAATCAGGGCAACCAAGTCCAGCATCGGAAAGGCGAGTATAAACCCCCATTACAACCACAAATAATGCAAAAAAAAGAGTGATTTTAACTAATGAGGTTAATGCCATTAGCCTATCCTCGATAGCTTTAGTAGCTTTCTTAAATCCGTCAGTAGATCCTTCCTTGACTCATTTGTGCTTGTTGATGACCAAGATTTTGGTAACGCATAACGAAGTGACCAAGTGGATCAATGATCACAACATGATCACTTAAACTATTTGCCATTTGAGGATTAATTTGAAAATAAGGAAGGCTAATATCAGTAAGTACGGATGTGTCACTTGTGGAAGAAACCGCAATTAATGGAATCACTCGGTCTCTTTCTTTACCAAGCGCTGTGTGAGTTTGTTTTAATAGATACAATTTATATTGGCAGGCTTGATGACAAACATTTGGCACCAAATAAAGCATTTGCCATTGTTTGGGATAAGGATTTTCTTGCTCAAAAGACAGATAACTCTCATTGGTACTAATCAATTGTCCTTTGTTAGTTTTACCGCCTTGGTACCACTCAAAATTCAGGACCAATTTAGCAATAACAACGGGCAAAATAAAAGTAACTAACACTAGTACCAAAATGACTTTTGATTTTTTACTGGAGTCCATCTTAGCTCCTTTGTATTAGTTTTAATTTGTGGTTTTACTTATCCTATGTTGTTGGTTTTTTGTATGCTTTGCAAATAAAAATTAACATAAGTATAAATAGGGCTGCCGCCATCGAAAACCATTGCAAAGCATAGCCTTGATGCTTTTTCGCTGGCATAGGAATTGGTAACCAAGGATGGGGTAAATGAGTCAGTAATTTGTCTTCAGGTTGTAAGACTATAGGATATAGTGGATTTTTAAATTCCGTTTCTAATTGCTTAAAGTTTAAATTTTGAATCCGTTTCGGCCAGCTTTTTCAGCGTTGAGCTCGTAACTTAAAGGGTTAAGGCTTTTTTGATATAAACGCCCTATAAACTGCCGCGACAAAATAATCTCTTTTACCTTAGGTAAGATATGTCTTGATTGATTTGCTTCCACAAAACCTAACTCTAAGAGCAGCCACTTTTTGAATTTTCAAATTTAAGTGGCTGAAAAACGAGGTATCCCACTTTGCCTTGATAAACTTGATTATCAAGCATCAACAGTTTACCTGTTATTGGCGCTGCCTTAACTTGCAGACGATAACCACTCAAGTTTGTTTGTTCATCATCACCAATGAGATTTTGCAGTTCCTTTAGATTTAAAGGTTGCTGTTGACTTCGATTAGTAAGGGCTTGTTGCCAGTTAGTCTTTTCCTCTGCACGAGAAAGTTGCCACATTCCAAGCTTGACCATTACCACAAACAGCACCAAAGTAAGGATTAGCAAGCTAAAGCTAGCCAGTCGTGTTTTTGAAAAAGGACTTCCAATGAACCCTGTGATAATTTTCAAAGTGATCCTAGTACTCCTGCTATTTTTTGTTTTATTCAATCTAGGGCGGGCGTTATTTATTTTAATTAAGGGCGAGAAAGATGTTTCTATGAGTCATTTCTTAGGTCGAAGAGTGTTATTTTCTGCCGCGATCATTCTATTGGTGATCATTTTTCTTGGAAGTGGGCTGATTACACCAACCCACGACCATATTAATTGTTGTTATTCTTAGAGAATGTAAACAAAAACAAATAAGCATAACCAAACAACATCAACAAAGTGCCAATACCAACTGCCAGCTTGAAAGGCAAAATGATGCTCAGGCGTAAAATGCCCTTTTAAAATGCGCACAAATAGAATCGTGAGGAAAATAGCACCTAATGTTACGTGCATGCCATGGAATCCTGTCAGCATAAAAAAGGTATTGCCATAGATACCAGAATCAAGGGTTAATCCCATATCGCCATAAGCGTGAGCATATTCCAGCACTTGACCTGCTAAGAAAGCAAAACCAAGAATAATCGTAATAGCCAACCAAATTTTAAGTGGCTTGCGATTGTTTTTTTCAAGATTAACGTGAGCAAAATGCAGAGTGATGGAAGACACAACCAAAATGATTGTGTTCATTAGTGGCAAGCCCATCCATCCCATGGCTTCAGTTTTTGTACCGTCTGGAGTGACTATAAGCGGCCATACGGCATCAAAGTTAGGCCATAACACTTCATGAGTCATTAGGTTATTCGATGCGCCACCTAGCCAAGGCACTGCAATCATTCGAGCATAAAATAAAGCCCCAAAAAAAGCGCCAAAAAACATGATTTCAGAAACGATAAACCAACTCATGCCTTGCCTAAATGAGCGATCCATTTGCGCTGAATATAGACCTGACATTGATTCCATAATTACCGTTCGAAACCAACCAACGATCATAAATAAAATAACGCAGATCCCAGCTAATAATATGTAACCACCGCCAGAAGCATTGGTATTTAATTGCTGAACAAAAGTGCCCGCCCCAAAAGCAATAAGAAATAATCCAATCGCGCCAACAATAGGCCATCCACTTTGAGCAGGAACATAGTAATTGTCATATTTTGTTGTCATTTAGCAACTCCTGGTTTTGCATCGCCACCGCCCATTTTTGCGGTGATATCAAACAAGGTGTATGAAAGTGTGACTGTATTAATATCTTTGGGTAAATCAGGATCAATATAGAAGATAAGCGGTAATTTCGCTTCACTTGCGGCATCAAGTTTTTGCTGATTAAAGCAAAAGCATTCTGTTTTATTAAAATAGGCTGCAGCTCGCCCTGGAGAAACAGAGGGAATTGCTTGTCCTATGATAGTTTTATTAGCATAGTTTTCAGCTAAAAATGCAGTGCGTACAAGCTCTCCTGGCTGTACCGTCATTTTCTTAACTGATGGTGCAAATTTCCACGGAATTTTTCCCGGTTTTTGAGTAATAAATTCAACGGTAACCAGTCTATTTTTGTCGATTTTCACCTGAGAATATGCTTCTGGCGTTGTATTAGTTTTACCATTTATTCCCAGTTGCTCGCAGAGCACATCATAAAGTGGTACCAAAGCAAACCCAAAACCAAACATACCAATTGAGCCTATAACAAGTAGGCTGATAAGCTTGCGGTTACTAGGTTGGCTGGCCATATTACTTCACCACAGGTGGCGTAGAAAATGAGTGATAAGGCGCGGGGCTTGCAATTGTCCATTCTAATCCTTCTGCGCCATCCCACGGTTTATCTGGTGCTTTTTCGCCGCCTCTAATACATTTAATAACGACTGCAACAAAGATAAGTTGAGATAGCCCAAACGCAAAACCACCAATAGAAACTATCTGGTTAACATCGGCAAACTGAATGGCATAATCAGGAATTCGTCTTGGCATGCCTGCAAGACCGACAAAATGCATCGGAAAAAAACAGCACATTGACTGAAATTAATGAGCACCAAAAATGCCACTTGGCGAGCCTTTCATCAAACATGTGTCCTGTCCATTTAGGCAGCCAATAATAAGCTGCGGCCATTATGGAAAAAACAGCGCCAGAAACCAAAACATAGTGAAAATGCGCCACAACAAAATAGGTGTCATGGTACTGAAAATCAACAGGTGTGATTGCAAGCATTAGCCCTGAAAAACCACCTATGGTGAATAACACTATGAAGGCCAGAGCAAATAACATTGGCACTTCAAAGGTCATAGAGCCTCTCCACATGGTGGCAACCCAATTAAAGACTTTCACCCCTGTCGGAACAGCGATTAGCATGGTGCAATACATAAAAAAGAGCTCTGCAAACACAGGCATTCCCGTGGTAAACATATGATGTGCCCACACTAAAAAGGATAAAATAGCGATACTGGCGGTGGCGTAAACCATTGAAGAATAACCAAAGAGCTTTTTACGACTAAAAGCGGGAATGATGGCAGAAATAATGCCAAATGACGGTAGAATCATTATGTACACTTCTGGATGCCCAAAAAACCAAAAAATATGCTGAAACATAACGGGATCACCGCCTCCAGCTGCTTCAAAAAGCTAGTGCCGAAATATTTATCCGTAAGCACCATGGTTACCACGCCAGCGAGCACTGGCATCACCATAATCAACAAAAATGCAGTAATTAACCAAGTCCAAACAAATAAGGGCAGCTTCATCCAAGTCATGCCAGGTGCACGCATATTCACAATGGTTACGATGACATTGATTGCGCCCATGATGGAGCTTATGCCCATTATATGGATAGAAAACACAAATAATGCCGTAGAGTCAGGGCTATAGGTTGTGGATAGCGGCGCATAAAAAGTCCAACCAAAGTTGGGGCCGCCACCTTCCATAAAAAGTGAAGAAAGCAAAATAGTAAAAGCAAAAGGTAGAATCCAAAAGCTCCAGTTATTCATGCGAGGCAGCGCCATATCCGGTGCGCCAATCATCATTGGGATCAGCCAATTAGCAAGTCCTGTAAAAGCAGGCATGACCGCGCCGAAGACCATTATTAGTCCATGAACTGTTGTCATTTGATTAAAAAAGTTGGGTTCAACTAATTGTAGACCTGGTTGAAATAATTCTGCACGAATGACCATTGCCATCGCACCACCAACCAAAAACATAATCAAACTAAACCAAAGATACAGAGTGCCAATGTCTTTATGGTTAGTGGTTAAAACCCAACGCATTATGCCTTTTGCAGGGCCATGACTATGGTGTTCTTCATGGGCTGGGTTCAAATTAGTTTCCTCGTGAGTCGTGGTATTCATAATTTTCCCTACTTCCCGTGATTATTAACATCCACTGCCTGTACGCTATCTCCAGAATTATTATTCCAAGCATTACGTTCGTAAGTTACGACAGCTGCAATTTCTTTAGCTGTGAGCTGTTTTTTAAAGGACTGCATTGCAGTTCCCGCCTTACCATTAACGACTATATCGATATGATTTTTGACAGGTCCTTTAATGATGGGACTATCAATGAGAGAAGGAAATACGCCTGCAAGTCCAGCTCCGTTAGGTTGATGGCAAGCAGCACAATTAGCCATATAGACTGTTTTACCTTGTGCCATCAAATCAGCCATTGAAAGGGTTTGGGATAACGCTACTTTTGCATTAGCCGCCGCATTAGCTGCACTGGTTTTTTGTTCCGTTATCCACATATTAAATTTTTCTTCGGGAACGGCTTTTACAACAATGGGCATAAAGCCATGATCTTTCCCGCAAAGCTCAGCACATTGACCGCGATAAATTCCTTCTTTATCTATTTTTGTCCAAGTTTCATTAATAAATCCGGGATTAGCATCTTTTTTAACAGCAAAGGCAGGAACCCACCAAGAATGAATAACATCGTCAGAGGTGACAAGAAAACGTATCTTTTTATTTGTTGGCAGTACTAGCGGTTTATCAACTTCAAGTAGATAGTTTTCACTTTTAGGTGCATCACCATCGATTTGATCTCTAGGGGTAGAAAGAACGCTGTAAAACTCCACATCATCATCAAAATATTTGTAATGCCATTTCCACTGAGATCCCGTAACCAAAATGGTAATGTCAGCATCAGAGCTATCTTCCATGGCAATTAAAGTTTGAGTTGCTGGAATTGCCATAGCAAGCAAATAACGAAAGGAATCAAAGTCCAAGCGATTTCAACTTTAGTACTTTCATGAAACTGGGCAGGTTTCGCCCCTTTTGATTTTCTATGGTAGATGATGGAATAAAGCATGACGGAAAAAAACGGCAACGCCAATAGCACAACAAATATAAAGAATGATCATATGAAGGCTATACACCTTATTACTGATCTCTGTTACGCCTTTCGTCATATTTAATGGCATTTCAGATGCCATTAACGTGGGAGAAATTAAACCTAACATAAATAACAATATACGCTTCAAAGACATCCCCTCTAACAATTGCAGTTTTTGCAACCACAAGGAAGAGCAACACAGTCAATTCACATCCTATGAAAACTCTTCAGTCCCGCGAAAAGTAAACCATTTTAATGGTTATCTAAACTTTCAAATTGACGCTATATTTCTAGATTTAATTCACGACAAAGTAACCTTTAAAGTTCATAGCTAGTTACAATTGTTAACTCATAGATTACTTGCTGTTTATAATTTGATCAAGAAGGATGTGATCATTTGAATCAAGCACATGTATACCCATATATGGACCCTCTCCGATTGCAAGACCTCGTATTGAGTGATTAGCGTGAATCATTGCTGCCATATATTCGGCCTATTAACGAAGTGCTTTTACTTCTGGCCCTGATGGTTGTTCGCATCTTGTTATCTCATCAAACGCACGGCCTCGAAGGCTTTGGGTATAAACTGACTGGAACAAGACGGTTATGAACCGTTAATCATCACTACGCTGTCGTTTGCAATTTATTGATAGGGCTTCCTTTTTTACTGTGAAATAGTGTGGTACTCGGTACTTAGGACTGTGTTTTATTTATGTTGCCCGGTTGATAATCCTGCTGATAATGCAGCATCGCCCACGCCATTCGTACCATTTTATTCGCCAATGCGACGCAGGCTTTATTGAAATTCATCCGAGCTAAACAGTCACGTAACCCGCGCATCTGATTACTTAACGCAGTTTGCTGTGCGACCATTCTTTCCCTGATTCGATGAATAAGCTGTATATCAGCTTGTTTTATAGGTACAAATCTCATTTCTGCCCGCTGTGAAGCTTCTGCGATTGCTTCGGCATCGTTATAGTCGTTTTTATTTCCTTTGCGATAAGGCACGACATACTGAGGAGCGATGCATTTAACCTCATGCCCCGCTTTAGTCAACTCTCGGCTCCAATAATGACTGCTTCCACAGGCCTCTATGACGATAACTGAAGGCTCTGTTTGGGTAAAAAAATCAATCATTTGATAACGTTTCAGTTTCTTTTTACGTCACACCCGACCCGTGGCATTCATAAACACTAAATGAAAAACAGACTTGGCAATATCTACACCGATGGTTAATTTAGTCATATGGTTCCCCTTCTTCTTGATAGAAATTCAATACCCTATCTTGGCTCATTCGAAGCCGTTGTGGGAGGAGAGGGTCCATACCATTAAGCGACTTCAAGATGCAGAATTCAGAGCTTCACAGAAAGTCGAAGACAAGTGGAAGGATTGAAGGAATGGCTAACCCTTTCACGAGTATTATGCGATGTATTCGTTTTTCGGTGAAACTGCCTTTGGACGAAGCTTACAGCCTTTTATCCTTCGCTAAACTTATGACTATGCATTCAAAAATTCATCTTGACTAAAAGACACTAAGCGCTTGCTGAAAACGAGATCTTGAGGTTGCTTGTTGTTAAAATTAACATGCCCCAAATTGGGGCTTTAAGAAAGGTTTATTTAGAATGGAAATGTAATGCTGATGACTAATGTTTAATGTAAAAGTTTGAATTAAGCAGATTGATTGCAGGCAATTAGTGATATTTAACTTGCTCTATTAACCATCCTTGGGCTCTTGCTATTTTTGCTACCAATTGCATACGGCGGTTATCTTTATTATCAAGAGGGGTACTCCAAGTAATCACGGCACTTGATTTACCGCTAGTAAGGGCTTTTTCCATTGCCCAAAGTGTTTCAACTTCGTCTCTTGTTTTTACAAGTAGCACTTTATCTAGACGAACACTTGCGTTCATTAAAATCGTTTTGTAATCAATATTTGGTACATTGATAAGCACTATCCAGAGCCCCTGTTCGCTTAATTGCGCCAAAGTTAATGCGCAGGACTGTAATTCTTCAATGCCTTGATTTTGAGTTTGAAACGTCTGAATGCTTGGCGCTGCGATATCAGAAATATTTTTGATTGAATTTTGCCAAATCCCTGGGTGTTTTAGAGGCATTCCTTGCTCTTTATTCATTGCCAATCTCCATTTCGAATCACACCCACGGCTAAGCCTTCAATTGATAAATTTTGCGTTTCTAAATCAACCACAATTGGCGAGTAATCTTCATTTTCTGCGTGCAAATAAACGGTATTTCCTTTTTGTTCAAAACGTTTTACTGTCACTTCATCTTCAACTCTTGCTACTATGACTTGCCCATTGCGAGCTTGCTCCATCTTGTGAACTGCCAATAAATCGCCTTCCAAAATACCAATGTTTTTCATGCTATCGCCGCGCACTTTTAGTAAAAAATCCGCAGAGGGTCTAAACATGCTTGGATCAACTTGATAATAATTTCCACATGCTCTTGGGCTAAAATCGGCTCTCCAGCAGCAACCTGCCCAATTAGCGGTAAACCGTTTTCTGGATTAACAATTTCCTCTGTTATTTTTATGCCCCTAGAAGTGCCTGGCATTATTTCTATATAACCTTTTTTTGCTAAGGCTTTAAGATGCTCCTCTGCTGCATTGGCACTTTTAAAACCAAAGCGCATTGCAATTTCTGCTCGAGTGGGAGGCATTCCTGTATCAATAATATTGCGCTTAATTAGTTCTAATATTTCGGCTTGGCGAGGCGTTAGGGGTCTCATAACAGTTCCTGTCTATCCATACAGTTACTGTTATTGTATACAGTATTTTATACAGTGCAAGTGTTAACCAATCGAATGGTTTTGTTTATTCTGTTGTGAGTCTGATATTCTATAGCCAATTTTAAGGTGATGCAGATGTCATATTTATAATGTCTAAACAAAACTCTTTTTGGTTTAAATCATTACGCTGGTTACAAAACAAATTAGTTCATACTGTGGTGGTTCCTCAAGATCCTTTTTCTGATCTGAATTTAGATCCTGACCGTCCTTTAGTTTATGTACTTAAAACTGAATCCATCAGCGATATCGCCGCATTAAATCATGTATGTCATCAGTTTGGCTTGCCAAGTCCCTATCAAGATTTAAATGTCGATGGTAAGGCTTTACCTCGCCTCGTGTGTCTTGCAGGTGCAAAGCCATTATTTGGAAAACGCAAAGGTGATAAATCCTTCCTTGATACGCTAAGTGAGCTTCTTGCCCTTCATAAATTAAATGATAACTTAGACATTCAACTTGTTCCTGTCAGCCTTTTCTGGGGACGAACGCCCGGTCGTGATGATGACACCATGAAAGCGGCAGTTTTAGAAAGAGAAGATCCTTCTTGGCTTCGAAAAGTATTGATGATTCTATTTTTAGGTCGCCATAACTTTTTACAATTTTCAAATGCTGTATCCCTTAAATATATGGCACAAGAGCATGGCACCGATCATCGAATAGCACAAAAGCTTGCTCGCGTGGCAAGGGTGCATTTTCAGCGCCAACGAAAAGTAATGACAGGTCCTGCTTTACCAAATAGACAAGCACTATTTCATGCATTGCTTAGTTCTGAAAATATTAAATTAGCCATTTCAGAAGAGGCTATAAGTAAGAAAGTCTCTGAGTCTGAAGCGCAAGCGAGAGCCATGAAATACATGGACGAAATTGCAGCTGATTATTCAGATAGCTTAGTTCGTATTGCTGAAAGGCTTTTAACTTGGCTTTGGAACAAACTCTATAGCGGTATTAGCATTAAAGGCGCTGAGCAAATTCGTAAACTTCACCATGATGGACATGAAATCGTTTATGTTCCTTGTCATCGAAGTCATATGGATTATTTACTGCTGTCTTACATTCTTTATTTTCAGGGTATGGTGCCACCGCACATTGCCGCAGGTATTAACCTAAACTTTTGGCCAGCAGGACCATTATTCCGCCGCGGTGGTGGATTTTTTATTCGTCGCAGTTTTAATGGTAATAAACTTTACACCGCTGTATTTCGTGAATATTTAGATCAGCTTTTTGCAAAAGGATATTCGGTAGAATATTTCACTGAAGGCGGTCGTTCTCGTACTGGTCGGTTGCTATCACCTAAAACGGGCATGATCGCCATGACAGTAAATAGTGTACTTAGAGGAATAAAGCGTCCTGTCACTATGGTGCCAATTTATCTTGGATATGATCACGTGATGGAAGTGGCGACTTACCATAAAGAACTTAGCGGCACGAAAAAGAAAAAAGAATCCGTATGGCAAGTTTTAGTGCCCTTCGCAAATTAGGCAATTTCGGTCAAGGTTATGTTAATTTTGGTGAGCCTATTAACATTCAAAACTTTTTGTCTGAAGAAGTGGGCGATTGGCGTGAGCAAATAGCATTATCTCCCAATAGCAAACCAAGCTGGCTAAACCCCGCTGTAAATACCCTTGCTAATCGCGTAATGACCAATATCAATAATGCCGCTGCTGCCAGTTCAATCACATTAAATAGTGTGGTTTTACTTGCTGCAGAGCAAAATGCTTTAGAGCGCTCAGCTCTTGAGAAGCAATTGGATCTGTATTTAAAAATGCTTAAAGATGTTTGCTATACGCCATATGCGTCAGTTGCAGAAGGTAATGGCAACACCCTTGTTGATCAAGCCTTGAGCCTTAACAAGGTAATCACTGAAATTGATGGTTTTGGCGAAATTATCTCCATTGAGCGAAGCCAGCTGTTAGCCATGAGTTATTATCGCAATAATATTATTCACCTATTAATTTTGCCAGCTCTTGTTGCCAGCTGCTTAATTCGAAGTAAAGAGCCCAATAGAGCGTTTATTCATCAAACTGTAAATGATTTATATCCTTTGCTAAAAACTGAGTTATTCATGGGAGTAAACAATATTTCTGAATACGTAGATCACATAATTGATTTATTGATTGAGGAAGAATTGATTAGCGAGAAAGATTATTTTAGGGTGAATCAAGCCAGTTTTAATCGTTTGTTATTACTCGCTGAAATCATAAGTGAAACCCTACAAACGATACGCCATTATTTTTAACCTGTTGGCTTCTCGTCCTGTATTTGAAAGAGCAGTTCTTGAAGGTGAAAGCCATTTATTGGCGCAAAGACTAGGCGCACTTCATGGTGTCACTGCACCTGAATTTTATGATAAAAAGTTGTATGGCATTTTAACTTTAAAGCTAAAGGATTTGGGATACCTGTCTGACAAGGATGAAAACGAGGATGTTGCATCAATGCGCAATAACATTAATGCATTACTTAAGCCTTCAATTAGACAGACAATAGTTGAAAGTGTAAACATCTCCAATTAACGAGTTTATTGTCCTAGTGGGGCTTTAGTGTTTAGTAACGCTGTTTTACTAAGACACTTAAAGTCCCATGTCATGTTATTCAAATATCGCATTCATTCACAATAATAATTAACCTTGGTACTGATATGGCTAATCATATGAATGCCGCGCTAGCGGATAAATCTCTATTTGGCGGTGCAATGATCATCGCAGGAACAACTATTGGCGCAGGAATGTTTTCTCTGCCTGTGGTCAGCGCGGGAATGTGGTTTGGCTACTCCGTTGTGATGCTGCTTGGTATTTGGTTTATCATGCTGTTGTCTGGGTTATTACTGTTAGAAACTAATTTACATTTTCCTCCCGGTGCGAGTTTTGACACTTTAACCAAGCAAACACTTGGACAATTTTGGCGCATAGTTAATGGCGCTTCCATCACCTTTGTCCTTTATATTCTTACTTATGCCTATATTAGTGGCGGCAGTTCTATCGTTAACCACAGCTTGAATAATTTTGGTATTGACCTTCACCAAAGTACCGCAGGATTATTGTTTGCAGGTATTTTGGCATCCATCGTACTAATTAGCACTAAAGCTGTGGATAGGATCACCACGATAATGCTTGGTGGCATGATAATTACTTTTTTTCTTGCCGTTGGAAATTTATTAATCGAGGTTGATGCTGATAAGCTTTTTACCGCCAATAATCAAATCAGTTATGGCTCTTATTTATTTGCCGCCTTGCCTTTTGGTTTAGCGAGTTTCGGTTATCACGGTAACGTACCTAGTCTGGTCAAATATTATGGAAAATCGCCACTAAAAGTGGTTAAAGCCATTGTTTTAGGTACTTTTATTGCGTTAGTTATTTACCTTTGTTGGCTGGTTGCCACCATGGGCAATATTAGTCGACCTCAATTCGTTAATATTATTTCCCAAGGTGGAAACATGGGTGTTTTGGTGAGCGCTTTGTCTGATGTTATGACAAGTCAGTGGTTAAATACCATGTTAACGCTATTTGCCAACCTTGCCGTGGCGTCATCGTTTCTTGGTGTGACCTTAGGGCTTTTTGATTACCTTGCAGATCTTTTTAACTTTGATGATAGCTTTATTGGTCGAAGTAAGACGGCATTAGTGACTTTTATTCCACCAACCTTTATGGGCATTTTATTCCCTAATGGCTTTTTGGTTGCCATTGGTTTTGCTGCTTTAGCCGCTTGTATTTGGGCTGTTATCGTTCCTGCGCTAATGGCTTACAAAGTGCGACAATTACATCCTGATGGTTGTGGTTTTAAAGTGCCAGGCGGAACACCGCTTATTGTACTGGTAATTTGTTTTGGTGTAATAACAGGTATTTGCCACTTACTGGCAATGGCAAATTTATTACCTATCTATGGTAATTAAAAGGACTTAAAATTCAACAAATGTGTCATTAGCGAAACATTTAATGTTTCACTTGTTAATCTTATGTTTTACTATCGTCTCTAATGGTTACTTTATAAGTTATGTTTAATTTTTTTAACATGATTTATTTTCAACTGGAGACGAATAGAAATGGAATTCAATAATCTAAGACGTTTACTGTTTGGAGGCCCTGCTTTAATAGCAGCGCTTCCTTTGATGGCAGGCCAACAAAGTTTTGAAGCGCGATCCGATGCCATGGGTGGCACCGCAGTTGCATCTGCTAGTCGATTATCATCTATATTCGTTAATCCAGCCCTAATGAATATATCTAAAAATAAAACCAACGACCTATCCATATTACTGCCCGCTGTTGGCATTGAAGCTGGCGATCCCGACAGCATTATTGACCAAATTGACGACATACAAGACTTCTATACCAGTTTAGATGATGCGATTAATAGCCAAAACGTCAGCGAAATTGAAACATCAAGGGATTCGCTGGTGACATCACTGGAAGATCTTGATAATAGTCAAGCCAGAATAGATGGTGGAGTAGGATTTGCCGTTATATTAGCTGATTTTGACAACGGATCGAGCAGCGGACTTTTTTATAAAAGCTACTTTAATGCCTTTATTGTCGCCGATGTCGATAACAATGATATTAACGATTTAAAAAATATTGACCCTTTAAATCCGCCAACACTTGAAGATTTGAAGTCTGAAGGTGTTGTCTCTGCAGGCGCTATTACTGATATCGGCATTGCCTACAGTTATCCTGTTTTAATTAGCGATATTCCGTTTAGTTTTGGCGCAAGTCCAAAAATACAGCGAATTTACACTTACCAATATGCTATCAATGTTAATAACTTTGAGCTTGATGATGCGATGGATGATCAATATCGCACAGATTCAACCACCTTTAATATGGATATTGGATTAGCTGCAGAGCCCATGGAGGGTGTTATTGTAGCCTTAACTGGGCGTAACTTATTCAAACAAGAAGTCAAAACAACGCCAACCAACAATCAGCAACTGACTTACCAAGTTGAGCCACAATTTACCGCAGGTATTTCCTACGATTGGTCAATTTTAAGTTTTACGTCAGATATCGACATTAATAAGCATGGCAACTTTAAAGAAATAGATGACACTGAATGCCAATTTATAAGAGTGGGTGGAGAAGTGAGACCTATCAGCTGGGGCGCTGTAAGAGTGGGATACCGTAAAGATATAGAAAATAATTCTGAAGATTTACTTACCGCAGGTCTAGGGTTATCTGTTTTCAATACATTTAATATTGATATTGCAGGTGTTTACGGTGATAACGACACAGTCGGCGCTACGCTACAAACGTCATTCTATTTCTAAATTAATCTGTTTTAAAAAGTGTTACGTTATTTTAAAACCCAGTTTTTATAACTGGGTTTGTTATTTCATAGCTAGAGAGTTAAGCAAAGCTGATATGGTTCGCTATGAATAGCGCTATTCCATATCTTCCCATTCAATTCCCATGTCATCCATCAATTGCTTCGCTTCAGCAGGAATGCTATCAGGTTTATCTTTTGCTAAATCATTATCATCAGGCAAGGGTTGACCAGTATAGGCGTGCAAAAAAGCTTCACACAGTAGTTCACTGTTAGTAGCATGACGAAGATTATTAATCTGGCGACGAGTACGCTCATCGGTCAAAATCTTTAACACCTTCATAGGAATGGAAACTGTAATTTTTTTACTTGCTCACTCTTTTTTCCATGTTCTGCATAGGGGCTAATATAGTCGCCATTCCACTCAGTCATTGACTCACCTGTAAGTTTCATAATTCGCAATAAATTTTATATTCTTGTATTTTACAGTCAAATGGAATAAACCCAAGATATTTGAGGAAACTGTCATCACACAATGATGAGGACAGGAATTCCTTTTTATGTTTTACAAAAATAACTGATAGGCAGGATTGTTTGTTTCTTCTTGATAAACAAAGCCAAGATTATTTAGAAACTGCTGAAAGGCGATATAATCAGAATCAGGTAATTCAAATCCAACTAACACTCGTCCAAATGCTGCACCGTGGTTTCGATAATGAAATAAACTGATATTCCACTGACTTTGCAGCGTAGTAAGAAAATTAAGTAATGCGCCAGGATGCTCTGGAAACTCAAAACTAAATAAACGTTCATCAAGTGATTCTTGGGGCTTACCCCCGACCATATATCGAATATGCAATTTCGCCGTTTCATCAAAAGACAAATCTTGCACTTCAAAATTCACTTTAGTTAAATCAGAGATTATATTATCAAGCTCTCCAGTCTCTCCGCTTAATCTAATACCAGCAAAAACTACAGCGCTATCGCGACTACAAAACCGATAATTAAATTCAGTAATGCTTCGTTTACCTAACAGCTTACAAAAACTTAAGAAAACTGCCTTTTTCCTCTGGAATTTTAACGGCTAATACCGCTTCTTTTTGTTCGCCTAATTCGCAGCGCTCTGACATATACCTTAAATTGTGAAAATTAACGTTGGCACCACTTAAAATAGCCGCAACAGAGACTAAAGGCTCATCCTGCTGCAATTGAAATTTTTTAAGTCCTGCTAATGATAATGCGCCTGCGGGCTCAGCTATCGCACGAGTATCTTCAAAAATATCTTTAACTGCAGCGCAGATTTCATCTGACGTTACAGTCACGACATCATCAACATATTCCTTTGCTAAGCGAAAAGTCTCATTACCAATGCGTTTTACCGCCACACCATCAGCAAATAATCCTACTTGCGAAAGCGTGACAGGCTCCCCAGCTTCCATCGCCGCTTTAAGGCAAGCTGCATCTTCAGGCTCTACGCCAATAATCTTAACTTGAGGCATAACCGCTTTATAATAAGCAGCAACACCAGCGATTAATCCGCCGCCACCCACGGGCACAAAAATCGCTTGTAATTCTTTTTTCTGCTGCAACATTTCTTGGGCAATCGTCCCCTGCCCAGCAATAACCGCTTCGTCATCATAGGGCGCAATATAAACGCGGCCTTGGTCCTTGGATAATTTTTTCGCATGCTCATTAGCCATATCAAAGGATTGACCAAATAGCACAACATGCCCTCCAAGACGTTTCACTGAATCAATTTTAATTTCAGGCGTCGTAGTTGGCATAACGATAACTGCATCAATATTGCGACATGCCGCTGACATAGCGACCCCTTGAGCATGATTGCCCGCTGAGGCACAAACAACGCCTGCTTTGCATTCATCCGTTGATAACGCAGCGATGCGATTATAAGCGCCGCGAAGCTTGAAAGAATGCACGGGCTGTAGATCTTCACGCTTTAAAAAAATATCGCAGGATAGTCTGCTTGAGAGCTTTTTCATAGCAGATAACGGCGTTACCTTTGCCACATCGTAAACAGAAGCCGTTAAAATCTTTTGTAAATAATAATTTGCCAGCGTTAATTGAGATTTACTTGCTAAAGCTAACATTTAATTCTCCAATTTACTGCGATCACGAACAGCACCTTTATCGGCACTGGTGGCAAGCATTGCGTAAGCTTTAAGCGCCAAAGAAACAGGACGCACACGAGAAAGAGGCTTCCAAGCAAGTGTTCCTTTCTTTTCCATATTAATGCGCCGCTGCTTGAGCTCATCGTCAGAAATATCAAGTTTGATGCTGCGGTTAGGAATATCAATGGCTATTGGGTCACCAGTTTCAATTAAGGCTATTGTGCCACCTGCAGCAGCTTCTGGTGAGATATGCCCAATGGATAAACCTGAAGTGCCACCTGAAAAACGCCCGTCAGTGATCAATGCGCATGAACTGCCAAGCCCTCTGGATTTAAGGTAACTGGTTGGATAAAGCATCTCTTGCATTCCAGGGCCACCTTTAGGCCCTTCGTAACGAATAACAACCACATCACCTTTAACCACTTCGCCGCTCAAAATGCCTTCTACTGCGTCATCCTGACTTTCATAAACTCTTGCTTTACCATTAAAGATGAAGTTTGATTCGTCCACTCCTGCGGTTTTAACTATGCAGCCCTTTTTAGCAATATTGCCCGATAAAACAGCAAGGCCGCCCTCTTGACTAAAAGCATGCTCTTTGTACGAATGCAGCCTTCTTTTCTATCCAAATCAAGGGAAGGCCAGCGGCAACTTTGACTAAATGCCTGAGTTGTAGGAATGCCAGCAGGCCCCGCACTAAACATGGTATGAACGGCTTTATCTTTTGACTGCGCAATATCATATTTTGCGAGTAAATCCGTCAAATTACCGCCATTTAATGCCACATGATTAACATCGGTGTGCAGCAAGTTAGCACGCTGTAATTCACCTAAATGGCCATGACGCCACCGGCTCGATGGACATCTTCCATATGATATTTCGGCGTTGAAGGTGCAACTTTACAAAGGTGAGGAACGTTTCGAGACAATCTATCAATATCTGCCATGGTGAAATCAACTTCAGCTTCTTGAGCTGCCGCTAATAAATGCAGAACGGTATTGGAAGAACCCCCCATGGCAATATCGAGCGTCATGGCATTTTCAAAGGCTTTAAAATTTGCAATGTTGCGAGGTAAAACTGATTCATCATCCTGATGATAATAACGATTGGCTAGCGCCATAACGCGTTTTCCCGCTTCAAGGAATAATGCTTTTCTATCAGAGTGTGTTGCTAATAAAGAGCCATTACCTGGCAGTGACAAACCTAAGACTTCCGTTAAGCAGTTCATGGAGTTTGCGGTAAACATGCCTGAACAAGAGCCGCAAGTAGGACAAGCACTTCGCTCAATTTTTTCGCTGTCTTCATCGGAAATTCGCGGATCAGCAGCGGCAACCATGGCATCAACTAAATCAAGCTTAATAAGCTTATCTGAAAGCTTGGTTTTACCCGCTTCCATTGGCCCTCCTGATACAAAAACTACAGGAATGTTTAGTCTTAGTGCGGCCATCAGCATACCGGGGTAATTTTGTCGCAATTAGATATGCAAACAAGGGCATCGGCGCAATGGGCATTGACCATATATTCAAGGCTATCAGCAATGAGCTCTCTTGATGGCAAACTATAGAGCATGCCTAAATGCCCCATAGCAATACCATCATCAACGGCAATACTGTTAAATTCCTTAGCGATACCGCCAGCTTCCTCAATCGCGCCAGCCACCAGGGAACCCATATCTTTAAGGTGCACATGTCCGGGGACAAACTGAGTAAATGAATTCGCAATGGCAATAATTGGTTTGCCAAAATCTTCATCTTTTACTCCCGTTGCACGCCATAGCGCCCTTGCGCCAGCCATATTTCGGCCTTGAGTACTGGTTGCTGAACGTAATTTTGGCATTCTAATTTCCTTATTATTATATTATCTTGCGATTGCTTCTTTGGTTTTGAGCACTTGGGGTAACACTTGGCAATAATGTACATCAACCAATTTATTCAATTGATTACTTAAAAGCTCAATTCGGCGCTCAGCTTCTACTGTTAATGCAAAAAAATATTACCATTCTCCGCCGTCATATTCATATTGGTGACTTTAAATCCACGATGACGCGTCACCCTAAGCACACGTTCTAATATTTCAGGACTTGATTTCAACTGTAATTCCAATGCATGGATCATTTGCTTACTCCCGTACCTTCGATCATTTGATGATTGGCGCTGCCTGATGGCACTAAAGGCCAAACATTAAAACTGTCATCAATGGCCACATGCAGCAAATAAGGGCCATCATGGTTTAACATTTCATTTAACGCTTCGTTAATCTCATTTGATTTACTAATAGAACGGCCAGAAATATCAAACGCAGAGGCTAAACATAAAAAATCAGGGTTATCGGATAAATCAGTTTCACTGTATCTTGCATCAAAAAAGAGCTGTTGCCATTGCTTAACCATGCCAAGTTTTTGATTATCAAGTAGCAGTATTTTTATTGGTAATTTTTTGCGCTTAATGGTCGCTAGTTCTTGAATATTCATCATAAAGGAGCCATCACCAGAAACACAAACCACAGTTGCATCAGTTCTAGCAAACTGGGCGCCAATAGCGGCGGGAAGACCAAATCCCATGGTGCCAAGACCAGAGCTTGATAAATGATTTTCAGGACGATGAAATTGCATATGCTGAGCTACCCACATTTGGTGTTGCCCAACGTCACAACTTACCACTGAGTTTGCAGCTAATTTGCTTGATAAACTTTTAAGCATGGCAGGTGCATAAATAAGTGAACCCGCAGCGTCAGAGGCCGCCTGATAATTCCACTGATGCTTGTGCTTAAGTTCATCAATTTCATTATTCCAATCATCAATGTCAAGGGATACAGCCAGATGCGGTAATACTGCGCAAATTTCGGCGGCTATCGCCACATCGGGGTGACGTAATTTGCCAAGTTCAGCGGCATCTATGTCGATATGAATAATTTTGGCGTTAGGAGCAAACTCAGCAAGCTTCCCCGTTACTCTATCATCAAATCTAGCTCCTACAACCAATAATAAATCGCTTTGCTGCACGGCAAGATTAGCAGCTTTAAAGCCATGCATGCCTAGCATTCCAAGGTAACGAGGCGTATCAGGAACAATGCTACCAAGGCCCTTTAATGTTGAAACTGATGGAATATCGGTGACATCCATATATTCCCTTAGCTTATCGACTGCACCTGACATACCTACGCCGCCGCCTACGTATAACATTGGGCGCTCAGCATATTTTAATAAGGTTCTGGCTTTTTCAATCTCATTTTAAATTCGCTTAAGTTATGCTCAGGAGTGACCGACTGCAAAGGACGTCGATAAGTCACCATCGACATTTGAATATCTTTTGGAATATCAATCAAAACAGGGCCCGGTCGACCTTCTGCAGCAAGTTCAAATGCTTGATACAAAATAGGGACTAAATCATCAGGATCTTCGACGATAAAACTGTGTTTGGTGCAAGCGAGAGAGAGCCCGAGAGTATCTATTTCTTGAAAAGCATCCGTTCCCATAACAGAACGAGAAACTTGCCCTGTAATAGCAACTAAAGGCACAGAATCAAGAAGTGCATCTGCAAGACCCGTAATAAGATTGGTGGCACCAGGACCTGATGTGGCGATACAAACGCCGGTTTTACCGCTTGCTCTTGCATATCCTACCGCAGCAAAAGCAGATCCTTGCTCATGTCGATTAAGTACATGCTCTATCTCAGAATCACATAAAGCATCATAAATTGGCATAACAGTACCACCAGGGTAACCAAAAATCGTATTAATGCCATGGGCACTAAGCACTTTTAAAATTGCATCAGCGCCCCGCATTTGTTGTTGATTTTCAGATTCGCTTGCTTGATCCATTTTGAGCTATCCCCTTATTCGACTAACAGATAACAAAAAACCCCCGACTTTTCAGTGCGGGGGTTTTTATTGCCAATTTGGTTTTTTAATTAACCAAGGCCGCCCCCGTTGTGATCTAATAATCACTACGGTAATCATGACGAGAATTAGCTGAGCTAAAACAGTAATGACGCGGCTAAAATGAATCATTGATGGCAATTCCACTTATAATTTTTATTTAAAGGCATCTACGCCTTATATTTTGCATAAAAAACTATTAACACAAAACATCAATAAAACACAACCATTAATCATAATTGTTGTAATGTCTTTACCTAAATACCTTTCATATTCGTCATATAGCTTCTTAATTGAGCGCCAACAGTTTCAACCGCCGTATTTCTGATCGCCTGATTAACCGTTATCAGGCGCTGATTATCGACGCAATTTTGGCTAGAAAGTCCTTTGCCTAAATACTCTGATGGCATGCGACCAACATATTCACGTAATAACGGCACTGCTGCATGGTTAAATAAATAACATCCATATTCCGCTGTATCTGAGATAACCACATTCATTTCGTAAAGACGCTTGCGGGCAATGGTGTTAGCAATAAGAGGCGTTTCATGAAGTGACTCATAATAAGCTGACTCATTAAGGATCCCTGCATCCACCATGGTATCGAAGGCAAGCTCAACGCCAGCTTTAATCATAGCCACAAGGAAAATACCTTTATCAAAATAGGTTTGTTCGTCAATGGTTTCATCCGTGACAGGCGCTTTTTCAAAACCTGTTTTAGCTGTTTCTGCGCGCCATTTCAGCAGATTAGCATCGTCATTTGCCCAATCCACCATCATGGTTTTTGAAAATTCACCACTAATGACATCATCCATGTGTTTTTCAAAAAGTGGCGCTAGAATTTTTTTCAGATCGTCAGCTATTTCAAATGCTTTAATTTTGGCGGGATTTGATAGGCGATCCATCATATTTGTTACGCCGCCGTGCTTTAATGCTTCAGTGATAGTTTCCCATCCTTGCTGAATCAGCTTAGCGGCATATCCTGCTTCAACACCATCAGCTACCATTTTTTCATAACCAAGAATAGCGCCTGTCTGCAGCATGCCACACAAAATGGTTTGTTCGCCCATTAAGTCTGATTTTACTTCAGCAATAAATGAAGAATGAAGGACTCCAGCACGATCTCCTCCAGTGGCACTTGCATAAGCTTTGGCAATGGCTAAACCATCATTATTAGGATCATTTTCTGGGTGGACTGCGATCAAGGTTGGCACACCAAAGCCACGTTTGTATTCTTCTCTGACTTCAGTGCCAGGGCACTTAGGTGCAACCATAATAACGGTGATGTCAGGGCGAACCTGTAAGCCTTCTTCAACAATATTAAAACCATGGGAATAAGAAAGCGTGGCACTTTGTTTCATTAATGGCATAACGCGATTAACAACGTTAGTATGCTGCTTATCTGGTGTTAGATTTAGCACTAAATCAGCATCAGGAATAAGCTCTTCAAAATTGCCAAATTTGAAACCATTTTTAGTGGCTTTTTTCCATGAATCACGTTTACCATCAATTGCTTCTTGGCGAAGAGCAAAAGCAATACTAAGCCCTGAATCGCGCATGTTAAGGCCTTGGTTTAAACCTTGAGCTCCGCAACCTAAAATAACAATGTTCCAATCTTTAATATAATCGCAACCATCTACAAATTCGTTTTTATCCATAAAACGACATTGACCTAACTGAGATAATTGCTGACGCAAACTAAGCGTGTTGAAGTAATTAGCCATTTTTTTGATACCACCTTGTATTGCTGTTATTCCCTACTCTTTCGCCCTAGAAAGATGAACTCATTTGACTATATCCTATTCTTTAAGTTGCTTAAAATGATATATTTAAAATATAGTGTTGCAAATTTCGCAATGTTATTAACAATTAATATCTATGGATATTCGAGAATTAACGCTTTATTTGCACCTCTGTGACACATTACACTTTGGCCGAACAGCCGAGCAAATGCACGTCAGTCCTTCAACTTTAAGCCGAATACTAAAGCGCTTAGAGGATGAAGTTGGAAGTCAATTATTTGAGCGGGACAACAGGCGAGTAACCATTACGGCATCAGGCACTGAGTTTCAACATTTTGCAGAGCAAACAATTAGTCAGTGGCAAACATTAAAAAATAATCTGGCACCGACAAAGCAGCTTACAGGAAAGCTAAAGCTCTATTGCTCAGTCACCGCAGCTTATAGTCATCTTCCTGCACTACTTGATACTTTTAGGCAAGTTCACCCATTAATTGAAATTACCTTAACCACAGGCGATGCTGCCAATGCAGTACAAGAAATACAAAATAATCGGGCTGATATTGCTATCGCTGCACTGCCTGAGCCTTTCCCTTCAGGGCTTCATTTTGCTCAAATTGATATCGTTCCCCTTAAGATTATTAGCCCAAAGATCCATTGCTATACGCAAGCGCTTTTAACTGAAAAACAGATACGCTGGCAGCAGTTACCCTTTATCATTCCTGATCATGGTCCAGGTCGAAGAAGAACTGATACTTGGTTTAAAGATATGGGAATAAAAGGAAATATCTATGCCCAAGTTGCAGGTTATGAAGCAATCACATCAATGGTAGCGCTGGGCTGCGGAGCAAGTATTATTCCAGATGCGGCAATCAATAATAGCCCTGTTAAAAATAGGTTATTGGAAATAGAATCACCAGTTACAATTGCGCCTTTTGAACTTGGCTGTTGCTGTAAAAAGCAGCGGTTAAATAATGCCATAATCACTGCTTTTTTAAATGTTATTAGGGGGTGATTATTTAATGTTATCTTTATTTAATATCACTTGAGGAACGTCTTTAATTGTCAGCTGAAGCGGATCTAATGCCTCTATTTTTGTGACTAATAATTGATCAACCCTAAACGCATCAATATCAACCACCTCAAACTTATAACCTTTGTAATTAACATAGTCAGTTCGCTTTGGAAGCTTTCTCAGCATAAAAGTGACAAATCCTGCAATGGTTTCATAATTTTGATTTAGCGGAAATTCATCGATATCAAAGGCACGCATCACATCGGTTATTGGCGTAACACCATCAACTAGCCATGAGGTTTCATCACGAGCTACAATTTGCTCTTCAACATCGTGTAATGCCCAAGTTCCCATCACTGCACTTTGCAAATCATTACTAGTGACTATTCCCACAACAAGAGCGTATTCATTTATTATCACACCAAAATCAGCACGACTAACCTTAAATTGCTCCATGGCTTCTGCCAGATTTAGCGTGTCAGGAAGAATAGGACAACTGTGGCAAACAGCTTGATCTGTTAGATCTAGTGCTTGACCATTAATAACGCGAATTAATAACTCTTTTGCATCCACATAGCCTTTTATTCTGTCTAACAGACCATCACAAACGAGATATTTACTATGGGGTTCTTCAGCAATTTTTCGTTTAATGTCTTCTTCTGAGTCTTCCGACAGAAAATACACTAGACTCTCTCGAGATGTCATCGCTGCAGTCACAGGAATAGACTGCATCTCAAAAACATTTTCCATCATTTTTTGTTCGTCAGGATCAAGTACGCCAGCTTCGGCTCCTGCATTCATAACAGCATAAATATCATCTTCAGTAATAGCGTCATTTCTTGCTGTTGGAATATGCAGTAACTTGAAAACACTATTGGCTAATCCATTAAAAAACCAAACAAAAGGTTTTAACAGTGTAATGCAAACAATCATAGGGCCGACAATGATCAGCGCGACATTTTCAGGCATTGCCATTGCTACACGTTTGGGCATCAGATCTGCAATCAAAATAAACAAGCTGGTAACTAAGGCAAATGACAATACAAAGCTTAATTTACTTAACCAGGGATCAGCGATTAGACCTGATAATAATTGCTGAAAGTACGGCGTAAATGCTGACTCGCCGACAATACCACCCAAAATGGCGACAGCATTAAGACCAATTTGAACAACAGTGAAAAAATTGCCAGGGTGGGATTGTAGCTCTAGAATTTTTCCAGCTCGTATATCACCTTCTTCAAATAACTGACGTAATCGCATTTTACGGCCAGCAGCAAGTGCAATCTCTGACATAGAGAAAAAGCAACTGACGCCAATAAGACAAAGATAATAAGTAAATTTTCAAATAAACTCATGAAACACCTTTAAATAAACGCTTAATTTAGATAAAACAGCAAGGTGAGAATTTAGCCAATAAGCAAAGTGACATTAACTAAATATTCGATGCAAAGTTAAGGAGCAGTTTGTTGGATTGAGTTACATAATGTGAACTTAGTCATGCGCAAGGAAGCTAAACTGCCACAATGGCATAACGTAAGTGATTCTCCCTAAAGTTAAGCTTTTACTCGTTTATTATATACTCAATCAAACGCATTCTGAAGCTAAACAGCTTTTACTTTTCGCTGAAAAAAAACGGTAATAAATATTATTTACATGTATTGTAAGAAAAAATCTGTATGGAATTAATTGTTTACACAATCATTTGAAAGACTCAGCTTTTCAAACCCACAAAACTGGCCGTTATCAAGTTAAGAACTATAACTAGCTATGTTATGATTTTGTTCGGTTGCAGTATGAATAAAATTTATTGCTGAAAGAAAAGATTGAAATACAAGGAGGCTATGTGAGAGTTTTTCCTGTGTATGCTCCTAAATTGATTGTTAAACATGCCCGCATATTCTTTAATGGAGTTGTTTGGATTAAAGGGTTGGGACGAATTGAATTCCAACAAGGTAAATTCCTTCTTCCTAAGGAAACTTTACCTAGAACGAAAAAAATGATTTTAGAACTTAACTCGCTAATTAAATTACAAAACCAGAAAATCCAAAGCGCTTCCTGATTAAAAATCATCCTTTTTAATAAATTTTGGCCACAAATTAACATTGTGGCCAAAAAAAAGGAATTTATTCCACTTCATTGTTGAGCAAGCCAACTAGGCCTGTTACTTTCTCATTCCAAGAATTTAGATCTTGCTGAAGCTGTTGATTTTCATGTTTAAGCTGTTCGTTTTGCTCACTTAATTGTCTTGATTGTTCTTCTAATTGACCAGTGCTTTGCTTAACCTCATCTAACTCCATTTTTTGAAGTTCGATGGTTTCTAATGCTGCCTGTATTTTAGTTTCCAATTTAGACAGTAGCTCTAGGCTCATGGTGAGTCCTTAATGATTTCAAGTTTAGGTGAATTATTCTAACAGGGACGGTAAGGTTAGGAATAGTAAGATTAACTAAGTAGACAAAAAAAATACAGTATTAGTCTAATATTAATGATCTAAATTAATTTAAGTTCAAGTTTTACCATTCTGAAAATATAACTTTTTCACTTAACCTAAAGGGATTTGATTTTTCAATCTGCAAAATTTGTTAACGAACCGATTTACCTATGTTCCATAGATAAGTGATCCTTCAGTAATTTGAGAGATAGTCTAGGGAAATGGTTCTGATACATTCACACTGAGGCTCATCGCAGATAATGCTCCGAAGCAAACTAAATGGACATCTGGATTAGAAACGCACTTTATTCGATAAAGAGATTGATTTTTATTAAATAAATAAAATCAAGCGTCTGCAAAAGTAAGGTATATACCCAAGTGTTTTCAGCGAGAGCTTAGCGTCTTTTAGTCAAGATGGATTTTTGAAGGCATAGCTATTCTACGGCAAAGAAATGTAGCGAAGAATAAGAGACTTTAAGCCTCGCCCAAAGGGAGTTTCACAGAAAAGTGAATACATCGCATAATGCTCTCAAAAGGGTTGACCATTCCTTCAACCATTCTACTTGTACTCAACTTTCTGTAAAGCTCTGAATTCTGCATCTTGATGTCGCTTGGGTAAATAACATTAATCAACAACAGACAAATTCATTTCGATAAAATCAAATGCTTTGTCGTGAACATAAACTAATTTACATGGATTTATATAGCGGACACTATGAATTTGTTTAGCTCGAATATAAGCGGTTTGACCATGTAAATAGAGGTGTTCATCGCCTTCTTTTACTAGATCTTCACCCTCTTGGCGATAAAATTGCACTGCCATATCACCTTCGACCAATACCGTCATATCATCCCCTGGATGACAATGCGGCATTTCATGGCTTCCTGCATCCCAAGTTTCCAGCATCACGGTTACGCCTTTTTTATCATCAGGGTAAGTGCCGTGATAATGAAATCCTTGAGGATCACCTTGTTCTCGAATTAAATGAGACCAGACTTTACTTGTTTCTGAATCAGGTTGTTCATCATTTTATTTATTCCAAGAAGTTAAAACTTTTAAATGAGAAGTAGCTTACCTAATAAGAAGTGGAATAAAAAATGAAGTAAAATTTACCTATGAATTTCAAAGCTACCCAGTATAAAAAAACAACACTTAGCATGATTTATTTTGCTTTCACACCATGAGTCACTTATTGTCGTAGCAGGGTTACTCATTAAAATAAAAGGATTTTTATGACAATCAAATCCCTAGTCAAAGAACAGCTATACCGTGAATCGCAGTTAACGCAGCTCGGTGACGATTGTCATTCTACTGCAGAGCTTTCTCCTTTAGATGATATTATTGGTCAAGATCGCGCAAGACAAGCCGTCGAGTTTGCCATGTCTATCAAAGACAAGGGTTATAACATCTATGCGATAGGCCCAAGTGGTTTGGGAAAGCGAACCATGATGCTTCGATATTTAAAGCAGCATGAAGCCATGCTTGAGCAAGACAAATCCGCGATTAACGATTGGTGTTATGTTTCAAATTTTGATGACAGTCGCAAACCAAAATTATTAAAGCTGCCCATTAATACCGCCAATAGTTTTAAAAAAGAAATAGAAAAATTGATGAAGCGGCTGGTGAAAGCTTTGCCTTTGGCCTTTGATAATGAAATGTACTATTCCCGTGCAGACAAGCTAAAAAGTCAGTTAGCAGAAAAGCAAGAAGCTGCTTTAGTTGAATTAACAAAAGAAGCCAAGTCAAAAAAAATTAGCCTCACCATGACCAATCAAGGTGACTATCAACTAATGGCACTTAACGATGAAGATGAACCCCATACTTCTGAAAGTTATGATGCGCTGGATCAGAATCTTCAAGATTGCTTTGAAGCCGATATTAGCCAAATCGAAAAGAAACTGAGGGGTATTGTTCGTCAGTTAACTGAGTGGGAAGAGGAGTTTAGCGAAAAACAGCAGCAACATGATGAGCAAGTAGCTAAAGAAGTTCTTAATCATTTTTTAAGCCGCTAAAGAGCAAGTTTAGAGGACAAACCAATGTCCGCGAATTTCTAAGTAGTATGCAAGCTGATATTCTAGATAATTTAGATATCTTTTTAGAAGAAACCGAAGAGCAGCTGGCGTTTGCATACGCGTCCCTAGAAAAAAAGATGCCGCGCCGTTACCAAATTAACGTGTTGGTTGATAGGGAAGAAGATACCTTTCCCATTGTTGTTGAAGACAATCCTAGCTACCACAGCCTATTTGGATATATCGAAAGTGCCACTTATAAAGGCACTGTATTCACTGACTTTTCATTAATTCGTTCAGGCAGTCTGCATTTATCAAATGGCGGCGTTTTAATGATGGATGCCATCAAGGTGCTGGAGCGTCCATATGTGTGGGACGGGTTAAAACGAGCCTTGAGAACAAGACAATTAGATTTGAGCTCTTTAGAGCGTGAAGTCTCATTATCTGGCACCGTGTCTTTAGCGCCTGAACCCATTCCCCTTGATGTGAAAATCATTCTCTTTGGTGATCATGAAACTTACCGTTTACTGCAGCATTATGATCCCGATTTTAGAGAGTTATTTAGAGTCACCGCGGATTTTGAAGATGTGATGCCACGCAATAATGAATCTGAAGTGCAATATGCGCGTTTTATTTCAAGCATTGTTAATGACAATAAATTGCAGCCCCTTGATCGCAGTGCTATGGGAAGGCTTATTGAGCAAAGTTCAAGGGAGGCAGATGATCAAACTCAGCTATCACTTTACTCTGCCAATGTGACCAAACTTATTCGAGAAACAAACTACTGCGCTTTGGCAAGTAAGGCTAAAGTCAGTTCTGCAGAGCATGTTGAGCAAGCGCTTAAGCAGCAGCTTTCTCGCGTATCACGATTACAAGATGACATCATGCAAAGTTTTGTTCGTGGCACGATTTTAATTTCCACTGAAGGTGATGCCATAGGTCAAATTAATGCGCTGTCGGTCTTGTCTGCTACGGATCATCAGTTTGGCGTACCTAATCGCATTACAGCCACAACCGCTTTTGGTAAGGGCGAAGTGCTGGATATCGAGTATAAATCGAAACTGGGAGGTAAAATTCACAGCAAAGGAGTTTATATTCTCACGGCTTATTTAGCCTCAATTTTAGGGAAAACCGCAGAAATTCCTTTAACGACTTACATTACTTTTGAGCAATCTTATTCTGGTGTTGATGGCGACAGTGCAACCATGGCTGAATGTTGCGCCATTATTTCAGCTATTAGCCAGCAACCCCTTAAACAAAATATTGCGATTACTGGCTCAATGAATCAATTTGGAGAGGCCCAGCCAATTGGCGGCATCAATGAGAAGATTGAAGGCTTTTTCGATGTTTGCGCCATTAAAGGCAGAAACAATAATCAAGGGGTGATTATTCCTGAATCTAACATTGAAAACTTAATGCTCAGAAAAGATGTTGTGGAAGCGGTTGCTCAAGGTGAATTCCATATTTGGAGTGTTAGCCATGTCACCGAGGCTATCGAACTGCTTACGGGTAAAAGTGCAGGTTATAGAATAAGTGACAATATTCCACCTTCCGATATACCTAAAGACAGTGTTTTTGGTATTGCACAAGAAATGCTGATCTCATTGCGCCAATAATGAATCAATTTAAATAATAAAAAACACCCCGTAATGGGGTGTTTTTGTTTTAAACGTCTAGTTATTTAGCTTACCCACCATAAAAATAGCTAGCTTGTAATCCGAGTGGCAAACCTAATCCCCAATAAGCCAGTAAGAATAAAGTCCAGCCAACTAAGAATGTCAGTGAGAATGGCAACATTAATGCCATCAAAGTACCAATGCCTGTACTCTTAACATATTTTTGGCAATAGACTACAACTAATGGAAAATACGGCATTAGTGGCGTAATAATATTAGAGCTTGAATCACCGACGCGGTAAGCCGCTTGGGTTAAATCAGGAGAGATATTTAGCTGCATTAACATAGGAACAAAGATTGGACCAATCAGCGCCCATTTTGCTGAGCTAGAACCAACAAATAGATTAACAAATGCGGTTAAGAAAATAATTCCAACTACAGTAACAGCACTTGGTAATGCTAAAGCCTTAAGAATTTCAGCGCCTTCAATTGCCAGCAAAGCTCCTAAATTTGATTTACTGAATGCTGCAACGAATAAGGAACAGAAAAATGCCATTACAATATAGTAAGACATGCCTTCCATAGACTTACTCATGGCATCAATCATGTCTTTTGACTTTTTAAACGTGCCAACGGTAAAGCCGTAGATGGCACCAGGGATCCAGAACAGTAAAAAGATGAGCGGTACAATGGACTGCATTAGTGGCGCAGAGAAATTAGTTAAATCGCCGCTGGCTGAGCGAAGAGGCGAATCTGAAGGAGCACTTGCAAAATAAAGTGCAACTAAACCAAGAATCATTGCCCCTGATGCAACTAAAAAACTGCGTTTTTCATTGGCACCAATTTCATCAAACGAAGGTAATCCAGAAGTATCACCATCCACTATCGTATTTTTTAAGCGAGGCTCAATAACTTTATCTGTCAAATACCAGCCCATTAATACAATCAATAAACTTGATGCTGAAGTAAAGAACCAATTGTTAAGTGGGTTGATACTGATAGCAGGATCAATAATTTGTGCGGCACTTTGAGTAAAGCTTTGCAATAAAGGATCTAATCCAGAAGGCACAAAGTTTGCGCCAAAACCACCGCTCACGCCCGCAAATGCAGCAGCAATACCTGCTAATGGATGTCGACCCATGGCAAAGAAAATAACGCCCGCTAGAGGAATAACTAGCACATAACCCGCATCCGTTGCGGTATGGCTGACGATTGAGATTAAAATAATAGAAGGTGTTAAAAGTTTAGCTGGCGTGACTTTTAGCATTAACTTAAGGCCAGTATTGATAAAGCCTGAATGTTCAGCAACACCTACGCCTAACATAGCAACTAAAACAACACCAAGGGGAGCAAAGCTTGTAAAGGTTGAAACCATGGATGATAAAAAGCTGGCAAATTCGGTTCCCGTTAATAGGTTATTAACGATTAACGCTTCTCCAGTACGAGGATCCATGGTGGTAATGTCATCTGGGAAAAAATGGCGGATAAGCCCCAAATGAGTAACATAGCACCTAAGAAAATAATTGCAGGATCGGGTAATTTATTACCAACACGCTCAATGGTGTTTAAAAAACGCCCGACAGCATTGGGGGATGGATTAGATCCTATTTCTTGTTTCATCTTTTGCTTCCTTCTAAAAAAGAGTTCTCGTTACTGCAGCTCACCTTTTATATCCTCTTTTAAAATCGGGATTATTTTTTAGTATGAAAAATAGGTAAGGCGTATTGCGAAGTTATAAATTAACTGGCAACGATAAAGATAAATTAATGTATCCTCAAGTCATTAACTGCGCTGAAACTTAATATATACTTCATGCTTACGCTTTATTTCATAAAATTGAGATCTAATTAACAGTCTGGCATTGTTTTTAATTTCTAATTTCATTAAACAACGGATACCGATTGCAAACTTTAATGAATAAAGTCGATTTTATTTTTAAATAAATAACGATTGATTAACTTGTAGTTATGGACAACTAAAGATGATAAAGACAATGACGTTTATTTCTAACCTATTAAAAAAAAGTGTCAGCAGTGCTTTTTTATTATTATTCATACTGTTCACTAATAATGTACAGGCCAATATTTATACATGGGTTGATGAAACAGGAAAAAACGCACTTCTCTGATACGCCAATAGAAAATGCTACTGAGCATAAATTAAAGCAAAATACTCAAAACCAAATATCCATTGAAGTGATTGCAAATAATAAGGTTTTACCTACCAAAGAAATAAATTATCAATTTTCAATTATTTCTCCGCAGCAGGAAACAACGATTAGGAATAATAACGGAGCGTTTGTCTGTTCAAGCGAGCATTGCGCCAATGCCACCTAAAAACACAGAATTTCAACTCTATATTGATGGCATCGCTATTGATGAGCCGAAACTGTCTCCTCTATTTTATTTGTCAGGTATTAGTCGAGGCGAACACAAACTACAAATAAAGGCGATGCTTGCTAATGGTAATTTATTAACAAAAACGCCTATAACAAGAGTCTTTCTCCATAGAGCAATTCAAAAGCCAAAACCAAGCTTAAAAAAGACGAATTAGAATCAATTACTTAAGCTATATTGTCTGTCAAAGTGCTTACATTAAGCAATTTATCTGACATCTCACTCCATTCGAAGCATAATATTCTAATCGTCAAGATGCTTAAATTCAAGTAATCAAGGCATGCTAAAAGATTTTCGTTGTTAGTGAAATGACGTTTTTATAATCGGCTAGTTAGGTTTTGTTGACATATACCCAAGCGATTTCGAGATGCCGGTTTTCAGCAAGCGCTTACTGTCTTTTAGTTAAGATAGATTTAATCACTTTGTCATTGCTAACCTTCTTTGTATGTTAAGAATTTTAATGTCTTGAGTGTGATCATTTGAAAGGATTCTTAATTATGATTGAAGATTCCCACTATGGCATCGTTATACATCGTCAATTTACGCCACTATATTGTGATGACGTTTATGCTAAAACGTATGGTTTTGATACAGCTGAAGATATTTTAGAGCTTAAATCTTTACTTCAACTGATTGACCCTCAAGATCGAAAAGAAGCACAAAGAGCATATAAAGAGGTAATGGCATTAAAAGAAAAACCAAGGGTAAGATCTTTTCTTAATAGGGATAAGTATGGTCACCAAATGCTTATTTTAACGGTTGAACATTTGGTCCAATGGCAAGGGCAAACTGCAATGCAAATCACTATTGTCGATTTAAGCTCAACGCTTAAGGCCCGTGAGATTTTAGAAGAAAGAGAGCAACGATATAGACAGCTCGTTAATGGCTCAATTCAAGGTGTGCTAGTTCATAGTCAATATAAACCGCTATTTTGTAATCATGCTTATGCTGAGATTTTTGGATTTAACACCGAAAGTGAAGTCCTTGTTTTAGACTCAATAGAAAAACATATAACACATCCTCAAGTTACAAAAGATTCTTTAGAAAAGGGGTTTCATAAGTCAAAAATTCAATCTCAAAAAAAGATGGGCAAACAATCTGGCTACAAATTATTGAAACTGAAATTTCTTGGGATGAGAAAAACGCAACACAAGTAGCCGTAATGGATATTACTGAACAGCATCTTTTGCATTTGCAATTACAACATCAAGCAGATTATGACGAGCTTACTCAGCTACTTAATCGTCGTGCCTTTAGTCGTAAATTTAATGATGCTTTAATTACATCAATTAATGGAAAAAATGAATTATTTTGCCTCATTATGGATCTTGATGATTTTAAAGCCATCAACGATACTTGGGGACACCATATTGGTGACAAAGTCATTATTCAATTTGCAAATATTTGTCGCAATGTTTTGCCTAAAGGCACAATTATTGGCCGTTGGGGAGGAGAAGAGTTTGTGGCTGTTTTAGCAAATATGACCTCAGAAAAAGCATCAAGGTTATCAGAAACTATTCGCCATCAAGTTGAAGAAACCAATGTATCCAATGAAGATAATAAGCCCGTTCGCTTTACAGCAAGCTTTGGACTTACTCAGATAACGGATAAGGACAAAACAATAAATTCGCTATTAATTAGAGCTGATCTTGCCATGTATCAAGCGAAACATTTTGGCAAAAATCAGCTCTATATTGCTAACGATCATAGCTGATTATCATACGGGGTCTTGATGGATAATCGCTTCGGCGTTGCCAAAGGCTTTACTGATCCTAAGTTCAGTTTCATCAGCAATATCATGGGCTTCTTGAAGCGATAAGTTTTTATCTAGCTCAAGGTGCATTTGTATAAAAATCATTTTTCCTGATTGACGAGTACGTAGATCGTGAAAACCTTTTACTCTGTGATCTTCAAGTGCGATATCAATAACTTGTTGTCGAGTTTCAGAATCTAGCTCTCTATCTAATATGCCTGAACACTTCGATGTCCCAGTGACATAGCCTGAAAACCAATAAAAATCGCAATTTAAAATGGCAAATGTACCATCCGCCCATAAATAACCGTATTGACCCAAAAATAGTGCAAGCAATACGGCACTATTAAGTAAAAGATCGGAACGATAATGAAGTGAGTCGGCTTCAATAACGCAGCTATTAGTGGCTTTCAATGCTTTTTTTTGTAGTAGAACTAAAGCTAAGGTCAATACAATTGCAATGGCGGAAACCACAATACCTATACCTGCATTATGCACAGGTGTTTGATGAATTAGACGTTCAAAGCCATGAATAATAAGTAAAGCAGCCGAAGCCACAATAAAAATGGATTGGGCAAGAGATGCTAAAGGCTCAGCTTTACCATGACCATACCGATGATCTTTATCGGCTGGTACTATGGCATACCTAATAGCGAGAAGATTGACAATGGACGCTAACGCATCAGCAAAGGAATCCGTTAGCGAGGCGAGCATACTGGCAGAGCCGGAATAAAACCAAGCAAACAGTTTTATAGCGATCAAAACCAATGCTGTTGCAACGGATGCTCGGCTGGCAAGTTTTACCCAGTAATCATAATTAGAATTAAGTGTCATATTGGTTACTGACTAATTTAATAATGGTTTTAATAGTCTTTATTATGACAGAGTTTATATCCCTTTGCTGTGACTTGCGCATTGGCTCATACGTTGTTTAAATTCGGCCTGCTGCTGAGGAGTTAAAAGCTGATATATTTGGTGTTTTGTTTTCATTCCATTCAGCATTTTCTGTTGATGATGGGAGGCTTTTACTTGCAATAATGCTTTTGCTGCCACTTCGTCAAATTTGTCTGCAGTAATCACATTATGCATCTTTTCTTTTAATTGCTGATGCTGCTCAATATTGGCTTTCATATTATGATGACGTTCATTCCTTTGCGCCTTCATTAATGATTTTACTTGGCTTTTTTGATCGTCCGTTAAATCGAGCTCACTTAGTAATGTATTGTTCTTCATTGCACACGCTTGGTGGGATGATTGATGGTAATTACCATGAGGATTATCAGGTACATGTCCTTTTGCTATCGCCGATGCAGACAACAATAACCCTGATACCAAAACAGATGTTAATACCGATTTGTGTTTTAAATTGACCATGCTTTACTCCATTAAATAATGACGCTATTTCAATACTAAATAAGCCCTCTAAAGGCTCTAAACTTCAATATTAATTATTTATAAGTAAATCTGTGTTTTAGTTAAGTAAAAATCTGTAAAGAAATACAATATTTATTCAAAACCTCGTTAAAATAAGTGTAATTTGAAGCTAAATACATAAGTTAAAAATATATTCTATGGATAATATTCTGCTAATTGACGATGACAAGGGACTCAGTGAACTGCTAGGTCAGCTTCTTGAATTAGAAGGTTTTCAATTGAGCTTTGCCTATGATGGCGAGCAAGGACTTGAGAAAGCTTTAACAGAAAGCTTCGATCTTATTTTACTTGATGTCATGTTACCTAAACTCAATGGATTTGAGGTTCTTAAAGGTATTCGTAAGCAAAAACAAACACCGATATTAATGCTTACTGCAAGGGGGGATGAAATTGATCGGGTCGTGGGATTAGAAATTGGTGCCGATGATTATTTGCCGAAGCCTTTTAACGACAGAGAACTCGTTGCCAGAATTCGCGCCATTATTCGTAGAGCTAACTTAACAGGACAAAATTCGAGTAACGCTGATTTACTTGTGATTGGCGATTTATCCTTAGATAGAGCAAGGCAAGAGGTCTGCTGTAATGATCAACTGATAATACTGACATCCACTGAATTTACATTGCTTTTTGCTTTAACGGCGGAAGTGGGAAAATTAGTTACTAAGGAAGATCTTAATCAAAAAGTATTAGGAAAAAAACTGATGCCATTTGATCGCAGTCTTGATATGCATCTATCAAACTTAAGAAAAAAATTGCCACCAAGGGAAGATGGGCGACCAAGAGTTTAAAACGCTCAGAGGGAAAGGTTACATTTGGCTGCCATAATGACAATATCAACGCTTTTTAATCGTATTTTTATTAAGTTATTACTGGGATTTTGGCTGTGTAGTTCGCTGATTATTGCCATTGTGGTTTTGTTACCATGTTGCAACACCAATTTGAAAAAGCGCCAATTCCACCACATCTCACGCGAATGCTAAGCTTATCGGCTGTTAAATTCAGCAAACCTTCAAAAAAAATCCAGAAAAGTTATTGGCTAATTGGCAGCATCATATTAAAAGTAGTAATCGCCATTTACGTCTTTTCCTGACTGATGAACATGGACAGTTAGTTGGCAATAAGAAAGCCTCAAGAGCCATTAGACATTTTAGTTTAATCGCCGAAGAAGCAGGTCATCCTATAAGTCGCCAATTTCGTAATAAGATGATTTTTGGTCCCCATCGATTTGTAATTAACGATAAGCCGTTTTTTCTGTATGGCATGCTACCCGATCATCATCCAAGATCTATCGTACTTTTTCTGGCGGACAATAAACTATTAACTCTTTTATTAGCTATTGGTTTATCAGGCATATTATGCGCTCTATTGTCTTGGCATCTAGGCAAACCCCTCCGAATACTAAAAGACAGCGCTAATCAATTGGCAAAAGGTAAGCTAAATACACGGGTTAATATTGCCAGCTTAAACGCCAATGACGAAATTGGACAACTTGCTAATGCTTTTAATGCCATGGCAAATGCTATTGAATCTATGATAAATAACCAACAAAGGCTTATCAGTGATATTTCACATGAACTTCGAACGCCATTAACTCGTTTGCAGTTAGCTCTTGCCTTAGCCAAGAAAAAGGGAACTGATAGTCCCGAATTACAACGGATTGGTTATGAATCAGAACAACTGGAAATCTGATCAGTGAGTTATTAGAATTATCAAGAATCAAACTCAACGACAATGAACCAAAGCTTAATGTAGAATTGAGTGAGACATTGTCTCAAGTATTAGATGATGCGGAGTTTGAGGCGGAGCAGAAGAATAAACGGCTGATAATTGAAATTCCAGATGAACTCGCATTTCCCCATAATCCAAAACAACTATCACGGGCAATAGAAAACCTCCTTCGTAATGGCATTCGTTATGCCCAAAGCCAGGTAATTATTCGTGCTCAGCAATCGACAGAAAATATTGAAATCACCATAGTTGATGATGGCTTTGGTATTGATGAAAAAGAGCTGGGCAGTATTTTTGAACCTTTTTATCGGCCACAAACTGCAAGGGATAGAGAATCAGGCGGATGGGGATTAGGGCTTGCAATTACTCGAGCTGCAATTCAGGCCAATAAAGGGGAAATCAGCGCACAAAATATTTCCCCATCAGGATTAAAAGTCACAATAAAACTTAAATTTTCACAATAACTCGGCCTTTAACTTGACCTTGAATAATCAAAGATGCGTATTCTGGCACTTGTTTGAGGCTAATGGTTTCACAAGCTTGTTCATAAAAGGTTTCTGGTAGTAGCTCTATTACTTGCTCCCACGCTTTTTTACGTCGTTCAAAAGAGCAATAAACCGAGTCAATACCTTGTAAACGCAAGCCTCGAAGAATAAATGGCATGACTGTTGTCGGTAGAGCAAATCCGCCAGCTAGCCCGCAAATTGCAGCCGTTGAGTCATATTTCATTTGTGATAGCGCTGTCGCCAACACTTTATTTCCAACGGTATCCACTAAGCCCGCCCAAAGCTGCTTTTCTAATGGACGGCAATCTTTATCAAGTTCGCTGCGGTCGATTATTTCGCTTGCACCTAATGAGGTGAGCCATTGGCTATTTTGCTCACTTCGACCTGTTGCTGCGACTACGTGATATCCAAGTTGCGACAATAATGTAACGGCAACCGAGCCTACGCCACCACAAGCGCCTGTTACTAATACCTTTCCAGACTCAGGCGTTACTCCACCATTTTGCAGAGCTTGCACACATAGCATTGCTGTTAAACCGGCAGTGCCAATTTTCATTGCCTTCATTGAGTTACAATTAATTGGCATTGGCACTAACCATTCAGCTTTAAAGGAGGCTTTCTCAGCCATGCCGCCCCAATGACTTTCACCAACGCCCCAGCCTGTCAAAATTACTTTTTCACCCACATGATAGCGGGGATCATTGGACTGACTCACAGTGCCAGCGCAATCAATTCCTGGGATCATAGGAAACTGAGTAACAACTCGGCCAGCACCGGTTATAGCAAGACCATCTTTGTAATTCAACGAAGAATAATCAACATCAATCAGTACATTATTTTTAGGTAAATCGTTAACTAATAATTCAGTCAGTTCAGCAACAGTTTGTTTTTCTTGTTGATGCAGCAAAATAGCTTTCATCATAAAAACCTTCTTAAAAATTGAGAAAGAGCAAGCTCAGTTAATAGATAAATAAGTTAGAAACCAAACTTAGACATGATTTCAAAGTGAGAATAAATCTACAAAATAGTTAAAAGTGACACTTGAAAAGGCAAATATAAATATTTACATTTCTTAATTACCATATTAGAAACAAATTTGTAAAATCCCCATGTGCAGGGGATTAATTACTGAGGTCTTTAAATATATTCTACTGGATGTGCTTCTAAGTCATCTCTCATTGCTTGTGCTAAAACTTGCATATCTTTTGGAACTGGCGCAGTCCAAGACATGATTTCACAAGTGATGGGATGGGCTAACTCCAAACGCACTGCATGAAGTGCTTGACGTTTAAAACCTTTTAAAATTTCAACAAATTCAGGGCTTGCCGATTTGGGTAGGCGAGGACGTCCACCATAAGCAGGATCTCCCACTAATTCATGGCCTAAATCTGCCATATGAACACGAATTTGGTGCGTTCGACCCGTTTCAAGGCGAAGTCTCAAACGAGTGTGAGAGCGAAATTTCTCTGCGACGCGATAATGGGTTACAGATGGTCTGCCGTTTCGAACTACCGCCATATGAGTTCGTTTAGTTTCATGACGCCCAATCGGTTGATCAACCGTGCCGCCTGCGGTTAATGTACCCATGACGATAGCTTCATATTCACGGGTAAAATCGCGAGCTTGAATCGCTGCCACTAGATGAGTTTGCGCTTCAATTGTTTTAGCTACCACCATTAAGCCTGTGGTGTCTTTATCCAAACGATGCACAATACCTGCTCTAGGAACTGTTTCGATACTTGGGCAATGATGCAATAGAGCATTCATCAAAGTGCCGTCATGGTTGCCTGCACCTGGGTGAACAACAAGTCCTGCCTGTTTGTTTATCACCATAATATGTTCATCTTCGTAGACGATGTCTAAGTCAATGTCTTGAGCTGCTGCTTTGACTTCTTCTTCGATAGTCGCTTGAATTTCAATTTGCTGCGCTTCTAAGACTTTTTCCCTTGGTTTGTCGATTTTGTTGCCATCAACAAAAACGGAGCCAGATAAAATCCATTCTTTAATCCGTGTGCGGGAGTAGTCTGGAAACAGTTCGGCTAAGGCTTGATCCAATCTTAGTCCTGTTTGGCTTGCTGAAATCTCGCTTTTTAGATTAATCTCTTTATTCATGGGAACCGTCCCCCAGCTTTGGGGTCCTAATATATATGTGATCTGTTATACTCGAACGACTTCAAGGTTTTAGGGATTGAAATTTAGTGTTGCTCAATAAGGTGATGCCGCAACCACTTGAAATTCAATAAATTTAATAGTGCAAATTAGAACATGTCACGCCTAAAACTGATTATTAGAAGCAGTTTATGAGTACTTTGGGTTTGCTTGAGTATATAAATTGGTTTTCATTTTATCGTGAAATGAAAAAATTCCTAACAACAACTTAAAAAAGAATTGAATTCATCTATGCACACAATTGTTAAAAAGACGGCAATTATTTTGCTTACTGTACTCATTACCGCTTGTAGCAGCACAGATCCAGCCGAAGATTCGGCGAGTCTATTGTCTCCAGATACGCTTTATAGCCAAGCCCGAAGATCGATGGAGCTTGGAAATTATTCAAAAGCGGTGACGACGTTAGAAACGCTGGATTCGCGTTATCCTTTTGGCCCCCATAAGACTCAGGTGCAGTTAGATCTTATTTATGCTTACTACAAATTAAATGATCCTGCGTCTGCCATTGCCAATATTGATCGTTTTATACGTTTAAACCCTACTCACCAAGATGTAGATTATGTCTACTACATGCGTGGTTTGGTGAATATGCAGGCCGATAGCTATCTATTCCACGATATGTTTAATATTGATCGCACTGATAGAGACCCTAAAAATGCCGAGCAAGCATTTAAAGATTTTGATGAATTAATAAAGCGTTATCCAAAGAGCAAATATGCTGCAGATGCGCAAAAACGTATGATATGGCTTAAAGATCGTTTAGCGCGTTATAACATTGATGTGGCAGTTACTATTTGAAAATGAATGCATGGAGCGCAGCGGCGGGTCGAGCGCAATTGGTTCTAGAAACCTATCCTGATACGCCTTCAGTAGAGCAAGCGCTTGAAATTATGATTGAAGCTTATGATGAGCTTGGTCAAAAAACATTAGCAAAACACGCAAGAGAAGTGTTGCAAGCTAACTTTCCTATGAATGCGTTAACTAAAAATCGTTTGTAGTTGATTGATTGTTAATTAAAAAAGCGTGTCTTCTAGTATTAGAAAACACGCTTTTTTATACCTACTATTCTTAGCTAAACTAGCAAGCATGAACGGCTGATGGATGCTGATGACCAATCTTAGTCAGCGCTAATTGCCATAAATTCAAATCTCGGGCTCTAAATGCACTGGCACTGCTCAGAAAATAATAACGCCACATACGATGGAATCTTTCGTCGTATTTATTGGCAAGATCTGGCCAAGCGTCTTCAAAACGCTCATTCCAAGCTACTAAGGTTTTATCGTAATCAGGGCCGAAATTATGGAGATCTTCCATATTAAAGCGCTGCTCGGTGGCTTTTCCTAGCTGACTAATTGACGGGATCACGCCGTTAGGGAATATGTATTTTCTGATCCAAGGATCACAATCACTTACTGTGTTTGATACATTGCCACCTATGGTATGCAGTAAAAAAATGCCATTTTCAACAAGAAATTTTTCTGCGCATTGAAAGTCGGTTTCGTAATTATCAGGAGCAACATGCTCAAGCATGCCGATAGAAAACACATGATCATATGGTTGATATTCCCTATAACCCCCAAGAATAAATCGCACGGGTAAATCTTTGCAGCGACCTTCACCTCATTTGGCCTGTTCTACAGATCGGGTTAAACCGTCACAAATTACGCCATAATTTTTTGATTGAAGAGCGGAATTTTATGGATGTGGACGTAAAAAACTGAGGATAAAATCACAGATTAACGGTAATTAAGTTATTGATAATGTATGTTAAAAATGAGATGTGCTCCAAATTAAGTATTTGTTTTTTGAACGAAAAATGCTCATTTGTTGATGTTGATTTGTTTTATTGGAAATTTAAAACCACGTCCTGAGGGCGTGGTTATCTGCAAAAGGCTATGCCTTTAGGGTGACTCATGTTATCCCAATTATTGTTGTCCCCCCAATAATAAAAGAGGAAACTAACATGAGTCGATTCAACAAATTATCGCATGTTTTATGGCACTGCCAATATCATATAGTTTGGGTTCTAAAGTATAGGTACAGTATTTTATCAGGTCTGATAGCGGATGAAGTTTACCGATGTATTCAAATTTACTGTGGCCGCTTAGGTTGTGAGATAGTGGAATTAAATATACAAAATGATCATATTCATCTGTTAGTAAAAGTGCTCCGAAGCAATCGATTTCTGATTTACTAGGCGTTGTAAAAGGTAAAACAGCAATAAGGGTTTTCAACCAATTCCCTAATTTGAGAATGAAGCCTTATTGGGGAAATCATTTTTGGGCAAAAGGGTATGTGTTGACACAGTAGGTGTTAATGCGGAAATGATAAGAAAATATGTTAGTACCAAGAAAAAATAGAAAAGTTACAAGGTGAATTAGATTTTTAAATGTTCAAACATGGGACATTTGATTGCCTTTGTTCAATAGGACTCTGATGGCAATCAGCCCCCTTCGAGGGGGCATCAAGCAAAGCCACCTTCTAAGAAGGTGGATTCTTTAACTTAATAGCTTTTGATAACTGAAGAACATCTTTATCCATCTGCTTGATGCGCTTACGCACTAATCGCAAATCATCCAGCAATGCTTGAAACTGCCTGACAGCCATGGCACTCAAACCGTTTTCTGCATTCTCACGTCTCAGGAATGCGCTTAATTTGGCAATTCCCTTAGGGAGACATGCCATATTGAGCTAATAACCCGCGCATCTGATTACTTAACGCAGTTTGCTGTGCGATCATTTTTTCCTGATTCGATGAATAAGCTGTATATCTTGCTGAGCTTGTGACTTTATAGGTACAAATCTCATTTCTGCCCGCTGTGAAGCTTCTGCGATTGCTTCGGCACCGTTATAGTCGTTTTTATTTCCTTTGCGATAAGGCACTACATACATACTGAGGAGCGATGCATTTAACCTCATGCCCCGCTTTAGTCAGCTCTCTGCTCCAATAATGACTGCTTCCACAGGCCTCTATGACAATAATTGAAGGCTCTGTTTGGGTAAAAAAGTCAATCATTTGATCACGTTTCAGTTTCTTTTTACGTCACACCCGACCCGTGGCATTCATAAACACTAATGAAAAACAGACTTGGCAATATTACACCGATGGTTAATTTAGTCATATGGATCCCGTTCTTTTGATAGAAATTTAATACCCTATCTTGGCTCATTCGAAGCCGTTGTGGGAGGAGAGGGTCCATACCATTAAGTATTTTGGGTATAAAAGTATCTTAATGTCTGCGTTTTTTTAACTAGGATTAGTGCTGATTTCGACTCGTATATTTTGCTGAATACCTTCGAGTTGTTGCTTTAGATCCGCTGTCGAAATTGTTTGAGGTATTCTCAATTCAAATTGTGCGCTGTAAACGGTATCACCAATACTTGGCACCGCAATACGATAACTCACCTGATGCTCAATATTGATTTGAAGGTTATTTAATATGAATTGATGTCTTTGGTTAGTCCGGCTCTATCATTACACTCTATGTTAAGACTCACCGATTTTGTGTTTAGATTTGGCACATTTTGTGTTGGGCTGTAGATGAAATTAAGCTCAGGAAACTCTTGTTTAAAAGCATGTTGAAGCGGTTCTTGGTTTTCGGTATCAAGGGTGATTTTTAATAATGCTGAAAATTGACCATCAAGTTTGATGACATTAGATGTTTGCCAGTGAGCCCTTGTATTCACGTGTTGTTTGCGCAAGTTCGATAAGAATATTTGGGCTAGTGGTGCCTGAAACAGTGGCGATAAAAGACGTTGTCATAATGAATTACTCCTAAAAAGAGGAAAGCAATTACAACCACTTTAAATCAGCATGGGGAAAATGAGAATAAAAAAGCTACCAAAATGGTAGCTTGGACACGAAAGTAAATGTAACAATTAATGACGATTTGGAATTCGTTTTAGTACTTCTAGTAACAGCTCCCAATACTGACCGACAGTTTCAATATTGACCATTTCATCAGGGCTATGGGGAAAACGAATTGTTGGACCTACCGATACCATATCCACATTAGGGATAAGGCTTTTTAAATAATCCGCACTCAAGACCCGCGTGGATCACCATAATAGCAGGCTCTTTATGGTAAATATCCTGATAAGTATCAGAGACTATTTTCATGATTGGTGAGCTGTTATCTGGCTTCCAGCCTGGATATGCACCACTTAACTTAATATTTGCATCGGCAAGTGCAGCAAGAGCTGTTAGCGTGCCTTCAAGCTGTTCTCGACCAGAATCCATCAAAGAACGAATTAAGCAATTGATGATGACATTACCATTTTCTGTGTGAATTACACCTAGATTGAGCGATGTTTCGACCACTTCTTCAATTTCATCACTCATACGAATAACGCCATTAGGGCAAGCGTGTATGAGTTGCATTAATTTAGTCGCAGAGGCATGAGTAAATTGTTTTTCAGGCAGATTTACAGATGTCAAAATCAATTCAATATCGGGATCAGCTCCCGCTAATTCGGCTTTTAATAGTGATTGATAGTCATTAACTGCCTTTTGCAACAAGTGAATATCACGGGTAATTAATGTGGCTTGAGCTTCTCGAGGAATCGCATTGCGAAGCGTGCCGCCTTGCAGATTGGCAATGGATAATTTTTGAGGATTTTTGTAGATAAAGTCATAAATAAAGCGAGCTAACAATTTATTAGCATTGCCGCGACCAAGATGAATGTTAACGCCTGAGTGACCACCTTTTAAGCCTTTAATGTTAGTGTAAATGCATGACCGTCTGTTGGCGTTTCCCATTCAATGGCTTGGCTGATTTGAGCATCAACACCGCCAGCGCAACCCATGTATATTTCGCCTTCTTGCTCTGAGTCGGTATTAATTAAAATATCCGCTTTCAGGACTCCCGCTTTTAAACCAAAAGCGCCAGTCATACCTGTTTCTTCATCTATGGTAAGCAGAACTTCTAATGGTCCATGGGGAATGTCTGTGCTAGCCAAAAGCGCTAATGCTGACGCCATGCCAATGCCATTGTCTGCACCAAGCGTTGTGCTTTTGGCTTTAACCCACTCGCCATCAACGTATGCATGAATGGGATCTTTTACAAAATCATGTTCGATATCAGCATTTTTCTGTGGAACCATATCTAGATGAGCTTGCAAAGCAACGGTTTGACGGTTTTCCATGCCTTTCGTCGCAGACTTACAAATAATTAAATTACCGACGTCATCTTCTGTTATTGATAAATGAATTGATTGCGCCCAATCCTTGATATATGCACTAAGCGCTTGTTCATGTTTTGATGGGTGTGGAATAGAGCAGATTATTTCGAACCATTGCCATAAAGGCTGAGGATATAGTTGATTCAGAGTTGTCACTTCTTAACTCCTAATGAATGTCATTTTAATCAGCAAGTTTACCACAGTCTTTATGGAAGAAAGGTTAGGGATGTGACGAAGCTTTATAGCGAAAGGCTGATGATTTAATTTATGTTAACAAGCAAAAAATACAGTTAATGTCATAAATAGTTTAAATTTTGAACTTAAAATGTAATTAAATTACATTTTAAATAAATCATCAAAAATAGTCTTCGATTAGTTGTAATTTAATAACTAATAAGTATAATTCATTTCGTCGTTTAGAGAATCTCTAAACGTCTCTAGTCATCCAGGATGGATAATACTCCAAGGAGCTGAGTGACAAGTTGACTCAACGGTATGAGAACCTCTAGTTCCAGGAAACAGAGCCAAGCTTCACTAGAGAATATTCATCACCTTCAACTTTGCACGGAGTAAATCAAAATGGGATATAAAGCTGTTCAGAATTGTTATTGGCAAAATCATTGGTTTGATTCTCGCTTAATTCGCTCAGGGCTTTTCGCCATGAATTTAAAGGGCTAACTACCCCTTCACTAATGTGTTTAGTTAAGCGTTAAGTAGTTATCATCCATCAACCTTTGTAGCATCCTCGTTTGGATGTCTTTAGACGTAAGTATGTTGTGATTGACCGTCGCAATTGATGTTTCACTCATTTGAAGTGGATCGTTTTTTCTGATTTAGAATACTTGATATATGTCGTGCCTACTCAATTGAGTAGGCTTTTTTTTGCTCTTTTTCAATCATTAGCTTTTATCTAAAACTCAGAGTCCTTATGCTTAGTGCTATTTGAATGCACTTTTCATATCATTACGCATCAAAAAATATTCCATAGGACGTTGGAGTTTTGGTAATGCTAGAAAGACTATTCAAGCTTGAGCAGAATTACACAAACTGGAAACAGGAAGTCATTGCAGGCTGTACCACATTTTTAACCATGGCTTATATTCTGTTTTTAAATCCGATGATTTTAAGTGAAGCCGGAATGGATCATGGCGCCGTGTTTGTTGCTACCTGTTTAGCAGCGGCTGCGGGATGCATCATCATCGGCTTGTTTGCTAATTACCCGATAGCATTAGCGCCAGGCATGGGACTTAACGCCTTTTTTACTTATACCGTTGTTGAAGATATGGGCCACAGTTGGGAAGTGGCATTAGGCGCTGTTTTTCTTTCAGGTTTGTGTTTTATGGTGCTGTCGTTATTTAGAGTAAGAGAATGGATGGTCAAGGTTATTCCCCAATCTCTTAGAATTGGAATCGGCGCGGGTATTGGTTTATTTCTGGCATTTACAGGACTACAAACTGCAGGTTTTGTGGTTTCTAACCCAAATACATTGGTAAAACTTGGCGATATATCTTCTTTTTCGGCATTAATGTCTGCCCTTGGTTTTTTTATCATTGTGGGGCTGGTGCAAAGGGAGTTTAAGGCCGCAGTGCTTATTAGCATTTTATCTATCACAGTATTGGGTCTGATTTTTGGCAATGTTGAGTATCAAGGATTAGTGTCTATGCCGCCGTCCATTGAGCCCACATTTATGAAAATGGATTTAGCGGGCGCTTTTGAAATTAGCATGGTAACCATTGTATTTGCTTTTTTATTTGTTGATTTATTTGACACCATGGGCACCCTTGTTGCGGTTGCTCAGCGAGGTGGATTTCTTGATGATAAAGGACGCTTACTAAGATTAAATAGGGCATTAATCGCAGACAGCGTCGCCAGTATATTTGGCGCTATTCTGGGCACTTCAACCACCACAAGCTACGCTGAAAGCACCGCTGGCGTCAGTGTCGGTGGGCGAACGGGCTTAACAGCCGTTGTGGTTGGCTTACTGTTTTTATTATCGCTCTTTTTCTCCCCAATTGCAGGCATAGTGCCTTCTTATGCCGTTGCTGGCACGCTTTTTTATGTGGCGATTTTAATGATGTCTAGCCTTGTTCATGTGGAGTGGGAAGATTTAACCGAAGCTGCACCTGTCGTTATTGTCTGTATTCTGATGCCGCTGACATATTCTATTGCAACAGGAATAGGGTTTGGTTTTATTAGTTATGTGGCGATTAAGTTATTGAGCGGTCGTTATAAAGAATTAAATACTGGAATTATCGCTATCGCCGCTATTTTTATGGCTAAATTTGCATTTATTAATTAGTTTCTATCTAATGGGGCAGTATAAAATAATAAGGTCTTACTGCAGTGGAAAAATGTCTCTATCACGAATATAATCCTACAGGAGCATCAGCGGAAAAATTATTTCTGGGACAGGAGAACAAACTGAAGCTTCACAGGAAAAAAGCTGAAGGAGTTATTGTAAGAGAAGATGCCTCTAAAATTTCTAAGGTTCAAGAAACCTCCTCATCTAGTTCCTCTCATTATTGTTAGCTACAACAACCAAAGACTCAACATCAATAAGTAAGCCTTTAGTCGGAAGATGTACGTCCAGTATTTTATCATCCAAAAATCCATCAAAGAGTAGAGATAAAGCATCGAGTTTTGAAGACGATGGAGGTTTTAGTACTGAGGCATCAACTTCTGGTGGACATAAGGGATCAGTCGTTTTAACTGCAAGTATGAAAAAGATGGTTTCTGATAAGATTGAGGTTTGGTGGAAAAATACTCATATGCAATGAAAAAAGAAATTAAAGAGATTTGTAAACAAGAGATATGTAATACAGAGCAGCGAGATATGCTATTAAAGCAACATATCCTTTGGCATTCGGGAAAATTATTTGATCTAAAAGTGAAAAATTCTGAAGATATTGATTTTGAAAATAAAAGATTAAAGAAGGAAGTTTTACTAAACTCGAAAATTGGTTTGGTTTCAATATTAATTTGGGGATGGAGGCAGTATCTGGCGAATGAATGTTTTGGGTAAATTAAATAAATTGGAACTTATTACCAATGCAAAAAAAAATCAGGTCTAAACTGGCGTTTTTTTAGCTGAATTTACGGAGATCCTGATGCAAAAAGCAACAAGTTTGTGTGATAATATTCTAACTCACTTATGAATGACTTGATAACACAATTTAAAATAATGGCAACAGACGGCGAGTTGTGCTTAGAAGAAAATATACAGTTAAAATTAACACAAACAATTGGTACTGCCTTAGAGTCAATAGAGCAGCACTCTTTCTTTAAAGTTTTGTATGAAACTCAGGTTTGAGCATACAATTGTTTGCTCATAGGCACTCTTATCACTCCTCTACTGTTAATTCTTCTCTGAATTAGGTATAAAAGTCGGTATCGTTTTTAATTTAGTTTTTTAGCATGAAAACAAGTGAGATTGCATATCGCCGCGTTGTGGTGAAATTAGGCACGAGCGTACTCACTTCGGGAAGCCGAAGTTTAGATAAAGCACACATGGTCGAATTGACTCGTCAGATGGCGCAGCTTATGAAAGCTGGCGTTGAAGTTGTTTTGGTGACGTCTGGAGCTATTGCTGCAGGTCGCGATCATTTAAATAATCCGCAATTACCAGATACCATGGCAAATAAGCAGCTACTTGCGGCGGTGGGTCAAGTCAGCTTATTCTTGCTTGGTCACAGCTATTTGAAATCTACGGCTATAAAGTAGGTCAGTTATTACTGACCCGTGCAGATCTAAGGGATAGAGAACGTTACCTTAATGCGAGAGATACCTTGCATGCGCTACTTCAACAAAAAATTATTCCCATCATTAACGAAAACGATGCCGTTGCCACCAAAGAGATAAAAGTGGGTGACAATGATAATTTGTCGCAAGGGCCGCGCTTTTATGTGATGCGGATTTATTGATTTTATTGACAGATCAAAAAGGATTATTTGATTGTGATCCCCGCAAAAACCCCAATGCCAAACTGATCCCCGAAGTCGCTAATATCGATGATAATTTACGTTTGGTTGCTGGTGGCGCCGTTTCAGGATTAGGCACTGGCGGTATGGCAACGAAATTAGAAGCTGCAGATATGCCAGACGCGCTGGTATTGAAGTGGTTATTGCATCGGGTCAGCATCCTGATGTGATTAAAAAACTTGTCAAAAAAGCTGCAGCAGGTACGCACTTTAGCGCGATTGAGCATCCTTTAGAAAGCCGTAAACAATGGATATTAGCGGGTCCGCGCGCAACTGGAAGTTATACCTCGATGAAGGGGCTGTTAACGCCGTGGTGAATAAAGGTCGCAGCTTATTAGCTAAGGAATAATCAAAGTTGAAGGCAGCTTTATCCGTGGTGCAACCGTACAGATTTTGTCTCCTAAAGGAAAAGAAGTTGCAAGAGGACTTGTGCGCTATAACGCTGAAGCCATGGGTGAAAATCATTGGTAAACATTCAGATGAGATCGAATCTTTACTTGGATACAACTATGGTGATGCAGCGGGTTCATCGCAATGATATGGTCGTTTTAAATTGATGAGAGACACCAAGACAAATGGATAACCAAGCTTATTTAGGAAAGTGGGTTTACAGGCAAAGTCGGCTAGTTATGCCATTGCAAATTTAACGGCAATTGAAAAGCAACACTTACTTAAAGCCATCGCTGCATCCTTAACTACCAATAAAAATGACATCATTGCAGCCAATAAAGAAGACGTTGCAGCAGCAAAAGCATCAGGCTTAAGCGATGCGATGGTGGATAGACTGTTACTATGATGAACCTCGATTAAACGCTGTAATTAGCGATATCGATAATGTGATTGCGTTAGCCGATCCTGTGGGCACTGATATTGACAGCAAATTGCTTGCTAACGGTCTTCGTTTAACTCGTAGACGGGTGCCATTAGGCGTTATGGAGTGATTTACGAAGCTCGTCCCAATGTTACCGTTGATATCGCTGTGCTAGCTTTAAAAACAGGTAATGCGGTAATTTTGCGCGGTGGAAAAGAAACCATCAAATCTAATATTGCTTTGAGCAATCGATTCGTAGTGCATTGGTTGCACAGGGACTGCCTGAAATGCAGTGCAATTCATTGATAACCCTGATCGCACTTTGGTTACTGGGCTTTTAAAGCTAAATCAATATGTGGATATGATAGTGCCTCGCGGGTGGTCAACTCTGCAGCGTCTTTGCGCCGAGCAAGCGAATATTCCCGTAATATTGGGTGGCATTGGCATTTGTCATATGTACGTGGATAGTAAGGCTGATCTTCATCGTGTAACCGATGTGATAACCAATGCTAAAGTCCAGCGCCCAACGGTGTGTAATGCCCTAGATACGCTTTTGGTGCATAAAAGTGTGGCACAGCAATTGTTGCCTGCGCTATGTGAGCATTTAACAACGCAAGGTGTGCGTTTTTATGGATGTCCAAAAACTCAAGAAATCACACAGAATCACAAAATTGATATGAACTCAGCAAATGACGAATCATTTGCCACCGAATGGCTCTCGTTAACTTTAGGCATTAAAGTTGTTGATAATATGGATGATGCCATTGCCCATATCAGACAATTTTCAAGCGGCCATTCTGAGGCCATTTGACCGATGATATTCATGCTGCCACCGACTTTATGAGTGCTGTTGATTCAGCTGCCGTTTACGTGAATGCCAGTACCCGTTTTACCGATGGTGGTGAATTTGGATTAGGAGCAGAAGTGGCTGTGAGTACGCAAAAACTCCATGCCAGAGGACCTATGGGACTTGAAGCATTAACCACGTTTAAATGGTTAGGTGTTGGTGATATACGGCTAGGAAATAATTGAAATACTCGTTGCCCAATAGTATTGTTTATGTCGCTGTTTAAAGATTATTCAGCGACATAATTCAAGGGATTGAGTTATGAGATTATTCGCATTTACTTTAGTTATGTTGGCCGTTATTGTTGCGCTAATTCCCATGCAACGGTTTTAGCTTTTGTATATAGCAATTTACATAAAACTTAATAGTTTACTGATGTCTAAGCTCAGAAAATTTTGCATTAAGTAATTTAGCTAAATCTTCAGCATTAATACTCATTTGTAAGCCACGTTTTCCTGCACTGATATAAATACGGTCAAAATTCTTCGCTGAATTATCAATAACTGTAGCGAGTCGCTTCTTTTGTCCAAGAGGGCTAATTCCACCTACCAAATAACCCGTGCTTTTTGTGCTTGTTCTACGCCTGCCATTGTGAGTTTTTTGGTTCCAATCACTTTTGCTAACTCTTTTAATCCTAATTGATGACTGACAGGAACTAAAGCTACAGCGATTGGGGCTGATGTTGACGATTCTGCTACTAACAATGTTTTTAAAAACTTGTGCGGGATTTGCATTGAGTTTTTCTGCTACTTCATCACCAAAAGCGTGCACATCTTTATCATGATGGTATTCATGAAGTTCAAATTTAACGTTGGCTTTTTTGCCTGATTGGTTGCAGGTGTCATAATTTAGTTCCAGCTAAAATGCGTTATTATACTCAAATAACACAAGCTAGGAGAGAGAGGATACATTAAAATGGAAATGCATATTTTATTAATGGGCATGGTGTGTATTTGTTTGGATAAACCTTACTGCTTATTACCTAAAAGCTGCACATTATATTTTTACTGTTATCCATCAAGCTTGTTACTAGGTTGTTGCTGATGACATTTTGGCAAGTGAAACACCAAAGTCTGTTCAGACGATTAAGGGGTTTCATCATTATCACGCACTCATTTTTGAAATGCTTAAATAATGATGGCTTGTTGCAGCAAAGATCAGAAAGGTTCTATGCGATGAACAAACCCAATTCATTACTTGTGTACTTAGATCAGCTCATAAGCCGAAAATCTAAAACGGCTGGTCGATCGATAACGCTTCAGCAAATCATCAATATTTATTTAAAAAATCCTAAGCACAGCCATTCGTCACATTTCATTTTCATTGGGTTACTTGCCGCAAAAGCATTTCCTTAAATACCGCAGGTGGTGCATTCTTGGATTTAATCATGGTTTTCACTTATTTGATCCAAGAGCTGAGTTTAGAGGTGCCTTATGATTAACCCAAGAGATAGGGCTAATCGTTGGCTTTTTAGAAATTGAGTTGTTAGCTTTATTTTGTTTATAAACAATGAGTTTTTTAGACGTTGAATAGCAAGTGCAGCGATAATCAATCCCATACCTATTAATGTCGTTGAGTAATCGCTTCTTTAAAATTACGGCAATAAATACCATAGATAATAAAGGCGTTAAAAAAGCGAGTGGTGCTGATGTTTGCTGTACGAGTGCTTGTTTTAGAGCCATAACCAAAGTACAAAAGTGATCCCCATTTCAAATAAGCCTACATAAATTCCAGCGGCCATGGCTTTTACCTCGAAAACGGGAAACCATCGGTAAGCAAAAGCAAGGTGATGATAAAGGTGAGGATACTAAAAAACTCAGCAGCAAGCTGACGATGGGATTTCGCCCTTATCTTTGGTATTAATAATCCAATAAATGCACCAAAAAAGTGTACTGACTAAGGCAAAAGCGACTCCTGTTGCGTCATCAAAGTGCATTTGAGTGATTTGCCCATTAGTTGCAATAATCAAAACGCCAACATAGCCTACTGTCGCTGCAATTAAATCCTTTAGTTTCAATTGTTGTTTTAAAAAGCGGCACTGCAAGTAAAGGAAGCCAATATTGCCCAAGTATAATTTAATGCGAGCGCTTGTTGTGCAGGTTAATAAAACGTCATAGGCTTTAAATAGAGCGAGGTAATAAAGAAAGGGGATTTAGCAATCTGTTTGAATATAAAAAAACGGTTGCTTGTAAATTGTCGACCTATTAAATGACATTTTTTTTGAATGCTTTAGAATAATGGTAAGAGTAAAAATAGACGTAATTGATGCTACAAAAACCAATTGCATCGGAGAATAGTAAGATAATGCAATTTTAAATGCAGTAGCCACGGTAGACCAAAGTAATACGGCACCTAATCCGTAACAATAGGCAATGTTTGACGCTTTCATTGATGAAGTAAGTAGGCATCGTTATTTTATGTTTATCGAGTATACATTTTATGCGCGTGATAAATATTATCTGATGTAAAAATTGGAATGAATACCGCTTCAATACAAATAGTATTCTCATAACGCTTTTTTTGAGCCTTGTAGATGCTGCTATGTTATTGATCTTTGGTTAATCCAAATAAAAAGATCAAAAAATTCATTGATACATTGTTTTCAATTTGTCATCCCAATATATGAATTCAAGAGAGATATGAGCCATAACAGAGAATAAACTTGAATTCTCATCAATGAGTCCTCATATCAATATCAGAAAAGAATTTAGTTTAAAAAATTGGAGGTTCCCACTCATGGGTAAAGGTAGAATTATCGGTATCGATTTAGGTACAACAACTTGTGTTGCTATTTTAGATGGTGGCAAAGCGCGCGTTATTGAAAATGCTGAGGGCGATCGTACTACTCCTTCAATCATTGGATACACTGAAGATGTAAATTGTAGTGGGCGCACCTGCAAAACGTCAGGCTGTAACCAACCCTAAAAATACACTTTTCGCAATCAAGCGTTTAATTGGTCGTCGTTTTACCGATGATGAGTACAACGTGACGTAAAATTATGCCGTTTGATATCATCGAAGCTGATAACGGTGATGCGTGGGTTGAAGCGCGTGCTAAAAAATGGCACCACCACAAGTATCTGCTGAAGTTTTAAAGAAAATGAAAAAAACAGCAGAAGATTATTAGGTGAGCCAGTCACTGAAGCTGTTTATTACTGTACCTGCTTATTTTAACGATTCACAACGCCAAGCAACTAAAGATGCTGGCCGTATAGCTGGTTTAGAAGTTAAGCGTATTATCAACGAGCCAACTGCCCGCTGCACTTGCTTATGGTATTGATAAGAAGCAAGGCGATAACATTGTGGCTGTTTATGACTTAGGCGGTGGTACTTTTGATATTTCTATCATTGAAATCGATAACAATGATGGCGACCAGACGTTTGAAGTATTAGCGACTAAACGGTGATACTCACTTAGGTGGTGAAGACTTGATAACCGTTTGATCATTATTTGTCAGATGAGTTTAAAAAAGAGCAAGGCTTAGATTTACGCAACGATCCATTAGCTATGCAGCGTTTAAAAGAAGCGGCTGAAAAAAGCTAAGATTGAGCTTTCAAGCACCACTCAAACAGAAGTAAACCTGCCATATATTACTGCTGATGCAACAGGCCCTAAGCACTTAGTTGTTAAAATTACTCGTGCTAAATTAGAGTCTTTGGTTGATGATTTAGTTCAACGTACTTTAGAGCCTCTAAAAGTAGCTTTAGCTGACGCAGATTTAAAAGTATCTGATATCAACGACGTGATTTTAGTTGGTGGTCAGACTCGTATGCCTAAAGTGCAGCAGCAGTAACTGATTTCTTGGCAAAGAGCCACGTAAAGATGTAAACCCTGATGAAGCAGTAGCTGTTGGTGCAGCAGTTCAAGGTGGCGTATTATCTGGTGATGTTAAAGACGTATTGCTTCTAGACGTAACTCCACTGTCTCTTGGTATTGAACCATGGGCGGCGTTATGACTAAACTTATCGAGAAGAACACTACGATTCCTACTAAGGCAAATCAAACCTTCTCAACTGCTGACGATAACCAAAGTGCTGTGACTATTCACGTAATACAAGGTGAGCGTAAGCAAGCAAATGCAAACAAGTCTTTAGGACAGTTTAACCTAGAAGGTATTGAGCCTGCTCCTCGTGGTATGCCACAAGTTGAAGGGACTTTTGATATCGATGCTGATGGTATTTTAAATGTATCAGCTAAAGATAAGAAAAACAGGTAAGTCTCAAGATATCACTATTAAAGCATCTTCTGGTTTAAGTGATGATGAAGTTGCTGCCATGGTTCGTGATGCAGAAGCTAACGCTGATACTGATAAGAAATTTGAAGAATTAGTTCAGGTTCGTAACCAAGCTGATGGCATGATTCATGCGACTAAGAAACAAATTGAAGAAGCAGGTAGCGATTTACCTGCTGACGAAAAAGAAAAGATAGAAGTTGCTATCGCTGCACTAGAAACTGCAACTAAAGGTTCAGAGAAAGAAGCAATTGATACTGCAACTCAAGAGTTAATGACGGCATCTGCTAAATTGATGGAAATTGCTCAAGCCAAAGCACAAGGGGTCAAGCTGCTGAAGGTTGAAGCTCAATCTCAATCTCAATCTAGCCTGTTGATGATGTTGTTGATGCTGAATTTGAAGAAGTAAAAGACGACAAGAAGTAATTGAGTCGTTAGACTGATATTACAACTGTGCGGGCGTTACGGGAAACCATAACGCCCGTTGTTATAAATAAAATTTGAGTAAAGATTCTATTATTTAGATTTTCTTCTTGAGAGCCTTGAGACTATGTCAAAGCGAGATTATTACGAAGTTCTAGTGTAAGCCGTGACGCCAGTGAACGAGACATAAAAAAAACCTATAAAAAGTTGGCAATGAAATATCATCCGGACAGAAACCCTGGTGATAAAGAAGCTGAAGCTAAATTTAAAGAGACAAAAGAAGCCTACGAAATCCTAACCGATTCCGATTAAAAAAGCAGCCTATGATCAATTTGGCCATGCTGGTGTTGATCCTAATCGAGGTCAAGGTGGTTTCGGGCAAGGCGGGTTTGGCGGTCAAGGTGATTTTGGCGATATCTTCGGTGATGTCTTTGGCGATATTTTCGGTGGTGGACGTCGCGGCGGTCAACGTCAAGCGGCAAGAGGCTCTGATCTTCGCTACAATCTTGAACTGTCTTTGGAAGAAGCAGTTAGAGGCCTTTCCAAAGAGTTACGTATTCCAACCCTTGTTGCCTGTGATGAATGTGATGGCAGCGGCGCGAAAAAAGGCACTTCAGCAATTACCTGTTCTACCTGTAATGGTGTTGGACAAGTTCAAACTCGTCAGGGATTTTTTGCCGTCAATCAAATTTGTCCGACCTGTCATGGCAATGGCAAGATAATTAAAGATCCTTGCGGTAAATGTCATGGTGAAGGTCGCGCTGAAAAAACAAAACCTTATCCGTTAAAATTCCTGCGGGCGTGGATAACGGCGATAGAATTCGCCTAGCGGGTGAAGGTGAAGCTGGAGAACATGGTGCACCAGCGGGTGATCTTTATGTTCAAGTAGCTGTTCGTGAACATCCTATTTTGTTCGTGATGGTAATAACCTTTATTGCGAAGTGCCAATTTCATTTGCAAAAGCGGCAATCGGTGGTGAAGTCGAAGTGCCAACTTTAGATGGTAAAGTGAACCTTAAAATTCCACATGAGACACAAACAGGACGTATGTTCCGTTTACGTGGAAAGGGTGTTAAATCTGTTCGTAGCCATGCTGTGGGCGATTTACTCTGCAAAGTGGTTATCGAGACGCCAGTTAATCTAAATGAAGATCAAAAAGAATTGTTGCGTCAATTAGACTCTTCTATGACAGGTAAATCTTCTCGTAAACACAGTCCAAAAGCTTCAGGTTTTTTTGATGGTGTAAAAAAGTTCTTTCAAGATTTAAATAGTTAGTATCCTCGCCTACTTAGATTCGATAAAGCCCTGCAGTTGCAGGGCTTTATTTTTTCCCTGTATAAAAAATAAAGATTTCTCGCCAAGAGTGGTTATGAGGTTTAATTAAATTTAGTGAATAATACTGTTTACACTTGTATCTAGAATGCTCGGTTAGTTGCTCAGTATGGTCAATGATTATGCGTTTGTGGTACTTTTTCTTTATTATCTTGGTTAGCTGTGGTGGTGATGAAGATGATTCTAAAAGCGCGGATTAAACCGCCTGTACTTGAACAGCCAAGTAAGCCAAATCAGCAACAACCCCAATTGCCTTCTATTCCTTCAGTTAAAGCACCTGTTACACCAAAGACTGAGATCCCCAAAGATGAACAGCCTAAAATAGCAGCTGATCTTCCAGTAAAATACCATATTGATGGAATCTCATTGTCCCCTGCTGACTTTGCCGCTGAACAAATATTGAAAGCTAAAATTTCTATGGCTGTGAAATTGTAGTTGGCGATTATTTAGCATACTGCCAGTGGAAAATTGCTGATGAAATGTAGAAAATAAATTAGCTGATAGCTGCCAATACAAGCTTAAAGAAAATGAGTATTTACAAAAAATTACAGTTATTGCAAAACTGGTGACTAAAGATGCTCAATCAGACTCAAAAGATCAGAGTTTCATTAAAATTTTTCCTACATTCCACAGATTAAATCGATTAGGAATATGTACTTTGTTTAGCGATGAGACACTATCTGTACATCGCTGGAAAAACCAAGCCGTTAATGAAAATGAACGTGGACTACTTATGAACTCAATCTGAAGATAAAGAGAATTTACAGTAACGATAAAGGGTTTACCTTTGTTAATGGTAAAAATGAATTCTTTCTTGGGGCGATAAAAGATTTGCTGGCAATGATGAAATAAGAAAACAACTTGAAATGGTTGATGTCGAACCAAGTATTGAGACCGCAATAGATAAATATGGTAATCGCTATACGAGCCAGCAGATTGTTGCTACCACGAGAAGTGCTTTTGCTGTATTAGATAAAGAAGGGCATGCTTACATTGCTGGTACTTACGGTGTGCTATCAAACAAAAAAACTGCCAGTTAAAAATAAATTCGTATCAGTTAATGTTAGCTTCCGAGGCTTTGTATCCGTCATTCCGCACCTGGTTTTATTATTTATTGTGATTGACTAAGTGCGCAAAAATTTGTTTATTAGATAACCATAATTTACCTACGGTGCATGATTATTATGGTTTCGTCAAGCGCATTATTATCTGGATTGTTAATCAACGCTTAGATCATTAGGCCTTGTTGCTGGTATATGTAAAGCGCTAAAAATTGCTGAAACCATTGATGCAATTATCCCTAAGTCTCAGGATTGTCACGTCACGCATGGTCAAGCATTGGTAGCAATGATATTAATGGCCTTTGATTCATAGCCGAACCTTACACTTATTTCCCGCTTTCTTTGAACAAAACCGACAGAGCGTCTTATTGGTAACGATGTTGAACCTCAGCATCTTAACGATGACGTGATGGTCGCGCATTGGATGCTTTTTACGATGAAGGCGTATCAGCACTTTATCACATTTAAGTGCCAAGGTCATCCAACATTTAAAGCTGAAAAGTGATGCAATTCATATTGATATCACCCGTTTTCATGTTGATGGTAAATATGAATTTGCAGAAGATGATGATACCGATCGTATTCCTTGGTTAAAGGCTATAGCCGTTGATCACCGACCTGATTTAATCAAGTAGTGCTTGAACTCATTTGTGAAAATCGCGCAGGTATTCCGGTTTATATGCAAGCGTTTAGCGGTAATACCAATGACGGTAAAGCATTTGCTGAAGTAACTAAACATCATATTCGTTGCCTTAAAGCAGCTCAACAAAGCCGCTATTTTGTCGGTGATTGCAGCACTATATACACCGCAAAGTTTGCAGGCGCTACATCAACAAAAACAGCTATTTGTTACACGGGTTCCTGCAACACTTAAGGCTGCAAAAGCCTGTATAGTCAATTTGCGCAAGAAGATATAATACAGTTAGAAAATGGCTATAGTGGCTATTGGAGCTGTAATGAACATGCCGATGTACCTCAAAAATGGCTGGTGCTAGGCAGTTGAAAAAGCAAAACAAAAAGAATTGAAAAACCCTGGATAAACGCTTATTCAAAAGCACACAAAAGGAATACAGGCATTTCAAACACTATGCCAGCAAGGATTTGCCTGTAAAGTTGATGCACAAAAGGCACTTGAGCGGTTTAAAAAAGACAGTAAAGCTGACTGAATTATCGATGATAGGCTATGATTGTCAGGCTGTTTATAAAGGAAAAGGCAGACCTAAAAAAGGGGCAGAGCCTGATAGCTATACCTATTATCTTAAAGGGCATATCGCGACATCTCTTGAGCAAGTGAAAAACTTAAAGATGAGCTGGGCATATTTATTTATCAGCACTAATAACCTGTCAGATAAGCTGGAGATGACCGAATTATTAAATATTTATAAATCCCAGCAGAGTGTGGAGCGTGGATTTCGATTTCTGAAAAGTCCTGAGTTTTTAACTTCCTCAATATTCTTGAAAAAACCGGAGAGGATAGCGGCATTATTGATGGTAATGACGTGTTGTTTGATGATTTATGCTGCGCTGGAATATCAATTAGGCAACGCTTGAAAGAGAAACTGGGTTCTTTGCTGTTTTGAAGGAATATATGAATTAACAACTGACACTGAAACCGTGATTCAAAATATCGATGAGCGACAGAGATCATCATTAATATCTTGGGGTTAGACTGCCAACAAATATATTCCTAATACAGGTGCGGAATGTCGGTTGTATTTATAACGGCGGATCAATTGGCTTGTATGCCAAAAAAGTTGAACAAAGCTAATGAGCAGCACGGCGAAGAATTGTTGCTTTCCTGCCAAAACATTGAAGACTCAGTGACAGATTTTATTTCATCTTCTACTAAAGATGAATTTTATTACTAACAGAAAGGGGGATGTATATTCTTGGGGCATCAAATTAGCGCTTAATACAAGACAGCCTATTGCGACCATGTAAACAAATCATAGCAACTCATGGTGCTTTTGCTGCTCTAGAGGATAATGGTGAGGTTTTTGTTTGGGGTGATGCAAAATTGGGTGGCGCATTTCAATATAATTACCCAAAACCTATGATAATGGACGATCCTATAACGGCGATACAAAATTATGTGCACGATGTTGATATTGCTAATCAGCGTTTCGTAAAACTATTTTCAACAGGAACAGCATTTGCAGGACTGACAAAAGATGGCAAGGTCTGGACTTGGGGAAGCATTAACGGTGGCGGTAATATCTATCTGATAAAGTGAATCATCAAAAAGCACACAAGGCGTTGATAACGATAAGTTTGAACCTATTATTGATGTTCTCGCTACGGATAATGAATTTACCGCTATTACTAAAACGGGGCAGCGAATTATATGGCGTGGTAGTGTGGGATCTTCAAGACAGTGGTGAGCAATTAACAAAGTTTGTAAATGACTCAGATGTAACAACCGGAACAAATAAATTGAAGGCTGGTCAAATACAGGGAAAACCTATTGTTGTTAGTAACCGCATCCTCCGTTAGCGAGTTCTCTATTGGCGAACAATGGTGCTTTTATCAATGTGAGTAATGAAGCTAATCCGGAAAAATTTAATCTTTACTCATGGTGCTTTATTCAAGAAGGAGCTGGTATTGATACAAGCGTTATGGTTCGTCAGTACACTTACAAGGTAAGTTATCAGGACTTTATGGTGATGACACGGGATTTTTCTATTTTTAGTAATTATGGCGATGTATATTCTTTAAATGGTTAGCGGCGTCACCGAGAACCCAACACTTTTGACTATATATAAAGGTCAATCCGCTAAAAAAATTGATAGTAGCAGCGAATATTAACGGTCATATTCAGCCATGGAGCCTAGGCTCTGTTGACGTAGCTTTGTGCATTTTTGCTGCTTTTGTCGGTATTTTATGTCAGGCAGAGTCTATGCGGTTTGTAGTTATTTCTACATAAATAGACGATACGTAACAAAAAGTGCCGACAATGCAGCTAACGGGTTCGTTTAACCGCCTTTTTCTCATTGTTGCAAGACATGAACTTAGAATAGCTAACATCATTCCTCGCGCCGCGATAAAATTGCTGTTAATTCGAACAAAAACTTGATAATCTATGTCACAGAGCCTAGGGTTACAAATAAATTTTATGTGGGAGTTATCCTCAAATAGTCCACATTT
>CAEFZP010000794.1:0-114938 GCA_903064625.1 Mallotus villosus
CTCTGTGCAGTTGCGCGAACCATTTCACCAAGGACGGTTTTAAAAACCTGGGAATATGTAAAGCAGGATTTGCTATGAAGCTGTTGCTAAAAAGAGGTGCGTTCCGACCTTAGTTATGTTCATCAGAACCGCAAACTGTAGTATGATTTTGTCAGTAACAGTTATTAGCAATGCTAACGTATCCTGTATCTAGCACAGCCTTTCTCCAGTTATTTCGAATAGATAATCTAGACAGGCGTCAGCAAAAGGCTAGACTGCTTTCGTTTTCGGGCTATTTTTTTGGAAGCTTGCCTTCTAATGCCGACTACAGCTAGTCTAGCTAGTCATTTGCTAAGTAAGGTATGTTGATGTGTTTAGAAACGTAGCGTCGCTACCTCGGACTGGGCAAGAACACCAGTGAGTGGGCTGGTCTGCATGTACATTTTGGGGCGTGACAAAGACACAGACCAGAGCCAATTGAATGCGCGATACCCTCCCGACGTCAGTAGGGTGGATTTTTCCAAAAGCTACCGTTCTACAGCTAGATTTTTTCTTTTTGAGATTTGCATGGGAAATAAGTGTCAATGGACTTTGAGGTTCACTGTATGTTCATTTTACCCACCGAACTGTCGTTATTCAACTATGACAAGGTAAAAACGGTTTTGCAGTCAGTGACCCCTTTAATCTATCAAGCATTGCACAGTCAGTCGGTGAACAAGTTAAGAATGCTTTATTGCTTGCGGCCACAAGGAGACAAAAACATCACACGCCATGGTGTTACAAGTTTGTCTGACTAGCAATCGTTGTTGCTAGTCATTTTAAACATCAGCGCTCAGGACTGTAATTGGCTAATACAAAGTATTTAAATGTTCCATGGCTCTTCTTCATTGGCTCCTCTGCATAGACCTTGCGCGCGTGTGTGCGTGCGTGTTTGAGTGTGTGCATGTGTGCTCTTTGACCCCTGTAAGCCTCCCCCACTTTCCTTTATGGCCTCTCCAGAAAGATAATGGTCAAGCCTAGGTCCCCTTGTTTATGTAAGCCTAGTGTTACCCAGAGTTCAGATTTGGGGCTAGGCCTCTCCCCACACACAAGGAATATTGTAACACAGAATCATTCTTATACAGGATAAATATGTTACATCTTCAATTTCTCCCACATTTACTTTTTTAGCTCTTTTATTGCGTCACATATGTGAGTAAGACCCTCATTAACTCGTCTTAATTCTGTCAATATTTCTCTCATGGTGTTCACAATATCATTTTGTGACTACAGCACAGCATCTGTGAGAACACGGCCAGTCTGGCGTCCCTCGGAAGCACGTGGCGCAGCCGATCCAGTGTGCGCTCCATCCTCTGCGGTGGAGGGGCTGGCCACACATAGACATTTATAAAGGAAAGGTGCGCAGGACCTGGCGTACGACCGGTTTTATACATGTGAATATTTCTGTGCGTAGGTACTTTTCGAGTTTTGGCCGTACGCCATCTTCTGGTATGAAAGCTGCGCAATCCTTTATACATAAGGCCCCAGGAGAGGAAGGATCTAGCATAGGCAAGTCTGGTAGCAGAGTACCCAAAACATGTCCCAGAGCAGGAGCAGGAACCAGGCAAAACCCAGACAACACAGTGCGTGGGCTCTACCAAAGAAGAGGAGTTATTTTCATTTGAAGAGAATGTTGAGGAGCACACCTATGCCACTGCTGAAACCGAAGTAGCCGAATACCTGAAATCAGCAGCAACAGGGGATAGATCTTCTAAATCAATTTCCAATAATAAAGAAAATATCTCTTACAGCCACTCTGTCCAGTGCCCCAGTAGGAAGAGCCTTTAGCCTGGGAAACCTGATTCTATCTCCAAAGAGGAACAGGCTATCAGATAAAACGTTTGAGAAGCTTCTCCTTTTGAGGTACAATCATTGGTTTGAAGGCTAGGAATGTTTTAGGTAACTCACTGGCCAGAGACGAGGTAACCTAGCTAGGAGTATGTTGTTAACCCATTGAAGCAGGGCTGCCAGCTTTTTCCAAAACCTTGGAGTGAGATTTGGTATTTGGTGGGGCAACCACAATCTTCCTGTAAAGCAGATTTTCTTTGTGTGGCAGAAAATATTTTAAAGTTGGTCTACCATTATTTTAATGATGTCTCCAGTGTTTGAATGGAACTACTTTGAAAGACTTATGTCGTTTAGGCCTATTGAAGAAGAAATTACTGTCAAATGTCTGAGAAACAGTTATTTAATTTCAAACTGCCAAAAGTATTAAAACTGACAAATGTACTGGTGCTTGATTTGAAGGCCTGTTAAGGCTAAAGGCCGATATATATTCCCCGTTGTTTGAAAAACTGACACATGGGAATGCCCTCGTCTACGTGGAACGCTCTCTACGAGCTCTCCGTCAGCCCTCGGACAGCTTGACGTGCACCTCCTGAATTTTCGAACTGTCCGTCATGATTTCGGAGAGTTACGGATACCCCCTTGGCTGTGATTGGTCCGTTTTAAGAACCGCCTGCGTCAGGGGCGGGGGCTAATGTGACAAACCCTGACTGCCACTTATTATGAAATCAACAGGACGCAGGCTACTCAAATAAATGAATATACAGAGGTAGACATTTAGCAAAAGGCCTATGTTTTTAATAAATAGCTGGTTAATGAGATTGGATGTTACAAAACAATAGTTCTCACACACAGCCATTCATACACTGCCATCAAAGGAGTTCCCCACCACGTTATACAGGCTACAGACAGACCAATCACCCAATAAAGTTCAGCACAATCTGGATTAAAACACTACAAATCATTCCACGTAAATAGGCTAACAGAATCCAGAACAACGTGATACAAGGCTTAAAACACACTCCACACAATAGTGTGGGGATCTCAATACACAACAACATGTCAGAGGCAGTTGCAGTCAGTTACACTGGACCTAATATATCCAGAGGGTGGTAGCACCCAGGTGGCAGTTAACAAAAAATGACACACATTCGTACAATCAAAAGGAAACAAAACCCCCCAAAGGAATAACAAAGTGTTGGCGGCTCTTCCACAACCTATAAATCAAACACAACGTTAACAAATTAACGTAATCCTTTGACCGCCATTGCTTAGGTTTTTACAATATTTTTTATATATTTCAGCTAAACAGTACATGTAAATCAGCATTTAAATTAAAATGTGACCAGAAATGAGCAGTGTAGTTGCTGAAAATGTGCTTATTTTATTGATGAAACGGCTCATTTGTAAATTTGCTCAGACTTTTCAATAACCTAGCTAACATCGCAGTGCAGCGCCATCTACTCTTCTGGCGGTGAATTGTTTTCAGCACCCACAGCCTTCAGAGAAACAAACGAAGTCTATCAGTACGTATCCGTGCATATCCGTCCGCCCGCCCATCCGTTAACGGAGTCGGAGAAGCATATTTCGGCCTTAATGTTACGCGCACGCCTAGTGGCAGGGAGAGGGAGGTTTATATTCTTTTCTCGGGAGTAACATGTTGGTGATTGGAAAGGGGAGTGGGACTACACCCTGTGTCCTGATTGGGCCCAGGTAATTAAGGGGAGGGGTTTAGCCTTTTTAAACTCCCGGATGGCGGAAAGATGGGGGGAACCTCAGAGTTGTTGTGGGTGGACGTCGCCATCGATGCCGGGTTTCTGTTTACCCGACGGCTGGCTATCTACACTCCTAGTGCAAGCGCCGTGCACAATGTACTGATATCTATATATACTAACTGATCAACTACCAACCCGCAAACGAGCTGTTCGCTGAACGGAACGGCGGCTTGGGCTGTCCCAGAGACCGGGGTGGGAGTCTACCTTGGGGTGAGTGTTCCAGTTTCTCCTTCCACTTTTCACCTGTCTGGGCCTGCCGCTGTTAGTTTTAGCATCGGTTTTTGTCTTAATATTCCCCTAGACAACTGCGACCGTAACACTCAAATAAATAGGCCTATTAAAACATATGTACTGTGTTTTATTGTTCCACTACTTACTTTTCATCATAGTGAAAATGGGTACAATGATAAATACAATTTTACAGTTGTCTTGTCCCACACTGTGCCACTGCAACACTAAAATATTAAAACTATATGTGTGCGTTAATACGATAGAAGCAGGAAATTTTAAGTAACGCTAGTTACTTTCCCTTGTAACTAATTTGTTTTCTATGCAGTAACTAGTAAAGTAATGGAGTTACTTCTGAAATAAGTAACTAGTAACTAACTAATTACACATTTTCAGTAACTTTCCCAACACTGGTGAGATGCGTATGTGTGCCTAGTTGCTACATTGTTGTATAATGGAATAATAGGCCTATGGACTCAAAATAATCGTAATTCATGTAATTAATGGTATTTGTTGCCAGAATAAAATGGAAACCAAAGCATGCACAGCTTTCTAACTGTTTTCAAACTTTATTCTACAACAGAGTTATACAGTTCTATGTATCGGCTCAAGTAGGCCTACCCCTAGACCTGAGGCCGGTAACATGTGCGTCTTGAAGTGGCCCTGCTTACGCCTGGGACACACTGCCTGCGATCTGCTGCGACGCGCCTGGAAGCGCCGCTTTTTTCTTTCGGCGCCCATGAGCAGCTTTCCTCCTATACAAGTGAAACTGTAGTTGCGCTGTAGGTTTTTGGTTAGTAACGATCACTGTAATGTTTTTTGTCTTTTATAGAGTGCCTGAGAGACCGGCTCAAGCAACGTGGGTATCAAAAGGAGGCCAGGCTAGTTCGTAGAAGCATTTAGGAAAAAATGAGTGACATAAGAAAAAGGGCCCATCTGACAGGTGAGTCCTGCTAAGGGAGTCTACATTGTCAAAACTTAACAGCAGACTTCCCAACTCGCCCAGAGCCAAATAAGAACTTCCTGGAAATTAGCGATTCGTTAGGCTTCATTTGGCTGGATACCTCTGCACCTTTTCAAATTATGAGCCACCTGTGTTGATTGCAATCTAATATAATATCTTATTGTAATTCAGTGTCATTTTCAACTGCAATATGTAATAGAATACTGTAGCGCTTTAGTTTGACTTTTCTCCTCTTTCCGCCTCTGTGTAAGAAACAGTGGAAAAATAAAGTGTGAACACAACCTTTTGTGTAGTATTAGTATAGTAAGTGTACAGTATGTCTGTGTGTGGAAGTCTTATGCTGGCCTGTTTTGCAGCAACCTGGACATCGTACACTGCACTGTCCCTCCACTGGACAGTAGATGGCACTCAATTGCATTCAATCCAGCAAATGAGGTAAATGGTAGTTTAAAACACAAAAAACTCAAAACCGTTTTCTCACACACCAAGCATACTCCATTTGTTGGGAGGGAAGGAAAGGGAATTAGAAATCTGGCTAATATGTATGGAACTCCAAATTAAATAAATAAATAGATCTGTAAATACATATATAAATACATAAATATATAAATATGGCTATGAAATAAAGCCTAAAATTTAAAAAGATGGCAATAAATATATCAATAATAAATGTATTTATTTCTAAATGACGTTTTTGTAAAGACAAATTATTTAATGGGACTTTTATTTCCTAATGCCACATTTATTTATTTTTTGAGACTTTTACACATTTATTTCCACATATATTACCACTCCACATTTATTACCCCTCCACATTTATTTCCCATCTCGCATGCAAACGAGAGGGGCGTGGATATCTTCAGACCAACGAATGCTGCACAAGATCGAAGGCAGATAGTGACCTATGATAGGGACACCTAGATTCGGTAGATGAAGGAAGACATGGTGTCAGAGATTGCTTGCTGGCCTTATAGATCAAATTGATCAGCATGGCTTGTCAGGATATATTATTTTGGCACACATTGTAGATTTTGTAGAGGTTGTGCAGATACGTGCTCTACAGAACATAGATATTGACCACAAAGTCTTAAATGGTTTGAGACTTATCGAACATCGTGTTCGTGTGCAAGACGGCAACTGTAGAAATCCACAGGGCTCAACATAATCTTTTTAGGGTTAAGAGTATTTTGATCGTAAGCTATTGTCCGTGTTCACAGTGACGATTTAAGTCATTTGTAGTTTCATAAGGGGTTGTGGTATGCTATCTTGGGAAATTTGGCTATTGCATCAAGACAACCCCAAATACGTGATTAGCCTACACATTCGGGTATTTTCTGGTGTACTCACGATAACCAGTTGTTTTCGATGAACCCAGGCCATCCAAAATGTTGCCTGAATGCCTGCATTTGTGACTAAAAGCTACATCCATGAGCCTACAGCAGCAAATATGAGATGCGACTTGAAAATCGTCAATAATGTTGAATGTTGTGTGAATTTGTGACGATTCTGGTGATAGAGGTAGATGTCCCTGTCTGCCTTTGATCTTGTGCAGCACGCGTTGGTCTGACGATAACCACGCCCCTCTCGTTTGCATGTGAGATCAGAAATAAATGTGAAGTGGTAATATATGTGGAAATAAATGTGGAGTGTAAAAGTCTAAAAAAATAAATCAATTTGGCATTAGGAAATAAAAGTCCCATTAAATAAATAAATGTTGTCTTTACAAAAACGTCAATTTGAAATAAATACATTTATTATTTATATATTTATTGCCATCTTTTTTTTTAGGCTTTATTTCATTGCCATATTTATATATCTATGTATTTATATATTTATTTACAGATTTATTTATTTAATTTGGACTAAATCGGCGTTCCATAAATATGCTCTTCAAACAATTCCAGTAAAAATACAGTACCAAAATGGCTTCAGTGTTTGATAAACAATTTTAATAATACTGCTTAAATGTTGAAAATGTAATTTACAGTATAGACATTGACATGTATTTCTTACATTGGATGTATCAAATAGTTTAATCATACTGTACAAAAAACAGTTTGACACAAAAATGTGTTCACCAGTAACACGCTTTACGAGGAACATTAGATTACAGTTACACAAATACAACAGTACAGGTGTAACAAGCAATTACAGACACATGGAAACACACCTTTCAAATAGCAAAGTAAGGTCAACTAGTGCATAAGGAATAAGATGGTATAAAAATCAAACAATTATTGGATTTCAGCAATACAAAATTCTCAATAGGCATAGCAGAAAACATGTTTTTTCACCTTGGCATTTGTGAGCAAAGTCTGTGTGCTTAAACAAAAGTTCAGTGTGAATAATGATGTAAAAATAACAATAATAACGTAACTAGTCAACATCTATGTGATATTCTGTATGACAAAGAAGATATGCAGATCACTTGGATGAATACATTTTCAAAGTGTTATAGGCAGAAAAAAACCCTGCAATCCTTTAAAAACGGCTGTGTGTGCACAAACTCCAGGATTCAAGTTTTTGGCTGGCTCAATAAACACAAAGTGAGAAACTGACTTCTAAACTTTGTTTTATAAGACTTTGTTTCACATCTCTTGAATGTCTTTGTTGGACTCAATTTTGTCGCTTGGAGTGTAAGTCTAGTGCTCGATATCCCCATGTAGGTAGCGTTCCTCTGTATCCAATGACATTGTGTTGCAGAGGGCCACTGTTCCACATAGCCAAAGTGAGGACGCTGTCTGCCCTATCCATTTTGTATCTAGCCAACAGGTATCCTTAAGGGAAACCATTTGTCAGCTGTGCAGTCCCCAGAGCCAACTGCTTCACAGAGAACTAATACTTCAGACTCACGCTCTCAAATCAAGTCCTTGACTCTAGCTGTATACGATGCAAGTGCTGACATTTCATAACATGTTCCTGTGTCATTGTGCTCTGAGTTGACAGGAGTCAATCCAAGTAACATTGTGGACTTGAGAGCAACTGCTTTGCTGTTTCACAAGAATCACATAGCTCTGATTAGCAAATCTAATCATGTGTTTACAATCACATGGCTGGACCAGGGGTCTTATTCCCATGGAAGGCCTTGGCCTATTCTCCCTAGGTGTTTTCCTCACTGCCAAGCTGGCTGGAGACATCGCAGACTCCATGGGTTCTATTGTAGTGTCTCCCTCCATCAAGACAGTGAGCCTTCAAATTAACTGGAAGTGTTTTTTCAAAGGAAATAACCAAGCAAGTTTTGTGTGTTGGTGTCGGTGTTGTAGAAGAATGGCCTGTTGTCTGTTACTGCATAAGGAGACCTGCAGAGTGATTTACCTGTGATGTTTCCTATGTAAGCCTTCTCCTAAACTAGTAATACTACTCTGTAATGTCCTTGGTTCCCAAGCTAAGACACTTAGATCCATAACATGTGCACTGCTTTAAATGTTCACAGTTCTTTAAGATATGCTTTCTGACTCCTTTTTTCAAACTGTCCATAAAAAGGTTGTGTTTCCCACACAGACTTATTTGTGGCGGTCCGCCACAGAACCAACACAGGCCGCCACATATTGCGTTTCGTTAGATATTTTTTTTAACGCTATCTAAAACACGCAGCGTATTCGTTCAGCTGCATTTCCTTTCCCTGCTCTCCCTCCGTCTCTGTCATTCACGTGTCTCTCAAATACACAGTCACAACATCACACGTTAGCAACTACGCTAATCGCTATGGGATATCAGCGACCCTTCAGCATCATTAGTATCGTAGCTAATCTAGGAAAAGTTGAGGCTACTTTTCGCTAGCTAGGTACCTACGAACATGTCTTAATCTGCTAGACAAGTGGTTCCCCATCGTTCTTTTGGTGACCTGTCTCACGAGCCCCACTTACCCGGCGTCAAGGAGCCGACCAGCTAAATAGTTATTTAGCACTAGCGTTGCTACCTGCCTATGCAAAAATTGTTTACAATATTTTCAGGCTTCAACCAGTGCTGCTCAAGCATAAATACAGGGTCAAGAGAGAGATTCATTAGGCATTGAAGAAAGAGTAGGAGAGGACGACAGCATCCAACATAGCTAATACATATATATTTAATTTAAAATAATTAAATATATATTTAATATACCCCGCCGCAAATTGCTTTAGAATCTGTGGGAAACACTGGTCTAGTACAGTATTTGCCAATGATGAAAATCACAAAAAAGCGATGTAAAAAAAGTTTAATCCCAAATGCTACAGTTAAGTCAAAGTGTCTGGCACAGTGCACTGCGTGGTAATAAATACAGAAAATAAATACTTTACATGTACCTGAGCTCAGACTTGTAGCACCATTCGGAGATAGAGCACCACAGGGACTCTCACGGGCTCTTTAAATCCCAAAAACAGAGGCGTCACGTTTTAAGGTTTTCAAATAGTTTTATAGTGCAAATCAAGTGTCCATCAATGCGAGGATGTCCGTTTCTCAGCTACTGTATCTGACAGTGCCGAGCATACGAGGCTTTGGTAGAGTGGGGGGCTGCCTGGGGTGGGGAGAAGGTATGAGAAAGAATAGACAAAAGGAAAGTTTAATTATACATACATTTCAAATGAATTTTAGCAGTACTGCTTTCCGGTTCTGTTTATGTATTGGTCTAGTTTTAGGATGTTCCGAGGACTCACCTCCCAGGCTGAGGGACTGGGCGCAGAGGCCTGGGGAGACCGGAGAGGGGGACAGGGATGGGGGCAGGGCCTCGGACCACTGAGGGGCTGCGCACCAGACAGCCACTTCTGCCCAGGGGGTCTGCTGGCAGGGGCTTCTGGGGGAGGACTGGGCTTCTCCAATTCCTACAGGTGAAAGATACTAGTTCAAAATGACAGCAGATTCATTCATTATAACACCATGCAAAGTCACAAAATACTTTTTGTAATGATGGTGCTAATTTCCGATGAATTCCAAACAATGAAGTTTCAGAGGAGGCATTTGTCAGCAAATTCTTTGAAAATGTCAAAATAAATCATCCTGGGGATTGGCAGTGACTTAAAATGACCACCAGAGGATAGTCAAATCTAGGCAAGTCTCACAGCTCAACTCCTGGCTGGGGCTCTGCTTGTTGTACTCCCATCCTGCCGGTCGCCATGGCAGCCCTCCCCAGCGAGCATGTGATGATGAACCTGTCACGTGTTCCTAATCTACTGAAGGGGTGAGGTCATGATCAACGCTGCTACATGCATTCCATCTGGTCTCCATTCACTTCCTCCCATCCAAGAGAGGAGCCAAGCGGTCCAGCCTCGGTCCGGTGACCACACAACCCATTGGTCATGTCTTTGTTGCCCACAAGTTCCACATTTACAACGCGTCTTTTAACGTCCGCACGCTTAATGTTTTATTTGCGGGGCTGTCTCAGCGGTGATGCATTGTGGGTACTGTGTGTCTCTCCTTTGCCGCCACCAAACCAAAATAAACTAAAAGAGAATATCAGCTACAAAAATGAAAAGAACTGCTGCTAAATCCTGAAATGTGCAGCCAGTATCGTCATTCAAACGGAGCACAGGTTTGAGTTACATCCAGCATATATAGTGATCTATCAAATGAAAGGTAAATTGGATACAGACAGATGAAAAGTGCATGTCCTCATAAAACAAAACATAAAACTTCCAAATACTAACTGTTAATCGTGCTTTACATTTCTAGACAGGATCGGTCAGGACCTACAACTGATTTCCCTCATGAGGTCACACAAAGCACCAGGCATTCAGGTGAATACCCCCGTAGCCCACATTCCCCCGCTAGGAGCTTTCCTCTGGGTTGAGCAGTAGCTTGGACAGCCTCACTGAAGCAGTTGAACAGCTGCAACAGTTACTGTGTTGGCAGTCAAGCCATGACAACCAGTCTCTCTCATAGATGTTGGCTGCTTACTAAAGAAAAACAGCTGAGAGGAAAGTTCCTGTCTCCTCGGTTCTGAAGGTGTGACGAAACAATGTGTTAGACTTAAATTTGTATTTATTCATACTGTAATGCAAGGAATCTCTGTACGTGTGTGTCTGTGTGGTTTTATAGTGGGATTTTAGGGCAACGGGTGTCCAATGATGATCTCGAGAACCGGGCACTGTACACAGTTGTAATTTTGCAGGTGTCCATTTTAGGACCCAAGGACATGCTATTGCTGTGTAAACTACACAAACAACTCACTACAGTTTAGCCTTAGACAAGATTTGATTTACAGAAAGGTACATGCAGCGCTGTATGATAAATTAGGCCAACAATAGTGACAACTGGCTCAATCATGCATGTAATGACTAATTTAATGAACTAAATGTCTAGATGTTTGTGTTGGTAATTTAGCAGAGAACCAATATTACATTTGTATCAGCATGACATAAGCAATTGATAATGTAGGCTACATAATCATTTGCATGAATGTACCAGAGCATTGATAATTTGTCTAAAAGAATGAGGAATTTAATTAGGATGTGCATAAGTGACTATATGATGTGGAGGCTGAACAAGTACTTTAGATAATTTAAATTGTGATCTGAGAAATGTAGATAACAAAGCCTGGAGAGGAACTGTCATTACCAGCTGCATCACGGGCAAAGCACTATCGAGCTATAATTCCAGAAATGTTGTCATCGACATCTTACTCACCGACTGCATAATGGGCACTGTGCCCTATCTATAATTCAAGGAAATCTGTGTGTGTGTTTGTCATCTACTTCTTCACAACCACAGGCACTTTGCACTAACTGTCTATAGTTCCAGGAATCTGTGTTTGTGTGTCTCACTGACGTCTTAATCACCGACTGCATCACTGTGCACTCGTTTTTTTCTCTAAATTCTGCTTTTGCAATGCTACAGCAAGAAAGGCACATTTAGTGTAATGATAACAAATGAAAGTTCACCCCCCTCAAACCAACTTCACTACATGTTCTTGTAATTTTTTTGATTAGCTCTTAATAGCCTCATGTTTGAAAATACCTGTGAGGTCTCGCCAGTGACCCCCCCTGTTGATCTGAGCATGAGGAACATCTCATTAGTACTCAGAATGGGCTCTAATTAGTCTGATGTGCTGTACAAATGTGTTGACCTCTGTCCCTGGGTGTGTGTTATTCTCTCATCCCCGATTTGTGTGTGGGGGGTGCTCTGACACTAACACCTGGTCAGGGTGTCAGTAAGTGTTCTGCTGGTGCCTGACTAGGGCTCATTGCTGATCTCGGCTGCTAGCTGTAGCAAATGTGGCACTCTTATGTGTTTCTCAATCCCTCTTCATTCTTTTTAGAATTACCGTATTTTTTCAATCTCCCATTCTCTCACCTCTCTTTCGCCTGGTGGTAAACCCAAACAGGATTGAGCCTTAGGGAATCCCAGAGCTAACCAACAAAGACCATACTTCACCTTAACTCTCCCTCGTCCACCCATATGGGCTTCAAGGAACACAATTGCTGGAAGTGTACTACTCTAGGATATTGGTTAGGGGTTTTAAACACACACTCTGCAAATTCCACTTTCATCTTGGTAATATTTCCCACAAGGCTGGTGCCATTTTCATTATTTATGCGTTTTTTATATACAGAGAGATGGACTCACACGGACGGTGCCGGTCCCAGGGTCGACCTCAGCTCTTTATTGGACTGTGTGTAACTGTCAACACCTATATACTTTTATAGGACACATTAGCCCAATAAAAAGAGGCCACATTGGAACCTGGACTGTAGGTAGTGAACGACAAGCCCAGGTTATATACTAGAACACAGTAAAGGCTCTCCTACAGCTTTTACACTCAAAACAATGTTATCAACTAAATGTTTCCATTCCAGTAAATGAAGGTGTCAAACAGAGGCCACTCACCATAACCATGCGGCAAGAGATTTGGCGTGGGGTCCTGCGGAACGACGGCCCCCTGGGTGGGGCTGGGTCGTGGTGGGGCTGGGCGCGATGAGGAGGTGGGGCCGGTGAGCGTGGTTCTCCAGGAGAGAAGGCCAGAGTGAGTGCCAAGGGAACTGGGTGGCTGAGGTGAATAGGGGGGCATTGGGGCAGTCTGTGCAGACTGTGGGAGGCATAGGGTGCTGAGGGCTGCAGAGAGTCAGGACCCAGGTGAGGAGGCTGGGAAGAAATGGGAGACGGGAACCGATGAAAACCCCCTCCTGTCTGCTTCCCATCAGCAACAGTCATGTTAAACTCCACCCATCTCCTCCCTTCGCTTTTGGGCCTCCTTGAGCCTCTAGGGAGTCATAAATCAAGTGCCCCCCAGGTCCATTCACCATTTCCCTGGCTCCTCCTCAGGTGACAAATCAAAGGGAAAGACAGAGGACGTGACACAAGCTGATGTCTGGCCTGAGAAACAGGGCTGTCTAGGCGGACAGGGCCACAGACCTCACACACACACACACTACACACAGCAGACATTGAGGCCAAAGAGGCCAAAATGTCAGTCTGTCGGCCTTTCATTCACATCTGCCCAGCTTTGCAGACACACACACACACACATATAAAGAGAACCTAAACACAGCTCCTGACAACTGGAAAATGACCTCACCTGCACTTTACTTACATCAAACGCTTACATCCTTTCTCTTCTTACCAGAGCAACCCAATGAATACCAGATGTTTAAGGCCTAGTGACTGAAAGCACACAGCCTGTGTAATGTACAACAGCTTACACTTACAACAGCTTGACTTGTGTGTGTTTATTTAAGCTAACTTGGAACACACACATCAATTCAAACACGTTCACTAACTACTATATATTTAAAAAAATAAAAACTAACCATCATCTAATAAAATTCCTAGAATCCACTCCCAAGCATAGCCTCAGCATCAAGAAACTAAAGTAAGCTGAGGAACCCACAAGTCTCTTTTGCAATCACCGCTGAAATGGCTTTGAGGTCTCAATATATTTCTCATTAACATTCTCGGCATGCAACACATGCAGATGAATCGATTACAACACAGCAGACATCTTTCTTCTGACACAAATGGCATAGGAGAGGCGTGACCAGAGCATACGCACCACCCCCAGCATCTATAGGCTCCGTACTCTGCCCCCTCCACCGCCCCATGCACACAGCGCTCAAACGTGGGCAGCCATTTCATTGGATTTGAATTAGCTGGTGTTTGGGGTGAAAACAACGTGTCACATCGGAATGAAATGTATGGGAGCGACATCGTTTCTGGAAGTATATGGGGGTGGGAGGGTGGAGATTAATTGCTGTAGGATGCGGTGTGGGGATACTCACCTTGAAGATGCTGTTGCTGTGGGGCTGGGCCAGGATCTTGCGAGATGGAGAGGTTCTGTACACCGAATGAAGCTGCTGGGGATGATGCTGGGCCTGGGGCGGACTAGATGGCCTGTTTTGGCCCACCGACCTGCAGTACAGAAATACTTAGCAGGCAGCTACAGTGTCATATCACACCTTGCTGGTTCTTAACCTAATACACAGCTGACATGTACTCAGTCGGTTGCAAATGATCACAGTGAATTGGTTTTAATGCAGTAAGCGAGGGAGGGACACAGTATGGCCAACAGGATTTAGTGCTGGAGAGGTGAGAAGGTACCGTAGTTTCTCAATGTTGTTGTTCTTGCTGGTAAATAGCAGGCCCAGGAGGGTCTTCCTCTTGATACAGATCACCAGAGCAGCTCCCAGCAGGGTTAGAAGACCCACCAGGATCCCCACTGTCACGCTCTCATGGTCTGCACACACACACACACACACTCAGTTCACTAAAGACAAGAACAATCCACTCCATTGCCGTGATTTGACTATCAACTACGCCTCAGCAGTAAGTGTTGCCACATTAAGTAGCAGCAGTTTGATGATATGTTATTCTCCAGAGGCATGGGGTCGATTACCTGCTAATCTCATGGGCCCGCTGTCCACACTACCTCCAAAGCCTGCCTTATCACAGAAGGGTGGAGCCCAATGAGCTTCACAGTGGCAGTTCCTGTTGTTATTGCACACCTGCAGAGTACATATAATAATGAGGTATGACAAGCTATCCATGACACAAACATTTTTTTTTCTTCCCATCTAGAAATAAATGAGAGTTCATTGATGGCAATGAATGACATTAGCCTTTGGTAATTAGAGCTAACATAGTAGAGGAAGTACCTGTAGTATGGCCTTTTTTTTTAACTTAACTTTGTAACAGAGTTGTGTAGGTCAAGTTTCTGGGTCCAGACATGAGCGATGGTATAACAAACAGACACAGATGATGGGATATGCTCCATTTGCTGCATGGCACAGCACTCAGTCAGGCTACTTATGTTTCCACGTGGCAGGGCCGTGGGAATCAAAACACACGTTTTCCCTCTATCTCTAGCTCTTTATAGTCTCTATTTCTCTATCCCTATATGTCTTTCTTATATCTATATATTTCTAATATATATATTCGCCTCTCCATCCCTTTCTGTCTTTCTTTCTTTGCCTCTCTCTTCCAGTCTCCTCTTCTCTCAATCGCTGTCTCCCTCAGTCTTTCTTTTTAAGTACATACCCATATGTGACAGGGTCCAAGAGGATAGGAATAGAAACCGTCCCTCTCTGGAAGTTTACATCTTGATCAGATCTGGAGGAGTGCTCCAATCTTATTTCTTACCCCAAACAGCCCATAATACCAGCAAGTCAAGCAACAAGGACTCCCAAGACCAGGGCTGCCCAATCCTGTTCCTGGAGAGCTACTGCCTTGCCTTGTTGTTCATTCCAACCCTAACCCAGCACATTGGATTCTACTAATTAGCTGGTTGATAAGATGAAAAAGGTAACAGGTGTTGAGAGGGTTAGGGTTAGGGTTAGAGCTCTCCAGGAACAGGACATGTGTTGAGAGGGTAGCTCTCCAGGAACAGGATTAAGCAGTCCTGTCCTGGGGAAACTTTGTACTAATTCCCTTTGCTTTGTACCAGCTAGGAGGCTGAACAAACTCACCAAAAGAAAGGATACAAACGAGAAAAGGCATTCTCCTTTCAAGTAGTGATTGATTGATACCATCTCCTGTTTGATTTTATTAGTGAATCAGTTGATCTAGTTTAAAGACATGTGCTGTTGGAGGAAAGACCACAGTGTCTCACAGCACACAGGCTGAAACTGTCGCCACAAAGGGGGGCCACCCACAGATCTTTGACAGGCTGCACACAAAAAAAGTGAAATAGAAAAATAAATCCAATCTATTCATATCACAATCTCAAAGTCAAGCGGCGTAACCCAAATAAAGCCCTCCCACTTACATTTCAGCACATTTTTAGGACAAGGACGACTGCCTCCCAGTCAAACTATGATGAATGACACTGAAGGCTGAACATAAATGAAGCCATTACTTCTAATTGATTGAACCTTTCGGCAAGCTGGAAGATTGATTGCGAGGCATTGTAATGGTTACCTCCCATACATCAGCCATTCTGACCAGATTACGACCTGATAGTGTCTCAGGGAGTGTGTGTGTGTGCACAATTTGAGCACATACATTGACAGGTGTGTAAAGACTGTGCTGTTCTTATTTGGTGTGTGTGTGTGTGTGTGTGGGAGGGAGGAGGGTGGGGAAGGAGTCAGAACTGTTCTACTCACCCCTCGGCCACCACACTTTCCTGAGCACTCCTGCACGCCAAACACACTGACGTTCTGGCACTGTCGGTTCAGACAAAGCTAGAACACACATGCACAGAGTATTACCAGACGGTTTACAAAGTTCAAAAAACATCCTCACTCCTTGTAACTGAGGCAGAACAAAGGAAAGCCTGTATCATGCTGGTAAACATATGCTGACAAGGAAATGACAAAACTGCTTGAAAATGTTGAACAGAGACCGGGCAGAGCCGTCTAAACATGTCAAAAGGTTGTGTTTCATCAAAATGACATCAGTTTACAAGCTGGGTGATGGGAGTCTTATAGGAGTCCCACCCAAAGAAATCCTAACTGGATATGACTGGGCAGAGAAAGTAAAGCAAACACCATGACAGATGAGGGCTTGAGGTCAGCCTGGACAAATGTACTCACTCAAGGTGTACTTTTTGAGTGCCCTCTAAGTATACACTAATGCAATCAATTATCTCAGCATGACCACGTGGAACATCTCCGGTTCTCTTTCTCGGCATGCGAAGGAACCTGCCCACCCTTACACACAGATCTGCCTCAGACTGAGAGAACTCACATCTTAGTCATGTAGTCTGATGTCACTCCAAAAACTAGGTCATTTTCCACTAATGCTGCCCAGTGTTTAGTCTGTAAAACCTTAGGGCTTTTTCATTGTTTGGTGTCCATGATAAATCACAACACATTGGATTTATGGATCCATAGTTATTGAATCTGGTCACGTTCAAATCTCACCATGCCGTCTCCGCACTTGGTGCCCATCAGAACCAGGCCGGGGTCGGGCATGTCGTCACCCAGGTAGACGTGCGTCCCCCGGCACAGGATGCGCCCCCCCTTCCTGGAGAGGGATGTTTGTTTCTATGGAAACAGCATTGGTGCCAATCACTGGCCGATTGGCTCCTCCCTGACACTGAATTTTGCCACATTTAGCATCTCTGTAAAACCCAGAAACACAAGAACAACAAAAGTCAGTAAATATATTAATTTCATAAAAGATCAGATTTCAGCACTTTTCATCTGTATCAACAAAATGCAAATGCAGATTTATCTATACAATCAATTACACAGTTCTTAATTGTTTTATCAACCCTTATTTGGAGGGTGTTTATGGGCAGCCGTGAAGTGCTACATGAGCATGGTGACTTTGTACCTTGTGTTTCTTTATAAAAATGGTCTCCACTCTATTAGAGGAATTACTGAGATGCTGACGGAAGTCTCAATGGCTCAGCCAAAGACAACGACAGAGAAGCTTTATAAAGAACAAAAACATGGCACTTCATTGCACTTACATTTTAAAAACTACATGCAGTTTCTTTTAAAGGACACATTTTATGTAAATGAAAATATCTTTCCATTTGTCGTTTGTCTTTTCTCACTTGGCCACTTCTTAGTGGTGAGAGCTTTTAATGTAATGGGCCCGGGGGGGAGTGGGGGCTGAAGCATCTCTGGGTCTTACCGGGCTTCACATTTAGCAAAGGAACCCTTGGAATCCTTGCCGCAGTTGCCATAGGGATCCCCCGCTGAGTTGACCCTCTCAAAGCAGATCTTGGGCGCGGCCTTGGCCCCTGAGGCACACGTTGTGACACATCATGAGTGCCTTCTCGCAGACAGCTTTTTGGAGCATCTTTTACAACTTCCCGCAACAGAGGGTCCTCCCGACCACCAGGGGACGATCCCCTTGTCTGTCTTTAACTCACCCGGTCCCCACAGAGTGACGCACTGCTGCTCGTGGGTCTGGCAGATGCCGTTGTAGCAGTAGCCGTCCACATTGTGGCAGGCGTGGCCGTCGTGCAGGTAGACGTTGGCAGGGCAGTGGGGGGTTGTGCCGGTGCAGAACTCAGGCAAGTCGCACGAGTTACTGGAGTCACGGCATGGGGTGCCCGATGGCTTCAGCTACAGACCGACGGAAGGATGGATGAAGCAGGAGACAAACGAGTGACGGGTATAACTATGATGTATACACTTACAGGGAACACAGTGCATATCTGCCCAACGTAGAGTTGGTTACACATTTCATCAGTGTATCAAACAACGATCCATTTACTCGACATCTCACTCAGATATTCCGACATCAAAACACACTCAGGGTATGTGAAAAGCAGGTGGTCTGAACAGGCTCTACCTGGCAATCTTGACAGCACTGTCCGTGGGCACAGACTGCCTCCGCCTTCAGAGTGCAGGTGGTGGCGTTGCAGCAGGGGTTTGAACACTCCTGCGAGGAGGAGAGGAGTCAAACACACAGGGGGGATTGGCTTAAATCTGGGATCACAGACTCAGGCACTTACAGTATGTGGTCAGAGGAACCCCAGATTTGACCCTGTTCCACCCCTGCTTCTCCCAGAGGCACAGATCAGGAAGCAGCACTTCCTAGAGACATTTCTAAGATGACAGCCGCTTTGCTGACAGAGTGAGAGGCCCTGCCAATTGTATAAACAGTCCAGGGATTCAGTATCGTGGGAGGGGGGTGGGAGGGCAAGTGAGACATGTCTGTATGTAAAGATAGAGGACAGAGAGATAAAGAGAGAGTAAAACAGAAAAGTGAGAGCGAGAGAAAGAGAGGCAGAGACAGAGCCACAGCCCTCAACAATGTAACTTATCCCCCCTTCAGTTCGGAAGGCCATCTGCTTCACGTTAGTTTTTATCAGAGCCCTGCACTGTACTAATCAGCAGCTTTCTACCATCTGACGGAGATGGATGGTAGGCAACCAGGTTCAGGCCCCAGCGCACCACAGAGGAAAGGGGAAGGGCCAGTGTGTGTGCGTGCGTGTACATGTATGTGTGTTAGAGGGCATGGGTTGTGCTTGCGGGAGTGTGTGTTAGGGGGGCGTATGTCCGTGTGAGACCATAGGTACAATGAACGAAAGTGCAGGGGTAAGGCTGCATGCCTTGCTTCTAAAGCAGGATTGGAGGCTGTGGAGCAGTTGAGACTGGCGAGGAAGCCATGCTGACACCATGGGCCTTACTGAGCTCATTCCAGCCTGAAAATCATTAAGGGTCGTTCCCATGGTCCCGCAGCCGTAGGGAGCAGGAGAGTCACGCTAAAAAGACGGCCCGTAATTGAAGGGGAAAAAGGACCTGGGATTTTTAATGAGGCCCTGGCGGCATTATGGCCGTCGACGTGCTGCCTGTCTGAGAACTGTGATCCGGCCCAGTTTGGCTCAGCTTGGCACAGCTCTGCTGTGAGGAGAGCTTTATTAGTGTTGGCCTGGCCCATGCTAGCACTGATGTCAACTCTTTTTTGGGAAAGACAGGGACACTTTCAGCCTGGCTAGAGACAGGGACAAAACATCTCTACTCTGGAGTTTCTGAGCATACAGGTGTGTTGCCAGTGTACACACACACACACAGAAAACTAGGACACGATTTCTTTGAACACCTATTGTATCATCCACAGCATCCATTCTCCCTTCATAATGTCTACATTTGTATCTTGTAATTCTTGTTGTTGTCAATTCAACATCGCTAGATAGTCAGACAGTTTATGATGATTTATGCTGACTTGTCACCATAGACTGAGTCTTGAATGTGGGCTGTGCCTTTCATTACATATATACATACCAATGAGAACTCATTAGAATTTTTCGGTTGACAGCGTTTCCTCATAGGAAAGTGTATCACATTCATCCATTCTCTGCAAACAAACACCTCTGTGGATGCTGAAAAAATTCACACTCAGCTCCTCTCCTGAGACCTGACTTGCATTCAGATCACTGCACCTAACAACCCAAATGTAGAACTGCATTCACATTTATGCTTTCTCACTTGGGTGCTGTGTTGCTGGTAGCATGGTTGCAGCTTGTTTATTTTATTGTGTCATAAACTTGGACAATAGACTTCATTTGTGAGTTATGAGTCAGAGCAGAACGGAACGATTGGAAAGCACATATTAAAGGTTAGGGACTGGACCAGGGGGGTATTCCAGGTAGCGGGTTTTATGAAAACTCTGAGTTGTTTAACCCTGAAAACAGGCAAACTCCAAGGTTTCCGTTCCAGAAAGAGAGCTAACGAAACCTTTTGGTAAGTTTCCATGGTAACTTACTCCGTGAAACTAACTCGCTAGCAGGTTAGTTCCATGCCAAGCTCTGCGTTTCTACCTATCCCCTCCCACTTTCTGAGTTTGATAGCGTTGGCAGACATGGGATATATCGTTTCCTGGTTCAGCCGATCTCGAACTAAATTAAATTTGCTTAGTTATACGCCAGGAGACGAATAAAGAAATAAAGACAAATAATTGAATTTGTAGGATTTGGTCTTCTTCATTGCCTACAAATAGAAATCTAACAATGAGTAGCCTAATTCTATCAGCTTGTTCCTACAATTTACATGATTCACATGATTTCTACAATTTACATGATAGCCTACCGTCCAACTGGTGATCTATTTCAACATTGTAGGGGGTCAATATTGGCCAAAACACAGAAACAAATTCCCTATATGGTTTGAAGGAAGATGGGAAACTGAACAGTGAATTAACATTAACCAAATAATGCCAATACCAATTAGTTATTTGAGTCTTTGGGTTAAATCAAAGCAAGAATGGTCAAATTAAGGTGAAATAATATAATAATTTAATCATATTGCAAATGAATGAAATCAATGAAGGTTAACTCTTAGGCCTACTCTACCATGATTATTGTAAACCAGAGATAGAAAGCAAGAGGTGAGGAAAAAAGAGTAGGACAAGCCAGAGCTGAGGAGAAGGTCTCAGGGGATCAATCATCCACAGAACAACGCTTCACAATTCCTTTTAATACCCAAGAACAACTACAATCACACCACAATCTTGACCCTTTCTTGACTAGCAATGCTACAGTAGCCTAAGTTACACAGTGAGAGCCATCAAGTTGAGACTCCATCCAGTAACTCCATATTTTACCATATGAGAGGTGGGGGCAGGTTGATAGCCTTACAAGGTCAGCCTTTATTCTTCTGCCCTAAGTACACCATCTCTTGGTCAAAATAGAAATTCAGCAAATTCAACAATTAATATTCATATCGTTCCTACAATTAACATCACCTGTGACCATGCATCCTCCCGTAACTGAGTTCCAGTAAATCTTTTTCGAGATTAGTCTTTATTCGTCTACCCTAAGTAGGCCTACACCATCTCTTGGTCAGTTTTTGGCACTTTCTTCATGAGGTACAGTTTGTACAACTCATGTATTTGTAACTAGGAATACATGAGATTACATTAGCTACATTTCACAGTTCCACATGCAAAATTCACCTGCCATTAAATGAACATCTCACTGTAGCGCCCATGCTCTGTTCAACAGGATTAGAATGTGCAAATCGTCTACCACATAATTCTCTGCATCCATTTCTGCGGCAGCAGTCAATGTCTTTTCGTCATAATCATCATCATCATCTTTTGATGAAAAACATTCTGTTGGGGGAAACTGCTTGAAATAGGCACCAATTGATATTTACTTATGTCAAATATGACTAAAACCAAGGTGACGTCGAGGCTACAATCACAAGCGTATAGCCTAAGCAAAACATGCATTACCTGTTCGTAGTATGTTTTTATATTTAATAAAACATTGATCCTGTAATATTAACAGACAGTGGGGTTAAATGTTCAATGTATGGACTGGCTATTATATTCAAATGTATGCTCGGCAGCAATTGTCTCCCACGCCACTTGCATACGCTGCTACACGTGTTGCTTTTTTCCGGAATATATACTCGACCATAAACACAAAATAAAACTTGAATCTGAAGTTTGGTGAAGTAGGACAACGTTTTTTGTCGCCGGGTGGCACGGTGGATCCTAGTATCGGAGCTCCATTGATGTTGGCTTTCAATAGTTCTCATGCCCGTGCTTAACTCTGAGTTGACGTACTCCGAGTTGAGTTAACTAATTCATATCAGCTTCTCAGAGTTTCCCATTTCAGAGTAACTCAACTCAGTTGAGTTCAGAGTTTGTTAAACCCGCTACCTGGAATACCCCCCTGGATATGTTCCACAGGTTCTCTTGGTGTTGTGACTTAACATGTTTAAGTTACATTTCTTGAGTTGAGTGATATATAAGTGGAAATATTAAAAGTTGATTGGATGTTATAACAAAGTAAAGACCAGAACTTTTGTTTTGGTGTTTTGTTGACCAGAAGGTTGTAAGTGGGATGCGGATATGAAAAGTTGGACTTCAGTTAGGACGCTTTGCTTTCCCCTGAATGAATATCGTCATTATGTAAATCACAGTTAAGAGTAAACCTTTCAACTCACATCCCACGTTTGGAATCACTTTATGGAACATAGATAATCTACACTTTGTGTCATAACTGAAGGTCTTTGGGGTTGTTCTTCAGGCGTAAATGAGCTCACACTTACCTCCAGCTCTCCGCAGTCGCACTCCTCTCCCTCCTCAACATATCCGTTGCCGCACTTCTGCCCGCCATAGAGCACCTTGACCTCGGGCATGTTGAACAGACACATTCCCACACCCTTCTCCAGGCTAGCCACCAGGTCCTTCTTACTGCAGCTGCTGAACACAGTAGGGAACGGGTACCTATGGGGAGGGGGAGGGGAGGTTGAAAGACAGAGATGGGGGGGTGAGAGAAATGTAAAGGTGGACAATATGGAGAAAGAGAGAGATGGGGGGACTCCCCCTGAGGTAATCAGAGCTAATTACTCCTAATCACACAATCAATTAACCAGTCCAGCTCAGCCACTCTTTGTAAATGAGCTCCAGAATATATCAGCATGTGAACTACACAAGGCGGCCATGACACATCTTCGCTGAGGAGACAACCTCGATAAGGGATATTTATGATGTAAAAGGTTGTTAAAAAGTCAAACAAACAAGCTCTTCCTTTGCATGAGTTTCAGAACCCATACATTTGGGAAAAAGGGGAAGGCAGTTGTATGTTTTCAATATTGTTTTTGGCAGGGACCGAGAGGATGGTCAGCTCCACAGGGAAACGCCACAGTCCAAGGGTTCCATCTGCCAAATGCTTTGTTACAGACCTCATGCTGCTTTATTGGGCTTCACTCTGATAATGGAGTGCACTGGATGACATGTGTTTGAGTGTGTGCATGTTTGTGTGCTGGACAAAGTATGAGTTGGTGGTAAGCTCTTAGAGTCTATTGCAGGATTACTGGGGCCTGTAAGTGTTTGTGCACTGGTCTAAATGGATATAAGATAGTGGAGAGGAGTGGTGTGTACCGTATCTTTGGGGAATAAAACCACGGTTTATAACCCAATTTATTTATTTTCTTGTGGTGGTGCGGTTTATATTTTGAAGCGGCCTATAGAATGTTTTGCACCGATACCGATACCAGCATCAGTATTGGGCCCGATACCAGGCTCATGTAGGCCTACTTGTACTCGTACTTATATAAAAAAATACCCCCGATTCCAAAGACCGATACCTCAAGTAAAAAACTAAACACTCCACAGCGCAGTATAGCTTACACAATTCTCCGACCACTAGATAGACTATTTATAAACTTTACAGAATTAAATAAGGTTAAACAATCCGAGGACTAAGAACAACAACCAACTTACTTCATCATCATCATGAACGCACCATTTCACTAAATTAAAGATTGTCATTTATAATAACTCTGATAATAGTCTGACAAGCGTATTCGTCTGCTAGCATGGTAGTAGCAGAGCCTGTTTAAAGGCCATATGGCAGGTTGATTTTTCCAACGAATTTGCGCAATTTACATGTTGGTTATAAACATTTAAACTTGTATCTATTGTATTTTATGTTGTTGGGTGTCACAAAACGTAATATAATACGAAAAAGTAGGTACTTTTTTGCAATGATTCTCCTTTCCCCCACAATGCAATCCTTTAGACCATTGAGATCAACGAGAGAGATTAACGAAAGAGTGTTCAGCAGTAGATAGTTTAAAGATAAATACATAGATAGAATATATAATTAGCATAGATATAAAGATCAAGAGATAGATATATAGATAGCATAGATAGATATAGAGAGAGAAATAGATAGCCAGATAGCATAGCATAGCATAGCTAGCTAGCACTAGATAAATACATAGCTACTAGTACTAGCCTACATATATAGATATAGAGATAAAGCTAGATAGAAATATTTATCGGTAGGAAAAATGGTAAACTACTGTGTTTGTGGGGGGTGTACAAACTCCACCCTAACTGGAGACCGAGAAGCACTGAAAAGCTCGGAGCCGCCCGCCGCAAGCGAGAGCTGGCAACGGTAAGCCTCAGGCTAATGTTTACAAGCTGCATTACAGCTAGCCCCATAACATGAACCACCCAAATACAGTCATGATCAGTGTGACATTAGAAAAGCACATTTCGTGACTCATGAATATGAACCAAAACTAAATTGTTCTTATGTACATGTCCAAAAGCTTGTCATATCTAGCTAGATAGCGCGCCATGGCTAGTGTTTGGATCACTAGTGATCATCAAGCGGCTTAAGTAAACACTGAACTACAATCAAAACGTGGAATATCTCATCGGAAATGTGTTTACAACGTCGGGAAAAATATTTAATTAGGGATTGACTTGGGGGGGGAGAATTTCACAGGTGGGACTAGTAAATTAGCCCATAGCTAGCATGATGCCTTATAGATCTAGATAAGAGCTACTTATCTGAACTAAAGACATGATAACTGTCACTACTGTAGATATAAAGAAAACGTTGACTTTCACTCTGTGCTATTCACTGCCAGTAAAAAAAATGTCTTTATTGTATGCACTGCTGTCCGTAGACAAGCTCCAGCGCTCCTTGCTGCGTTGCTAACTCACCTGGACACTTCACCAACTCTCCACTCATTCTCCTCGGACCATCCATTTAATTGGCTTTGACGGCCATCAGGTCTAGGCATTTCCTCATTTGCCCTCTCGTCTATTTGGTTTGAAATTATACGGCTGTGGGCCATCGTACATATTAGTGGTTCTTGCCACCTCTTCCTCATCCCAGTCAGTTGCCAAAGTTCTAGTACTAGACTGAGGCTACTCTCCTCCACGACTCCCCAACGTGACGTCATCGCCGAATTGCGCTAATATGCTAATGATAACCCCAAAAAATTGTCTTAAACGCCATTTTGAGACACCATTTTGAGATTTCTTGAATAATATACATATCTTGAGTGCTTTATGTACCCATTAATCGACAGTGGTGGTTAACCTGCCATATGGCCTTTAAGGAGAGCCTAGCCACTCTCTATTAAGCCCCATTGTACCGAATGTTGTTGCATATGGCCTTTAAGGAGAGCCTAGCCACTCCCTATTAAGCCCCATTGTACCGAATTTTGTTGCAGTTCCACCAGAGTTCCACTGGGAGTGATCGTGGTCAAGTGCAAAATGAATGGGAGTCTATGGAGTTAAACGGCAACATTTGTCTCTTTCACCTGATTGTCGTTGAGAAATCTCAGATTTGATTGTAGTTTTTGCATGGTCAACATGGATTTTAGGTCAAAAGTTGAATGAACGAGTACTTATATAGAAAAATACAGTCGTGCCCGGCCGTGATCAACGACTACAGACCGGTGGCCCTCACATAACATGTCATGAAGACACTGGAGCGGCTGTTACTGCACCACCTGAGACCTCTGACTGAACATGCACCCCCAGCAGTTCGGGTACCGGGAGAGTGTAGGGGTGGATAATGCTATCCTCTACCTGCTCCACCGGGTCTACTCCTACCTGGACGAGCCGGGAAGTAAAGTGAGAATTATGTTCTTCGACTTTTCGAGCGCCTTCAACACCATCCAGCCTCTCTTACTTAGAGAGAAGCTCAAAAGGATAGGGGTGGATCCCTTCTTCACATCCTGGATTACGGACTACCTGACAGGATGGCCGCAGTTTGTCAGACTGGGGAGTTGTGCCTCTGACTTTGTCGTGAGCAGCACTGGGGCTCCGCAGGGGACTGTGCTGGCTCCCTTCCTGTTCACGCTCTACACGTCAGACTTCACCTACAACTCTGGGTCCTGTCACGTCCAGAAATATTCAGATGACAAGGCTATAGTGGCGTGTGTGAGGGAGGAGCAGGTGGGGGAGTACAGGGACCTGACGAGTGCCTTCTGCGACTGGAGCGAGAGGAACGGCCTTCTCCTTAACAACAGCAAGACCAAGGAGTTGGTCATTGACTTCCGTAGGACTAAGCCACATCTGCAGTCTATTAACATCCAGGGCAAGGACATCGCGGTGGTGCAGACCTACAAGTTCTTGGGGGTGCATCTGGACGACAAGCTGAACTGGTCAGCTAACGCAGGTGCACTGTACAAGAAGGGACAGAGTAGGTTGTTCTTCCTGAGGAAACTCAGGTCCTTCGATGTCTGTAAGGAGATGCTGCTCATGTTTTATCAGTCAGTTATGGCGAGCGTGCTCTTCTACGCTGCAGTCTGCTGGGGAGGCAATATGTCCAAGAGGGACACTGGGCGGCTGGACAAGCTGGTCAGGAAGGCGGGCTCAGTGGTGGGGCAGAGCCTGGACTCACTGGGGACTGTGGTGGAGAAACGGATGTGGGGAAAGCTCTTGGCCATCATGGGCAATGTCAATCACCCCCTTCACCATGTCCTGGCAGGACAGTCTAGCAGCATCCGTAGCGGGCGGCTCAACACCCTACGTTCTCGGACTGAGCGTCTCAGGAGGTCCTTTGTACCAGCTGCCATAAAACTCTAATATATTATTCTACACTGTACATAACTTGTAACTTAACTTAATTTAACCCTAACTTGTAACTAACCCAAGAGTCTGTCCCTCTCCCCCTCTCTCTCTCCCCAAGTTTCAGCTCCGCTCCCTCCTCTGGAAGGGTAATCCTCCAGCCCACTTCAACCCCGCCAGCCCTATCAGCTCCATCTGCCAACATGACTTCATAACACAACACAACATAACTTCATATTATATGTACATATTGTCTGTATTTATTATTATTATTATATTTTAAATAGGAGAGCTGTGAAAGATTTTCCCTCACAGGATAAATAAAGTATTTATCTATCTATCTAGTATGTATGTTCACCAGCCAGCAGGTATGCCTGTGTGATTCAGCTTGCATGCCAATGCGTATACAGGGCCTCTTGAGGGCTGATGTGACAGCTTTTTGGATGTGACCAGGAAAGCGTGTTGGCTCAATTACACCCACCACACAACTACAAACCCTTCAACCCCCCATCGGCCCGTCACCCATCTGGAGTGCAAGTCACTGTATAGTAGAAGAGTCTTTCTGTGACTTTCCCTGTCACAGCAGAATGAAGGTGGACCAAATTGGCATTAATAAGTGAGGACAGAGTGGCAGTACGACAGCACGTAGTACAGGCTTGTGAGAGAGATTTCGACGAAACAAGCCAACTTCACAACACGCACATACAGATTTCATTGAATGTGTGTAAGAGAATAGGACATATTCTGTGAGTCTAATGTCTACACAGTGAATCTTAAGGCTGCACATTGCTCCCAGCCTTCTTAAGCATGAAACCCAGAAGGTATGCTCAATTGCGGGGTCGATGTGTCTCTTGCTATTCTACACTGCTTTTACCCAAGCATATTCTCTCCACAGATTTCTGGAGCCCATACGTTAATGCGTGCCATTGAATGACCTGTCTGACCATACCCACATTGCTGTGTTTACTGTGGCTGATAACCAAACCGTACAATATTATCCAGGCCATTGATGTTATTACTTGGGTGTGTGGAGTCTTTGATATATTTCCACTGGTTAAACAGAAAAAGCCATCTACCGAACTCCCCCAAGATATTTGTGCAGGTTCTCTGATAACTACTCTAACCTTCTATTTATTTACCTGACAAAATGATAGCCCACTTAAAAACCACTCCGAAATGTCATTCGATTCAGGCATCTAATCTAATACTTCTGTAAATATGTCAAATGAAACCTTAGCGTATCTTGAAATTATGTCATTTCCTGGTTGCCTTTGATTTCTGTGTTACTTGTCTCCTTGGGCCCTATCCATGAGACTCCACATGTTGTGAACGGAAGAGTAAGATCTGAGAGGTTGCATACAGAGAAAATTGTGAATGAGGGGATGGGGCAAGTTGCTACAATAGCCTCACAATGACCTCATCTCCTCCTTTCTCCCCTCTCCTCCTAACTTTTCTTGCCTTCATCCTCCTCATCTTCCACTCCATGGACCACCTTGACAAAGGGGTGAGATGGGATGGAGCGGGCTCCGCTGATGAAGAGCTGTTGTCAAACAAGAGGGCTGCTTCCTTAGCAACCTGCTGTTTCTGATTTCCTCCATACCCCTTTCCCTCAACTAGGCTACAACCTCTTCTGTTTTAGCCATTTGCTTTCGATGAACTCATCTCCGTCTACGGTTACCAAACAAAGTCATGCAGGAAACACTCACTCCAAAACACATGTACGAGCCCTAACCCAGCTGTTCTGTTTGAGACGATGCAAGAGTTACTGGCCCTATCTGAGCTTATCCTCTGTAAAGAAATGAGTGGGAATGGAGAAAGACACGAGTGAATGGCAGTGAACAGCTGGGTTGTCCTGGGCTGTTGGGCTGGAGACTATAAAGGTGCAGTACCAGACGCAACCATGTCTGGTTCACCACAGACTGGAAGACTCTACTCAGACAACTGCTCCTCCTGAGGGAGAGTCTGGGTCCCCCCCCTTACTGGCCTGGTTCCCTTTCCTGCGCCCACCACCCCCCCACACCCCTCACTACTGGGTCCAGCTCCCAGAAAGGGCCTCAGACACACCATTGTTCTGCTGGGTTTTGTCAAGTTCAGTGGTCTTCTTTTCTCTTTTGCTTTTTTCTTTTTCACTCTGATTTCCAGGCATGGCAGCTTTTGCACATGCTTCAGGGTGGGGGTGGCGGTGTATGCAGCACTATAAGGCAGTAAATGGCAGCAGACTGTCAGTGAAACCAGCCTTGCCAACCACTAAGCCCTGCTGCCAGGGCTCCGAGGGTCCTGCAGGAGGCCCGGAGATAAGAACAGAGTCCCAGATCTGGTTTAACCGCCCCCCCGTCCCCTCCAAGTACCCTGATAAGCCTGAGGAGATAAAGCCTGTTAGTACTACTGCGAACAGGGCACACTCTGCCATGCCAACCCAGTGAACACACCAGGACCACCATGCTCACATCTGGCTGGCTGGATCAACAAGAAGACTCACTCCAAGGCAAGTTCAACTAGACTGGCACAACATAAAATGCATAAGACGCCACACTCACCAACAAACTACTGCCATACATAGTTGGTTAGTTCATTAGTAAGTCAGTAAGTTAGCCTTTTATCATACAGTATAGTCAGTTAGAGTTATCTGGGAAATGCTGTCAATCTGTACATCCATGAAATTGAGCGGGTGGTACCAGGGTTTTAAATAGGATCACTGTCCACGTCCTTATCACTGAACTCATAGGATCCTGTCTTGGGAAGCCTGTATCTGTCAGATCGCCTCAGCTATAATTTTATGATTAATATTATCATCCACCGTAACAGAAGAGGCCAAGACACAAGTTTCTGAAGGAAGTTAGGGAGAGAAGCTGGTATTGCATAAACTCTGACTGTAATTGCATGTTTTCTCACTAAATCGGTCCATATGTAAAAACTAAATGTTCCAGAATGTTACCTCACTAAACAAACCAAATTGATTGTGAATGTGGAGTGGATACTCTTCAGAGCATTGCACTACCGACTGGAGATTAAAATGCCACCATTGCTAGCCCTGAGTAGGAAGTCAACCAGCACTAGCAAAGAAAGACCGTAGATAGCCCAGCGACTCCTCAACTTGGAGAAAAGCTCTTCAGTCATTGACGCAGAGTAGAGGCGGGCCGCGGATGACCACATTAAGTGATATGATCTTCAGTATCGTGCCCTTTGGTGCCTGGCAGTTTGGTCTAGCAGATACTAAAGAGTCCCTTCCCATTGATTTCCCTGTGGAGCTCATTAAACAAAGTGGGTTAGGGTGTGCCTCTGCAGCACCAGGGGACGGGTCGCATTCCCCCGGCCGAGGGCCCAGACGCGCCTCTGATCCACATCCAAGACAACTCATCCAGAGGTGATTTTATGAAATGATCGAGGTATGGAGGGAGGGGCGAGAGGCTGGATGTGTGTGAGTGGGGGGAGGTGCGCGCACTCATCAGCTCGTCTGGGTCTTGTTACATCATTAAACAAAGGGAGGGAGCTCGATGTGGAAGGACAGTCTGATAACAGACAGGGTCCCCAACACAGGGTAAGAACAAGATGGTGAGGGGTGGTGTCAATGTGGATGAGAGACACCAGCCTATTCTTATTGAGAGATAGGGGTGAAGTGGGAGGAGGGTGTTGTGTGTGTGTGTGTGTGTGTGTTGCGGGGGGGTCTATGATTGGCCATGACTCATGGGAGGAGGATGAGTTCAGCTTTGTATGCAGATGTGCAGCTGGCTGCTTGGCACAGGGACAGCCTGTGGTTTTACTGGCCCCCTCCTGCCACTGTAATAATAATGAACTGGATCTCATTATCTCTCCCTTCATTTCTCCTTCTCTCTCCTTCCTCTCTCACTTCCTTTCCACATTCCCAGCCAGCCCCCTTCCTGAAGGATATTTATCTCTCTGTGCATATCAGAGTTACGTAAGAAGAGTGCACAATTGGATCAAGTGAGACCCCAGTTTTTGATAGGGTGCACACCACCTACAAGGTTTTCAAACTGTGTTTGCATTCAGAGGCATGTTGGGATATCAGTGGATATCCCCATCTCATCTTTTTGTTGTAGACTCATTTTGAGTTCTAGCGATGAAAACAGGCCTTGTGCATAATGACACATTGAAAGAGCCGCTTGGTCGACTGCCTGGAAAAACATAGCAGCAGGAGTAATAAACAAATAATTGTAGCTGGAGGCTGATGAATGGAGCTCAGGTGATTTTCAGCAGAGCCAGTTGCGTGTGTGCCTGTGTGACCACACGGCCACACAAGGGTGGGATTTCAAGAGATAGAAATTATAGCCGTTATCTCAGGTCCGGCTTTGGCTAACAACACATTGTTCTTTGTGCTGTGAGAACAGACAGTCAGACCAGGGCCAGAGAAGAGATTTGTCTCCACTGCAGTGAATCTGAACTGCATTTGGCTGTCGTGACAAGCTTTCCCTAGGTTGCACTGCATAATAGAAGGTGTTCAGGAGTAGTTAAGTATCCATCTCAAGCTGCTGGGGGGATCCAGGAGGATTACATTTACATGTGAGTAAGAGAATAGCTCCATTTCTGCCTTCAGTGAACAAGGACGAGCTTGATTTCCAGCAAAAATGCTTTGTTTCCACACTTCCCTTCTCTTTCATCTTCCCTTTATTTCTCTCTCCCTCTCCTTTTTTGTGTGGTTTTAACGTGATAATGTCTCAAAGAGCATCAAAGTCTCCTTTTTTAATTGTCTCTTACTCCATATCTCTTTCTTGTTCTCTCTCGTTCTCTCTCTCTCTCTCTCGCTCTCTCAGTCACTTCATCTTCCCTCCTACTGATGCCATTTTAAAGAGCTCTACTGACTGAGGAGGATGCCCACCAAGAAGTTCCAGCTTTCCTTTACAGCTTGCTGCTGTGTTGTTTTATGAGCATATAATCGGGAATAGTGTTATCCCAGGTCCAAGCCAAACACACTGGGAGGATCCAGCATAAACACTCTGGTCCTGTGGCTCTCCCAGGCAGAACTGGAGCTTGGCTGGAGAGGGCAAGCACAACAGTTCTACTCAGGTCAGCTCTGTCTAGCAGCACGACAGGCTCACTGGTGATGTCTTTTTCGGGTCTTGCCAAGTCTAGAAGTTTCCATTAACATTCATCCCGCGGTGCATGCTGCGATGAGATAGGCACATGTGTGTTCAGTTTCAGACTAAAGTGAGGTTGCATTCTGTCAGCCATCAGCCATGCACTTGTTTTGAATGTGTAAACCGCTGGCCTTCCCATCGGAGTGAATCATACTGCCACAGGCCCAAGCCCAGATGCTTGTTGGCCATAAACCCAACAGTCCACAGGTTCAGTGAGCTTATTAGTAATATGTCTGACAGACAATAACCTACAGTTCTTTGCTGTTTTGAGTGACATTTGCCAAATCTGATGCGGGGGTTATCTGGTGCGAGGTTAACAATGCTACTGCCCACGGCTAATGCATTCTGGATAGTTGAGGAATACGGTCATTTCCAAAGCCTAACCAAATGAGTCTCATTTGGTGTAATGAACCAGCAAATGCAAGTGTGCCTGGCGGAGAGAGAAAACATGACCGTCAGCATTCCACTGTGTGAACACAGGTGTCCACACTGCATGGTCCATCCCATACTCACTTTCGCCTCTGATTCAGCCATCTTATCTCTGATCTATCCATCTTATCTATATGTCTGATTCAGCCATCTTATCTCTGATCTATCCATCTTATCTATATGTCTGATTCAGCCATCTTATTTATGTTTGATTCAGACATCTTATCTCTGATTCATCCATCTTACCTATATGTCTGATTCATCCATCTTATCTCTGATTCATCCATCTTATCTGATCATATACTATGCTGATTCATCCATCTTATCTATGTCTGATTCATAAATGTTTACTATATGTCTGATTCATCCATCTTATCGCTGATTCATCCATCTTATCTCTGATTCATCCATCTTTTCTATGTCTGATTCAGTCAGCTTATCTACATTATATGTTTGATTGAGCCTTCTCATTTATACTGTATTTCTGAATCAGCCATGTCATTTATGGTCACATTACCCATTTAGTAATAACAACATGTGAGGGTGTGTAGAAGGAGTAATGTTCCAACTCACCCGGTGGAGGGGGTCATGATGCATCCCCCGCGGTCCACCGTCACCCTGCAGCCGCACCCCCTCTCTGGCGTATCGTGGTTCATTCCAAAGTTGTGGCCCAGTTCATGGGCGAGGGTCACTGCCGCCCCCAGGGGGTTCTCAGAGTGGTCCTGGGAGGAAAAAAGCGTATTCATAGTCTGTATTTAGAGAATCAGCACAGTAGTTTACCCTTTACTAGTCACTACATAATAGACAGACATGTCATGAAATGTTAATGATCTCTAAGTGTTATTCTGACAATTCCCCGCCATAATTGAATTTAGTCCAGCATTAACCCCTGCGAATATTGGTTAGTTGTTCATTTCTCAGAACTGTTTCCTTTCCCATCCCATTTGACAGAAGTGAGAAAGAGAAAGACTGGGAGAAATATCACTCAAAGCTCACTGGAGAACAGAGTTTTTAATTGCTTCTACTGGTTGTGTCTGTGCTTATCCGAGCGTCGCCCTGTCAGTGTGTTGATACAGGAGAGAGGAAAAGCAGTAGGCAGCAGCCTGTCACACTCATCCAGCTCTCCACACCTTGACAGCAACAGATGTCCTGGTCTAGACACACACAGAGTGTGAACTCACTCTATGCTACGCCGCTTCTCGCAGCACCAACACATCAGACAAGAGATGTGGAGCAAAAAAACACACGTCCAGATTAGAAGCTTGGTTAGATAGGCATTCTGACAGATGGACGGATGGACAGACCGCCAAACAGACAGAGCAGCTGCTGAGATGTTCAGAGGTGTTGGAGACGGGGAACGCACGTGCCGAAACACCTGATAAATAATTGAACGGCGAGAGCTCCCATCTCCGAGGTGGGTGGAACAGTGTGTGTGTGTGTGTGTGTGTGTGTGAGAGCGCACGGTAAGGGAAAGTCTTCAGTCGCCGTGCATTATTCAGCAACAGTGTTGAAGTCAGGCCTGAACAGAAGAACAGCTCCGCAGCAGGGGAGGTGAACACAGCGGTGACCAGCTGTCAGCACTCCGAAGGATCCAGCTGTGGAGCTTGGGATTTATGCAAAAACCTCTAATTCCTGTCTCTGGAATAACACCTTCCGTGATTGTTGAGCACATGCTAAAAAGGACGGCATGATTTGAATAGAAGATGTAAACATTCTGTCTGCTCAAACAGATTCAACATGGATGCCAGGTAGTCAGCACATTCTTTGTATTCATGCGAGGGCCAGACTAATTAAGGACCGATGTCTGACATTAATCTACCTGAAGGTTTACACTGGAATAATGTATGGGGGGGAAATAATTTCCAAATATTTAATAAATGAGGAGAGAAACTGTTCATTTCTGTGACTTGATGCCTGTGTGTGTGCGTGCATGCCTGTGCAGGTTTGTGTATTGACCATGTCCACGGTTTACCATCTGCAGGGACCAGAGCTGATAAACATGTGTAAAAAGGAGGGGGAGAGGGAGGGGGAGGGGGAGGGGGAGGGGGAGGGGGAGGGGGAGGGGGAGGGGGAGGGGGAGAGGGAGAGGGAGAGGGAGAGGGAGAGGGTAGAGGGAGAGGGAGAGGGAGAGGGAGAGGGAGAGGGAGAGGGAGAGGGAGAGGGAGAGGGCGAGGGAGAGGGCAGAGGGCGAGGGAGGGAGAGGGAGAGGGAGAGAGGGGGATAGTAGATTGGTGAGGTCTATTAGAACGTACTTCACTGCATTATGGGGCTACCCATGCGGAAGGTATAGGATTTCACTCAACAGGCTCCACTTATAAGTGATCATTTACAACATGTTCTGTTCCTACTCTCTGTGTGATATATCTCCTTCTGTTCTCTCGTTTGTTGTGGCACATTAAACAAGAGGGTCTCTACGCGTGTAATCGATACTTCTGGTGATTTATCAGTCTGTGCTCTACTACCCTCTGGAACAAGGAGACTAAGACACAACATCACCTATTCTGTTGACGTGGTACATAAAGGGGTTGGTCAATGAATGCATTTCTTATGTAAATAATTGTTGGTAGTGTGTCAGCCAGGCAGCCCTATGCTCACTCACTGCAGTCTCAGAGGGGATGGAAGGAGCCAATAACTCATCAACAAGCAAGTTGGAGAACAAAAGATGTAGGGTGGAGAGGAAGGAGAGGGATGAAGCAGGTCAATGAAAACCATGTTTACCACACATCATGGATGCACTACGATTGCAGTGGCGAGAATCTGCTATCAATTTTGTGGGGGAACATTTCTCAAGAGCAATTCCTGAGGGGGACACCAAAATTACTGCTGTACCACATAGCCTACATTGTAATATGTTAAATGTATATTATTAATAATATTAAAATGGCCTTATATTTACAGTGATTTATTGGGGGGGACAAATCATATGGGTCGTGTCCCCCCCAGAGATTTCCGCCCATGTACGATAGAAATACAGAAAATCCTATCGGCAGGCAAGAAAAAAAGATTCCACCGGGGGCTATTCACCATGACGATGCCTCCTGACTGCTCCGCTGTGCACATGCTCATGATGGGTGCCATGCCGATGGTGGTGCCCTGGAAGTAGACACCGCTGTGGAGGTCAAAAACACAGTGGAGTTAAATAAATATGTAACACACTCTAGTCAAAAGGGGCTGTTGTCAGCAAAGGTCATTTCTCAGTTTTTTACAGATTGTGAACGTGCAGACTGTAAGCTTTCAAATAATGTGTCATCCATTGAAATCTGAAAATAGTTGAAGAAGATTCACCAATCTGAATGTTGGTAAACCTGGAATGCTCGAGCAGGGAAATCCCCCTTGAAAGATTGTAGACCATTTCACGCCTTCAGACAGGGTGTGATTGTTTTCGTGTTAATCATTAGAAGCGCTGAGCGCTGGTCATTTCACCGCAGTAAAGAGAAAAAACATGATATCTTCTCAATCAAATTCCAGGATCCTGTTTTCTTGACTTATCCTAGATTATCACCCAGCATTTTTTTCTTTCCAAATCACACCTGGAAAAGCTAGTTTAAAGCTATTTTCCTCCTGTTTCTGTTCAATTGCTGCCGGCGGCACATTCAGCCATTTCTTCCTGCCTTTCAAGGCTGCTGTTCGCTTTTCTATCAGTAGATGTCGCAAGGTATGTAATTTAGACGGTTATAACCTAAATACGATTATATGTATAGCAAAATATGTATAGCCTATGCAAAATTATGACAACAAATTGTATTTAATTCTATGAAGTGCATTTGCTTCAGCCGTTTGTGTAGACGGGTAAGTACAAGTTATGACACCAGCAGCAACAATAATTGTAATGGTAAAATGAAGTAGCCTATGTTTTTTAAAGTGGGTACACATAACTAGGGCTGAAACAAAAATAATTACGATAAATATTTCTGTTGTCGACTAGTCAATCTCGTTTGAGCTCATACAACTTATTTTAAAAGGAGTCATTGATTGCAGAACCAAATTTACCTTGTCACAGTTGAAGTGGGTACAATGGACATACAGCGAACCCCAAAGTCCATTGACACCTCTTTCCTATGCAAATCTCACAATAAAAAAATGTAGCTGTAAAACGGTAGGTTTTAAAAAAGCCACAGAACTGACGTCAGTCCATCCTTTTTTGGCTCTGGTCTGTACCTTTGCCACGCCCCCAAAATTTGCTGCGCGCTGCCCTGTGTACTTCCACGGAATTCCAAAGAAGAACGTTTTTCAAGGATATTGAAAATGGACTACGGTCATAAATGCAGTGTTCCAGCCTGTACAGGGAATGCTGACACTTTTCAGAGTCTTCCCAAGGAACCAAACACTCTACCGGCTGTGATGTTTGTCTATGAGAAGATCCCCGTGCAGTTTGACACATTTGCTCGAACTACAATTCAAGATGCATGTTTGTCTAGAGCTAACTGAAGCGTTGAAGAGTTGAATCACAATAGTTTGTTTGCTAATCTTTGAATGCTAATCTTTTTATTAGTGAATTCAAAAAAGCAAACAAACTTAAAACATTATTGCAGTAAAGTGATAGTTTGGTTTGCATAGAATAAAGCGATCAAATATAGAAGTCGGGCCAGTTTTAATGATCATAACACTAAGGTATGAGAAAAATAAACAAGAGCGTATGACATGTATTGTGTGTTTCAGCAACAACAAAAAGAAGCATGAGCAGTACATTTACCACTACCAACGGACTCTGTCAACCCCCAAATACCGGTTTGACCAGAAAGATTAAGGACGGCGTACGTGCAGCACCAATTTCCTGCATTTTTTACACAAACACTCCAGTCTCATAATAGTGGTGAGGTTGAATGCATAGACAACATGGGAGTAATTATAAAATAGGGGCCACTTTGTAGGCAAAAGTCCAAACTGCTTCAAACATTAGCGGTGTAAACCTTGCCCCGGAGTGCCAAATGTGCTAGGACCGCCACTGTCTTCAAAGCTAGGAGGAAACTCAGGCAGTAGTGTAGGGTATACCATGTGTATTGTAGTACAGTGTTATGCCGTCTGTTGTAAGGTACCTGACCAGCTGAGCGTTGTCGTGGGGCCTCTGGGGAAGCAGCTTGACCTTCCTCCAGTCCAGGAACTCATGAAGCGTGGTGAATGGGTCCTGGCTGACGGGACACTTGTCCGAGTCGCTCCACACCTCCAGGCCTACTAGCGCCACACGGATGTTTAAGGCTCGGTAGAACTGAGGTGAAGAAGAATTGACTCTAAACTCACAAGTTCCAACTCATGTACTCATGTACTCCAATTGAACAACTACAAATCGGATTACAGCGCTTTGATTACTAATAAATTGTCTGTTTTGTGGAACCATCGCGGATAGCGTCAGACTCAGACATCTTCTCATGAACAAGTGTATAGATTCAATCATCCACTTCTATGAACCGGTTAGTTCAATTTTGCTGGATGGACTAAAGCAATAGATAATAAACCATATTTCATGGGAGAGCTGTGTGTATGTGTGTTAGTGTACAGGGGTGTGTGTGTGCGCGCATTTGTGTGTGTTTGTGTGGGGGGGGGAAGGGTTATCGATCTGGTCGTTACCTTGTCAACATAGTTAGCAATCTCAGCCAGGCGTTGTTTGACCTTTTCCACATCCTTGCCTTGTTTCTGGAACTGGAACACCACAGTGAAGTGTGTAGTTGGGTACTATCCCAATTTCTTACATAACCTTAGAAAGTCTTCTCAAATTCTTTATCAAATTAAGCATTATAATATGTATACTAGTGGACTGGGAAAGATTTATTGTCAAACTGTGAAATGTCTTAACAGAGAAAGTGAGGAAGTCTTTGCTGTCCTACAGTGAGGTACTGAATACATACATACTTTACACAACAGAAGGCTGGAAATGGGCCATCTGAAGTGTGTATTTTGGGGTGACAGTGGGTGACCTGTGTCCACCCACTGCCACCCACTCCCGTGGGATGTGACAGTAAGGGGCAGAGGTCAAGTTGAGGTTGGCCTTGGTTACCACAGATTACTCCTTGCTTACCTCTCGGTTGTCAGCCACGATGATCAGTTCCACGTACTTGGTGGTGCTCTGGGCTTGTCGCCTGTGCTGCAGAAGGAATGAGAGAGAGAGGGAGGGTAAAAATGTTTTAAGAATACCATGAGAAAGGGGCATACCATGAGAAAGAGAAAGAAGGGGGAGAGAGGGAGAGAAAGGAAGTGAAAGGGAGGGAGAGAGAGAGAAGGAAAAAATAAAGAAAAGAGAGAAATAGGAGGGCAGAGGAAAGGACACTGAGAGGACACACTTTACAGCCCTCTTAAAAGGGCGGTCTATATATAGCAGACACTGCACTCGATAGGGCTTTACACCTGAACGACACAGCCCACACATGAGGGAACCAACACTGAGCTACTGCCAAACAATCAGCATGGCTTCCTGTCTGACTCAATGAATGAGATTAGCCAACGGCACATGGACCCATGATAACGTTCCCTTGGCTGGCCTTATTAAGTCATAAATCAGAAGGTTTGGACATCTCCACCAACACACTTCACAACACCGCTAGACTGCAAAACACCTGGACGTGTTCTCTTAATCTCACACAGCCAAAGAGCCGTCAGTGTTTGAGACATGTGTCTTTGCCAGACATTGATTTATGTGACTGCTTCACAATGTCTTTAACAGCGTACTTAGATGGCAGGAGATGGGTTAGTGAAACTGTGGAGATGATATTGATTTGAAGTTCAGCCAGAGCCAGAGGAACATGGCTTCCAGCTGTGGAACAGATGCTTCGTGTTGCGAGTGGGAAAAGACTGTGATTTAGCAACACAATCTCAGCGTTTAACTCAATCTCAATCTAACTATCGTCACTCGGGCACTCTCTAGCGCCAGCATTGAGTGGCCGGATCTATAGCTTTCTCTGGCAGCAACAATGTCAGCTTGTCACCGAGCACACACACTCTCTACAGCCCCACATAGACACACACACCTTTCGTTAGAAATGACAACCCTGTTAGCTCCTATTTTCAGGCCTCTCCTGTTTCGTTCTTGTTTACCATCATTGCGGTTCCGGAGATTACAGAGTCAAGGACTGTCTCTCGATGACAATTTCCATTTAAGAAAATATCACTCCCTTTATATCTTGTATTGCATCAAGGGTTTTGTCTACAAGGTTGACCATTCTCTCTCCACTGGTGGGTCATGTGCTATGACAGTAATTTCCTTCATTCCTGACATCTCCCAGATAGCAGGGGCATAGAAGCACTAATTGAATGAAGGGGGGCAATGTCATCAGATAAAAAGCCAACGAGAGACAGAGAAAATAAATCCCTTACTCTGAAGAATAAAACCATATTTTTCAGAGCATCATAAATCATTGGAATAGTCCACCCTTTCCCCTGCCTCCCTCCTCCCTTCATCTTTCTCCCACTTTCTTCTTTCCTCTCTTCATCTCCCCCTTTGCCTCCCCCTCTGTCTAACCCTTCCCCACTCCCCTTTGCTGTCTCTCTCTACCCCACAGTCCACCCACCCAACCCTTCTTACTCTCTAATTCTCTTCCTTCCACCCTCCCTTAGCTAGTGCTGAATCATCAAAGTACCGTATTTTACGGACAACAAGCCGCACCGTGTACAGGCCGTGTAAATCTGATTATAAGACGCACTTTGTAAGCCATCAACGTTACCGATGCAAAGACCATTGCTCACAATGGATCACATGCGCATTCTTGCTGAACAGCTTGGATAGGGATCTAACTAGACAACATTTCCAAACAGGGTGAACACTCAAATTATCTAAACTATATATAGACTATAGCATTACACATATCAAAACAGAACGAACACAACAATAGAACTCCAAACAATGCTTATTTAACTAAGCTAATGCGCTTAACTTAGTAGCTTTTTAGCTTGCCGCAGGGAATTCTGGGTACCAAAAGCAATGCACGAGTATAGGCGATCTTACAGCATTGTGTAACACACTTCGGTTGTGGATAGTATGTCCAGAAATGAAAAAAGCCAGGTCGCTCATTTAGTGGCAGAATCCATTGTTATTGTTACAAAATTATTTTAGATATATTATAAGTTTAGCTAGCTTGCAAATCCTGAGGATAGCCTACTGTAGCAGACCTTTTTGTGACGGACAAGGGTGTTTTGTCCCTCGGGAGTTGCCGTAGGCTTGATGCTGAAACATTTCGTGAAATCAGTGAGGGCTGTTGGAATCATAGACATATACACATATACATAGACGCCCCATTGTCTGCTTCTGAACGTTGCTGTGACGTGCCAACTCGCCGCCATCTTGGGGAGGTAATGACTCACCTGTAAACAAACGCAAGTGAACGGTGGAGCTGCGGCTTTTCTGGTTAAAAAGCACTTTAGCGTTTACATTTCTCAACCGATTCCATTGAGTCGTTTATATATTCAAGGGTTTATGATCTCATGGTTTTGTCTCCATGTTACTTAGAATCTCGATTGTTAGGTTATAATCGCCACAGACATATAGACATACATGTGTAGCCTGCTGAACTGAGACCCACACAAGTCACAATTACTTTTCCCGGGTTCGTTTATTAACTGTTACTTTCGCAGAAAGGCCACCCCAAGAAATGATTTAAAACAAAATAATACAAAACAATACGGCAGTGGACTTAAGACCCGATAGGCTAACAAGGTTTACCCACATGAGGTGACCACTTTCAACCCTACGTCACACGACTGTCAAGCTGGCTCAACTGCGCATGTGGGTTGCAAAAGACGAACTTCTCCCGGGTATAATACACTTGGAGTGTCGATCAGGTCATCATATATCTGTTCACTGGATTACAGGGCTTGACATTAACTTTTTGAGGCACTTGTCCTTTGGACGAGTACATTTACATTTCACTTGTCAATGCACAAAAGTCACTTGACCCCCATAGCTTTAAATAGCCTGACCAAGTGATCGGGCAAAACTAGCCTGGCTAACGGAGGTCGCTTTCTCAGGAAAATGAGTAATGAAACAGGCTCGGTTAAAGAAAGCCAATATGCTGGCTATCTTCAGCAGGCTCGTACCTACGTTAGGCAGTCCTCTCTGACGTTTCTGGAGTGAAATACAACATTGTGCACACTGCCAGTGAGCGACGAGTCTGACTGAGGCTAATGGGGACGTAGTCTCACACTCAAATTGCCAGTTTAAACAAATCACAAAAATAATCGGACCAGCTGGCTAAAAGCAGAATTCCCATATCTCTTGAAAGCTGCCCAGCTCGACTTTTTAGATGTCGAATTGACTGTAAAACTGTAAAATTATGAACTTTGTGACATGACGCGAAGACATGGCTGCCGCTCCACTATGCGGTCTGTACCGGGCGACATTCTCACTCAAATGTCAAGACTTTCGTGACCCAAATCAAAATTCTGATGCGACAGATCAATGGGGAATCTGAATGGGGAGTGTGTACTTTTTCTCTCTCTAAGGCGGTCTTTTAAATCTTAACTATTTCAGGGCTGCCAACTTTTAAAAAAACCTTGGCGTGAGATTTGGTAGCTGGTATAGTCACATATTTTTCCCACCCTTGCAGGATTTATGAAGTGACAGATCTTTCTTTTTTACCTGCCTTTTTCAGCTCCTCCTGGCATCTTTTCCCCATCCATTTTATTATTTTTGCATCAGCTTAAATCTTGCTAACTTGCAACAACCTTACACGCACTTGTGTTTGAGAAAGAGAGGGCGCCACTTTTTAATGCACGTGTCTGATCATGCGCTTATTTAGATTAAAACCTAGTTTAGCTTACTTATCAGTCAGTCACACAGTAATTTAACACATATCGTTTTATTCAGTGTGTGAAAGAGAAAGCAGGCGATCTGCTGGACCAATTTCTGAGCAGGCAGGGCGGCCCACCGTGAATTCTCCCGAAGGAACGAACGCGCTTCGGCCCAAAATCTGATTTTTGGGGGGGGCGTGAGAAATTGGTTGTGTGGCGTGAGTGCGTGTGAAAACATGCAAAAGCGTGTGTCACACGGCGAAACCGTGAGAGTTGGCAGCTCTGCTATTTGTATGATCCGTGTGGTCCTTTTGCCTTTGTAAATCCTATCCTTTTCCGGGTTTCTGCAACCTAGCTGCGCGCGCATCCTGAATGTTTACAAACATGAAATTGGTCTATAGTTTTAAACTTCAACAGAGTACCCGCCTACAAGGAAGACAACGTTTGTCATGAAGCGGAGCCAGACCCTCTGTACGAGAGTCTGGTGAGGACCAGGCTAATGTTCTACTATCCATTTACCTACTTTAGCAAGTCGCTGTATTTTCATGCCCTGATAGTGTAACTGAGACCACACAGTAAATAATTCCTCTTTCAAGTAATAAGCCCCCCTTCAAGTGTTGAGCATAAAATTAGCTGCACGGTCTGTAGAGATCTTTTGGGACGAAGCCACTTTTTTGTTCTAAAACCGGACTATAAGCCGCTTCGAAATATAAGCCACAGAAGCACAAGAAAACTGTAAAATCGGAGTACAAGCCGCGGCTTATTTTCCGTAAAATACAGTAGCCTACTCATAACACAAATTCCATTTCATATATCTTTCAGACATCAGTGTGTACTGCGTGTACTGTCAGGAAATGTAACCCAGATAATGCCTAGTGTCTTAACTTCTCAGAACTAACAATCATTCTGCCCTAAAAACTATGCTTTTTGACGTATTTATTTTAAAAGTCATATATAAATTTATATTTCCAACTTTACTGGAGTATAAAAATTAATTTCCCTTTATGACAAGAGACGTCTCGTTAATGGGAATAATATTAGATGCAGGTCAACTGCTTACAAGACTGTGTGCAGGAAGAATTGTGCACTAACAATCCAATTGATATGGTCATATAAAGATTTGCTATACAGTATATGGTTTGAAAGCTCCAGTCGAAAAGAACGACTTATGTTTCAACTGTATTATGCTGAGAAAACATATTTTACAGATCCAGGGATAAAGAACAATATAATTACATCAGTTTTAATATACACCATATCCCAATGCTGTGTAGGTATTTATGTTCTATTATGCTTTACGACGCATTAAATAGAAACCATCATCCTAACAGTCTCCCCATCTCCTCCCCAACAGAATCGCCTAGTCTCTCTGTATATTGCACAGATAAATCACAGCGTAGTGCTCCGCTTGTACAATCTCTTAACGGTCAGATAGACATCAGCGAAGGCAGTGTTCCCCTGTGCACCTATCCCTCACTCTTCTCCCCATCACCACTTCCACCTCCCTCCAACGTGAACACATGCCTCTGCTGGAGGGCCCACTCCCAACAGATTTATGGTTACACTCTGTGGGACACTTGGGCAGCAGGGAGAAAAAGAGAGCACGAGAGAGAGGGATAGAGAAAGAGAGAGAGCTGCCCAAACAAGATAATACTTAAAGTATACTAATACTATACAAAATATAAATGAATCTTATTAATCTATTAAAGTTGTCAAAAAGTATGTGAATATACAACATCTGTCCATTTTAAGTACAATTCCAACTGTGTATATAGTTAAAACAGTGAATTAAATGAATTAAGCTATCATTTAATACATTTCAATAAGATATAAGTATATTCTCTTTACGCTTGCGTTCAGAGGAGAGCAATTAGTTTAGATGGAGAGGGCTGCTAAAAGGACCTGGGCCTGGCTAGGTGATAAACAGCATGCAATCTAATCTGGAGTGCAGAGCGGGCACTCCACTCACAGCAAAGCCACTTTCCACTCCCACTCCACACTCTCTTCATCCTTAATGGACTGGGAATAGATAAGACGCCAAAAAAGACGCCAAAAATGGTTTCCCCCCAAAGGCACCACCTCGTTTACAGGTAGCCACCACTTACCCGTAAGTCTGTTAAATCAAGGTAAAAGCTTTAACCATACAAAGCTGTTTTTGTGGGTACCTTAAACATGTATTCCTAGTATACAGGTCTGCTTATCTTGTGCATGTAGGGTGATAAAATGACATTCTGGTGTTCAATTCTTGGGGGCTCACCCTGGTGCTGAAGTCCCTGAAGGGAGGGTGGCTCAGGTTACGTGCCTCAGGCAAGGTCATGTTGAAACCATGGCCACAGGTGCCGCCGGAGATGTCCAGATGCTCAGCCCTGTAGATCCAGTGGGTTTCACTGGCGGGATCATTTGACGGTTCCAGAACGAAGGATCGGTTCCCTGCTGAGATGAAGCCCCTGGGAAACACAGGAACATGAAAAAATGTTTTGCACTTGATAGACCTTCAAGACAAAGGCATGTCAATGTATGTATTTAGTTTTAAAGCCAGACTGGACAATGGAGTGTCTAAAATGTTTGGAATACATTGAGTGTGCTTGATTATAAATCAAAGAATATGGTGGTTTGAAACCTGCATATTTTTTTGGGGGGGGGGAAATACTCATTCAACCCAGGTCTGTTTTCAAAGAATCAGCAGGAATTGTGGGTAAACACAGTACATTAGAAACTACAGTAGTGAATTGGTCTTGTGGTTAGCAGGAGCCATGGCAGCAGATTAACTCCACAGCATCAGCAGCAGATCAGCGGTTTCCTAATAAATGGCTACTGTTGTTAGCTATGGGGGAAAAATCTAGTGGTAGACCTGTTACCTAATAAGTAGTATCCACTTCTTGATGTTGCCAAAATGATGGGGGCTCCTATTTCTCCATGCAAACTTTTCTCACGTTAAAAAGAGGCCACAGTGATTTAAAGTGACATCTTCATCCATTGAGACTGGCCAACATCTCAGTTTTTAGCAACCTCGCACAACATTCATAACCACATAAACTTACATTAAAACCCCCAAACCTAGACTGCTGCCAACTCAAACCAAGAGCAATTTGTCTTGGCTTGTGCACCAATGGAACACTTCTAGTCAAATGAGCTCCCAGCATCTGTCTATCTAGAGACAGGTTGCAGAAACGAAAGAAACAAATTATAAGAAAAGTACTGGGCAAAAAAATACACAGACTAAACAATTACCCGTATCACTCCTTGGAGAGTGCAGACATATTGGCTGGTTCTCCAGAAATAATTCCTGATGTTGTCCAGCAATATTACCAGGACCATTACTCCTGTTCTGACAACTGTGAGCCCTCCCCTGCCTTAAAACCCCTGACTGGTCCACAGCCCTCACTGACTGTTTCACATCACCTTGTGTAGATATGGCCTTGGCTCATTAACAACAGTGTCATCATTTATCATTAGGCTGTTTACATGCCTTCATACCATACTGTATCTTCCAGTGACCAGAGTGAGAAACGGGGTTTGTGGATATAACTAAGGAGCATGCCAGATACAGGAGATGCCCTTGCTTTGGGCCAATGTAACTGTTTAATCTGTGGGATCATTGATGCGTGGAGCAGAATCATACTAAGGCTGATCTCATAGCTCGGCAGGGCATTGATGACCTTCCCGGATCCACCCAGTAGGCCCTGCGGATGACCCACTCACCTGAGACCAGCGCACGCACTCAGGCTGACGTCAGAGAGGGCATACCGCTCCACCTCGCCATGGTAATAGCAGTTCACCTAGAAGAAAGCACACACAACTGGCCGTCAGAAACCACGTATTGGGGTCAACTTGAAAACGTCCAAATATTTACGTTCAGTAACACCTGTCTAAGCAGTCTAAGCTGATAGATGTCAAGGAATTGGCTAACTATCCAGCTAGCATACTAATGCTGTCTCTGTGCTATCAAGAGCTACAGTTTACCAAGAGGATTACTGGGTTTGACATGTAGTATAATCCAGATTTCCTGGGGTGGGATGAAGGGACTGATGGGTCAAAAGGGAAAGAGGGGTATTTGTGCTGAGTAGGGAGGGTAGGAGGATAGGGGTGGAGGATGGTTGGGTAAATTGTGTTTTCTCATTCAGTCTACCTCACCTACATCATTTCTACCCTTCAGAATCCGCCTGATTGAAGACTGTATGGAAATGTGTGTAGTCACACACCTATTTTTTCCATGATTGGAAAGTTCATATGCAAGGTTTATACATGAGGTCCCAGATCTGTCTGTTGAATGGAAGGGAGGAAGCGGCTGGTTTAGGGTGGAAACCACTCCTCCAATATTATTAGATGGCTGGCTGCTGGTCGATGAAATCTGCTCACAGGTGGGGACCGATACCCCCCCCCACACACACACACAAAACACAGAAATGTGGGTTTTCCGCTTTGCTCTAAGCTAAATTAAGAAGCTCGGGTCATAAATTAGATTTTGGGGCTAGTCCCCTCCAAGGTGGTTTACCATGGGTGCCTGCTGATTCAGCAAGTTCAGCGTCTGGACGGATGTCTTTCTGCGGCTGAAGGCAAGCCAGAAGTGGCCAACTTGGTCTTGCATTATACATATAAAGGTTGCCGGTGTAGTTGAAGGTTAGTGTTTCTTACTATTTCCTGTAATGGCTCAGCCTACATTTCCATGACTATTACAGTGAACTGCACTATTTCAGTTTCTCTCTACCTCCCTCCCTCTCATTTGTCCATCTCCTTCCAGGTGTGGGAAGACAGGAAAACCCGTTACATGAAATATAAATTCATTCATCGTAGCAGAGCAAAGCCAGGAGGCTGGATATAGCACCCTGCATTAATGCCAACCCTTATGCATCTTTGATGGAACACTGACTGTGATGCATTGGTTTAGGGGATATGAATAGACTAGGCTTTATAAAGACAATGATGGCACTGGAATTTGCTGACATTGTTCTAGGGTGAGGCAAATTTCCGCTTTACACCTTACGATTGGAACCAACTCTTTATTACTCATGACTATACAAATATATTATTATGAATTCTGTTTTCCAAATGTGTCATTATTTACAAATAAACACCTAACACCCCCTAAAAACTGTGCAAACGCAGCTAAAGCAGAGTTTCAAGGTCTATGGTACCTGGCATGGTACTGATTCTGGGTGGGAGAGGATATGTCTAAAGAGTTACAGCAGACTGGAGCGGAGAGAGCAATAAAGAAGCCAAATGAGAAGGGGGAGGGCTGATGGGCCTCAGACACAGGCTGAGCCTCCTGACTGACTCCCCAAGAACGCCTCGTCTCTGACACGAGGCTGAACCCTCTGGGGGGCCCCAGCCTCTCCTCCCCTACAGACAGCCCAATACATCAACAGTGCATCCGTCCCGTTTTGTGAATACCGGTCTAGCTGCAGCCAGACACGCCAACAAAGATCTGCAGTTGACTTCACTGTGGGGAGGAGATGGGATGATGGAGCCACAAAAGGGCGTCCATTTAGTCCCCACACACAGCCACAAAGCCAGCCAGACCATCCATACACTCTCCTGTGTTATTAAGCTGGGGCTTCTCAGCTCCCTTCCACACTGGGCCCAGTACAACTCCCTCATTGTGAGAGACCTGTGGAATGGAAGGAATGTGCTGAGCTGGCCAAGCAGTCAGGGATGGGTCTCCTCAAGTCCCAACCCAACCCAACTGGTTCTGGACCCCACACTGTGCTCCGGATGGAACATATATCTCACTTCAGTACTGGGCTGGAAGAGATCTACAGTATGTTACAGTAATCATTTCTGTATAGAACCTCACCCTATTCAACCCTTTGTTTTGTGTAACTTCTTATGATTCCCAACTGTGGTTGTGTATACAAACACCTCGCGTAATGGTTCGGATGTTGACAGTAATTGCTCATGAACCGTAATTAGAAGTACCTTTGTCTAGCTCTTTATTTGAAATTGTGCCATGCACTACAAGATCTGTTTTAAGACCCAAGCTTTTGTGGGGCACCTTGATGTGTCTGCGTTTCAACAACTATGGTAGCAGAGAATGGGCCCACTGTACCAACACTTTTGTATCTATCAACAAAGACAATTGTTTTGATGGTTTGAGAAAGAGTACCCCTGAAATATCAACACTGCCTTTGTTCCTCACTAAATGGAGAGGAATCTCACATTCAAGTGTCGGAGTTCACCAAAAATACAATAAATACATATAACACATTAAGTCTACTGTCCACCAGAATACAACCAAACAGATCAAAGAGTAAGTGATTCCAGTAGGAATTATTAGAAACTAGGCTATATACCGTACCGGGATCTTGTGGGAGCGGGTGACTGGACTGCCATCATCCTGGTAATGTGTTTCTGTGTAGTCCCGCGCAAAGAGCCCCCTAGAGGTAAAATGGTGAAACAACAGATGTTCAGTTTAAGAGTGACCCTTGAGGCTTAGCTCCAGATAATCAATCATCAAGGCTTTTGCTATCCCACCACTGCCAGCCGAGCGAAGGTAGATAAATAGTGCGATCAAAGCAGTGTGACTTGATTTCAAAACTAGCTGTGCCTCAGGAAAGCCTCAATTGAATGAAGCAGCTGTAAGTGATACAAAGCAGGGGTCCTCTCTGGGAGATAATGGATTGAGCTTCACTCTACAGACGCTGCATGTGCTGTCACATGGAGCATGTCACACTCAATACCAATACATAGCTAGTTCAAGGTAAGATATGTCCACGTTATTAATATGAACAAAAAATATGTCATGCTTGGTCTATAAATGACGGATGAAGATGAATTGGAGGTTTTCAGAGGAGAGTTCTTCATTACCACTTTGGAAGAATCTGGAGAGATGGATCGTACCAATACTTCCATTACACAATGAAAGAATCTGGAGAGGTTACCATGTGCTCCGTTTACACAATACGTCAACAAAGCAAGATGAATGACTGCAACATTACTGTCTCGGGTAAACCCAATTAGAGATCTTATTCACTGCCATCCCCCACCCCCAATCCTGTCATCCTCTTTGCCTCTATCTCTCTCCTCTCCACTATGCCCCGCCCTCTAGATGGACATCAGTTGGGGTAGGAGGTGAGGGGTGGAACAGGGGCTTCTCTTGGCTGCTCAACCATACATTCACCAAGGTCAGTGTGGTCCCTTCAGTGGGAAGGAGGACAGCCAGTCCAGGCTGGGGAGCAGAGGACAGGGGGAGAAGGGAAGGAGGGATCAACACCTGTCGCTCCATGACGACTTCATGATTACGCTGTGTGAGTGTCCATGTAACTGGGTTCAGTGTGTGTGAGTGTCCATGTAACTGGGTTCAGTGTGTGTGAGTGTCCATGTAACTGGGTTCAGTGTGTGTGAGTGTCCATGTAACTGGGTTCAGTGTGTGCGAGTGTCCATGTAACTGGGTTCAGTGTGTGTGAGTGTCCATGTAACTGGGTTCAGTGTGTGTGAGTGTCCATGTAACTGGGTTCAGTGTGTGTGAGTGTCCATGTAACTGGGTTCAGTGTGTGTGAGTGTCCATGTAACTGGGTTCAGTGTGTGTGAGTGTCCATGTAACTGGGTTCAGTGTGTGTGAGTGTCCATGTAACTGGGTTCAGTGTGTGTGAGTGTCCATGTAACTGGGTTCAGTGTGTGAGTGTCCATGTACTGGGTTCAGTGTGTGAGTGTCCATGTAACTGGGTTCAGTGTGTGTGAGTGTCCATGTAACTGGGTTCAGTGTGTGTGAGTGTCCATGTAACTGGGTTCAGTGTGTGTGAGTGTCCATGTAACTGGGTTCAGTGTGTGCGAGCCCTGCAGGCCATAAGATGATGGTTAGCGGCTGTTAATCCGCACTGAAGAAACGCCTATCAGGAGCAGGATTGTTTTCCTGACCTCACCACTAAGGGCTTTGGGAGTGTGAGGTTACAGCATTTGGTGCTGGACTTGTTGGTGTGAGATAGCCTGCTTGCAGGCCAGTGGGTTTAATATCTTTTAAAGAGCCAAAGAGCTGGAAACTATCAGGGGATCAAAGCTGGGACACAGAGAGTGGGCTGTCCTATCAAATGACGTGTTATTCTGACAAGTCTTAATTAGTCCTCCCTGTCTGACTCGTTCAGGCAGAACCACAACATCTGTCCAGCACACACACACACACAGGCTTATAGTCCAACCTTCTGGCAAACAAATACCAGGTCACTTGGTGTCTGAGGTGCAAATCTATACCATGTAAACAAGGGTACCAGACAGCCCACCTGCAGAGACTCATATCCGGGAGGTGCCCACATTATGTTTGAGAAAGCACATATAGTAGGAATTCTGTATGTAACACTGTGGAGAGTGATTTGTAAATATGAAAGGGGGGGATACATATTACAACGTCTACTGAAACCTGGTCACCCCTCATACTGTAGAATCCATCAAGACCACCTCTCATACTGTAGGAACCACCAAGACCACCCCTCATACTGTAGGAACCACCAATACCACCCCTCATACTGTAGGAACCATCAAGATCACCCCCCTCATACTGTAGGAACCATCAAGATCACCCCCCTCATACTGTAGGAACCATCAAGATCACCCCCCTCATACTGTAGGAACCATCAAGATCACCCCCCTCATACTGTAGGAACCATCAAGATCACCCCCCTCATACTGTAGGAACCATCAAGATCACCCCCCTCATACTGTAGGAACCATCAAGATCACCCCCCTCATACTGTAGGAACCATCAAGATCACCTCTCATACTGTAGGAACCATCAAGACCACCCCACATACTGTAGGAACCACCAAGATCACCCCCCTCATACTGTAGGAACCATCAAGACCACCCCTCATACTGTAGGAACCATCAAGACCACCCCTCATACTGTAGGAACCATCAAGACCACCCCTCATACTGTAGGAACCATCAAGATCACCTCCCTCATACTGTAGGAACCATCAAGATCACCCCCCTCATACTGTAGGAACCACCAAGATCACCTCCCTCATACTGTAGGAACCATCAAGACCACCCCTCATACTGTAGGAACCACCAAGATCACCTCCCTCATACTGTAGGAACCATCAAGACCACCCCTCATACTGTAGGAACCATCAAGATCACCCCCCTCATACTGTAGGAACCATCAAGACCACCCCCTCATACTGTAGGAACCATCAAGACCACCCCTCATACTGTAGGAACCATCAAGACCACCCCTCATACTGTAGGAACCATCAAGACCACCCCTCATACTGTAGAATCCATCAAGACCACCCCTCATACTGTAGAATCCATCAAGACCACCCCTCATACTGTAGGAACCATCAAGATCACCCCTCATACTGTAGGAACCATCAAGATCACCCCCCTCATACTGTAGGAACCATCAAGATCACCCCCCTCATACTGTAGGAACCATCAAGATCACCTCTCATACTGTAGGAACCATCAAGACCACCCCACATACTGTAGGAACCATCAAGATCACCTCTCATACTGTAGGAACCATCAAGACCACCCCTCATACTGTAGGAACCATCAAGATCACCCCTCATACTGTAGGAACCATCAAGATCACCCCCCTCATACTGTAGGAACCATCAAGATCACCTCTCATACTGTAGGAACCATCAAGACCACCCCACATACTGTAGGAACCACCAAGATCACCCCCCTCATACTGTAGGAACCATCAAGACCACCCCTCATACTGTAGGAACCATCAAGACCACCCCTCATACTGTAGGAACCATCAAGACCACCCCTCATACTGTAGGAACCATCAAGACCACCCCTCATACTGTAGGAACCATCAAGACCACCCCTCATACTGTAGAATCCATCAAGACCACCCCTCATACTGTAGGAACCATCAAGACCACCCCTCATACTGTAGGAACCACCAAGATCACCCCCCCTCATACTGTAGGAACCATCAAGACCACCCCTCATACTGTAGGAACCATCAAGATCACCCCCCTCATACTGTAGGAACCATCAAGACCACCCCTCATACTGTAGGAACCATCAAGACCACCCCTCATACTGTAGGAACCATCAAGACCACCCCCTCATACTGTAGGAACCATCAAGACCACCCCTCTCATACAGTAGGTATCACAAAGACCACATAAATGGCCTGGTACACAAAAGTGTAGTTGTAAGTGGCAGATGACACACACACACCACCGGCCAAGAGAGCATACACACACACACATACTGCCATCTAACTCCAGTGGAGCTTATCGCTGCACAGCGGTGGCAGCACCTCACTGTTTATCAATCATCAGGAAGTTAATGAGGCGTGGGAAGTTTTATTTATTTATTTTATTTATTTATTTTACCTTTATTTAGCCAGGTAGGCTAGTTGAGAACAAGTTCTCATTTACAACTGCGACCTGGACATTCATTCAACATTCATACGCTGCATGTCTTTATCTTTAGGGTTGAGCCCTCCATTTAATATGCATTATGAGTAGACTGGCTTGCCGCGGAGGGGGTGAGGGGTGGGGGGGTTGACTGACAGGGAGACAACCAGATGCGAGGGGAGCAATGCAAGTCAATCCAGAGATGGGTGGAACACGGATCAATGACTTCATGGATGGGGAACCTGCCCCAGGTGACAGCTGCGTGACTGGGACACAACAGTTCAAGGATATGACAAACAGCAAGATGGCCACCAACATGTTCCTGTTACCACCATTGCTAGGTACCTCACAACTAGGATGGAAACGTTCAGTACTGTCTCTAAGGTAATGCTGTACTTATTAGATAGGCATAAAAAACACAGTTATGTTAGCTATATTTAGCAGGCCGTCTCTGAAGGAAAGATAAAAATAAACCTTCAACAGTTGAAACAATGTAATTTTGCTTACCTGCCAGTGAATATGAAAGACAGACAGGAGAGAAGACACTTTGAGATCTTCTTGAATGTCAACCGCTAAATGTCAAACCTGTTTTCTGCACCAAATTATGGGTTCGACTTGATTCCTGCTAGTGATAAAACAGGCCCAGACAAAATAGCTTTCTCATGAAGATAATCCATGTTGTTTGATTGTACCAAATGCTAGTCTGACTGCGCTTACAACGGAATTCAAGTAAAGTGGAAGACATGACATAATGGATGTTCTATAACATCATTGGGGGAACATGTGTAGATGTAAGTTCCTTCCAGTGTTTTACAAGGTGATACAATCTTATCAGGGAGCCCTCGGAGAACCCCGGAGAGCTCGACGTGCACCTCCTGAATTTCCTAACTATCCGTTGTAACCTGGATAGTTATGGATACCCCCTTGGCTGTGATTGGTCCATATTAAGAACCGCTTGCCGTGACCAACAAGACGAACAGAATCCTTTGACCGCCATTGCTGTAAGTTTTTACAATTCATATTTCAGATGAACAGTACATGTAAATCAGCATCTGAACTAAAATGTGACGAGAAATGGGCAGTGTAGTTACAGAAAATTTGCTTATTTTATTGATTAAACGGCTAATTTGTACATTTGCTCCAACTTTTCGATAACCTAGCTAGCATCGCTGTGCAGCGCCACCTACTCTTCTGGCGGTGAATTGTTTTCAGCACCCACAGTACGGAGAACCATAAACAAAGTCTATCCGTCCGCCCGCCCATCCGTAAACGAAGTCGGAGTAGCATATTTTGGCCTTAATTGGTATTCAGGCATAGCACGTTTACAACCTCTGGGTTCAAACCCCAGCTAGGAGGATGAAGAATCTACCAAAAATGTAACCATTGAAATGAATAAGTCCACTGTTTGCAGTGCAAGCGACAATCAATAAGAAGCCACAGTAAATCAGGTTATCTAAGTGCACTCAATTGTCCCAATCAAATGACATCCTGTCATTGAAGAAAGGTCATATCACTTTACATCTCCACCGAAAACCCTCTTAAATAATGAACTACTCCATTAATTTCAATGTCTGATCGCAACATCGACACCAGGGGTCTTCAAGCCCATCTCTGAAATACCAGTTGAATCAATACAATTGATTTCTCAGCCACCCCCCTCCTCCCCAACCTGTCTCATTAAACACAGCCAACATCTTAATCAGGGAAATGTAGGCCGTTCCCTAGGTTAAGTATGAAGAACAACAACCTGCTCGCTCAGTGCCTGAAGAGTCTACTTAAGTATCTGCTTTAAATCATAATGAGTGTGTACATATTTAGAGCAGATGAACTCATACTTTAAATAGCCGACAATTATGTAAATTAATTAAGAACATCAACGGATACAGTAGATTTAAAAATAAATACCAATGAGGCAACATCTTTGAAATGATGTACTTTCGCTTTCATGTGGGAGGTAACAAGTGAACAATTGTTTTAGATTGGAGAACAGTAGCATGTCTCCAGATCAACACTGCCAACATCTCCTCACTGCAAGAGCTATTTTTCCAGGAGAAATAAAGTCATGATGGCTGTAATATCTGTATGACATCAGGGCCAGAACCATGGACTAGGCTGCCCTGCCCTCCCCTGTCGTCGTTTTCAGCCTGTCTCATTTCAGCTCCCACCCTTCAGTGTGTGGCATGAACACAGCTGTTACAGCGGATGTGCCAGCTAAAGAGTCGTGCCAAGGTGTGTGTGTGTGCATGTGTGTCTAGTTGTGGGGAGATGGAAGGGGGTTGATGAGGAGAACAAACAAGCTATGGTGGATGTTTGTGACTTAATTTACATAAGCTGTGTCCTATAATTAGCTTACATCCAGCTTAGGGCTCGGCCGACACTACAGTGGCAACAGAATCCTGGAAAGGAAGTGAAGTCGGGAAAAGCAAGCAGGAAGGAAAATACAGCTCTAGTTCTTTGTTATTGGCTGAGCAGTAGAGCAGTCAGCTACACTGAAACCATGTCCTTCTAGTCTCGTTAACATGGGGAGGGTGGGGGGCAAAACGAACTCTTCACACAGAGAAATGGGGTCACAGAGGACTCGCTGACAGTCTCTGTGACTTGGCGCCTCATTACGATTCCTGACGTCTGCTGATGTCTGGTAGACCTCAGGGGCCTTTGCCGTTCCTGGGTGGTTAATTGGTCAGACTCGGCCGGTCTAATAGAATGCACATTAGCAACAGTGGCACGCAAGTACTGCCAAAGCTGTCACCTGGAGATTGATGCTGTTAAGCCCAGGCATGCCAGGCAAAATCAATACGGTGTCATCTTTATGTAACGTGTCGGTGATGGATGACTCAAAAGGATACCAATTACAGCAGCAGGATGATGGATACCTACTCAACAACAGAGGACTAATTGGAATTAAGGGGGGAACGCAATCCTAATTTTTAATGAAGTATGGCGGTTATAATGATGATGAGGATGATGAAGCAGACTATAAAAGAGAGACAAGCCGGGCGTTATCCATAAGAATCTAGCAAAAGGAACGGGGCAATTCGGTTACAGAAAGCAGTTGTTTTGCAGTGTCCTTGTTCATGTTTACCGACACAATAAATTATAGACCAGCAAAGACTGAATAGAGAAATTTGGAGTAGCTCTACCCACATGTCTAGATCTTCTAGACATTTCTAGATATACAGTATTAAAGGTGTACCCACAATTCTAGGTATCGGTATAGTAGATATTCCCACATTTCTAGATAAACTGAATACTAGATAGGCCTGTCCCAACAATTGTCAGTATACGGTTGGGAGGTTTACATCTGCCGAATTTCAACTTCATACAATGCACGGTTCTAGAGATAATACACACAGACAGACAAAAACACAGACAAAGACACAGAAACCTGCCTTTATAGTTACACTAGAGCAGTGCCTGTTGGTGGTGCACGCTCATGCAGTGCCTGTTGGTGGTGCACGCTCATGCAGTGCCTGTTGGTGGTGCACGCTCATGCAGTGCACTTTGGGGGCGATTGTGAGTATTATTGTCTCCCCACCTTCAAGAAAAGGCTCAAGATGCACTTGTTCCGAGAGTACAACGGCACTTAGGAATGATTAGCTGGACCTGATGTTAGTTTCCCCCAGGATCACAATGACTCTTGTTGCTCTTGTTGGTTTGTTGTAACTATCTTAAAATGATTGTACTCGCCATGAAATATATTATTGTTGCTTGCTTTTTCCACAGGTACACTCTTGCACTTTTGAGGTTTTTGCTGTTTGATTGTAACTTGTCTAACTACATGCTCTTATGAATAAATGTAATGTAAATGACCTATGCACTTTTGTAAAAATCTCTCTTGGAAGTCGGTTTGGATAAAAGCGTCTGCGAAATGCATAAATGTATATGTAATTATTATTTATCTCAAGCTCCACTGTTAAGTTCAGCTCAACATGGCATTGAACATGTTTCCATTTCCATTTCCATGTATTCATTTAGCAGACGCTTTTATCCAAAGCGACTTCCAAGAGAGAGCTTTACAATAGTGCATAGGTCACTGATCATAACAACGAGATATCCCCAACATTGCAAGTAGTCAAACATGGATCGTACATTGTGAAAAAACCAACAATAAGTGCCAAAGGGAAGAATCATAAGAGCATGGAGTTAAACAAGTTACAATTGAACAACATGAACCTTAAAAGTGCACGAGTGTACCTGTGGAAGAGCAAACAACAGTTTAAGCAGTTACAGCTAACCAGCAAGAGCAGCAGGTCTCTAAGTAAGAGTCCTTCTGATCCTGGGAGAGACTAACATCATGTCCAGCAGATCTTTCCTAGGTACCGTTGTATATGTTTATACTTAGTTATTTCAAAACATTCATCCTAACAATCTCACACCTGCCAATCAACACTGCAAATCATTTGGCACTGAGCAATAAACCTGCTGACTTGCAATTTTATACAATATCAAATTCTTGAGATAATAGAGCCACTAACACAAAAGTTTCAGAATCAGGTTTATTGACACATACGTTTTCACATAAAATAAAATTGCTCTGTGATGTTGGTGCAAGCAATAAACATAGTTGTACAAAATATAAAGAAAGATAAACAGAAGTACTGTGCTAAGGCTATATATCAAATATAGCAGGACACACATCAAAACATATATAAACACTCTCAGAGAACACAGACACGCAGACAGTGGTACTTGCCTTTATAGTTAGATTCTCCAGATAGCTAGATTACCTAAATTAACTACTGTAGTTAGCAGCTACCTTTTGTGTACTAAGTGAGTTTTTCTGGGAGTTTTTCCTTGTCTTCCTTGAGGGTTTAGGTTGGTTGAGGGGCAGTTCTATGGGCATATGTGAAGCCCTCTGTGAAATGCCTGCGTGTAAAAAGGGCTATACAAATACATTTTTATTTGATTTGACCATGTGGACATCGGTAGCATGTATTTTTTGGACTGTTATAACAATAATAAACAATTTAAATGGCTTTCAAAACAAGGGCAATCAAAATAATACATTGGCTATTGCTAAATTTGATCTGTCTGGCCCCGAGTTATTACTCCAGCACAAACTGGGAAAGATTAACATTATTAATATCCTAACTGCGTTTTAAAGTCAAAGGCGGGGGCAGAGTTTGTTGTCCTTAGGTCATGAAAATGATTTCCAATAGTAATAAATGTTTCGGACTAGAAGCACTTTACAATGATGAAATCAGGGAAATCAAGTAATTTAGGAATTGAGAACAGTCTCGTCAAATGCAAATAACCACAACTCTTAACTCTACAAATGCACTGGCAATTCTTTTCATGTTTAAATTCAAAGCAACTTGCCCAGTGATTGAACAGTTGTTTGAAGAACAGTAATCCATACAACACCGGTATCAAAGCTGTAGGCTGGTACATTTTTGTTCGTTCATAGATAGATTTACGGTGATTAATAATCACAATTCAAATCACAAAATAGATTTGATGCTATTTTTGCGCATATTGTATAGCCCTGATATACACTAGATATCCCTACGTCTAGATATACAGTGTGCTAGATATCCCTTCATGTGGCCACAGGTCTGTGAAGGGGAATGATGAAAAGGGCACATGCAAGGAAACATCTGTTAGGAATGAAACGTACCCCTTGAGAAGCTCCACAGAAGTTAAAGGGCTGCAGTTCCCTGAACACCCACACACACACACACACACATACAAGTCTACCAGCTGTCAATCTAAAAAATCAGATCCTGTTTATTACTATTCCAACCTTTAGCACATGTCCTGCTTCTGGGAATCTACAACAGAGGGACCCTTGAGCTGGGAGTCTCCTGTACCCGAGCCCAGAGCTGACTAAGACATGTCACAATCACTCCTGTTTGACAAAGATACTGAAAACCTTATAAATTGTGAATGTTTTACTGCCAGAGTAAGAAAGATGAAAACCTTGACAGGCCCTATTTTGACATCCTTTTCAGTTTGTAGAACTTCTCATTAGCTATCTGACTTGGAGGAACTTAGGAGCCCGGGGCCCGGAACGCATTCAATTATAATGTTCATTTAATACTGCATCTACCATTGCATGGGAATGTGTGCAAACTCCCAGTCTTTAAATCTGTATTTTCGTTGTATTGACTATCTGGTATCTGGAATCCTCAAGTGCTTGCTAATGACGTCACCTATATAATGTCTATATGAGACACAGTGTAAATGAGCAAGTGTCTGTGACTTAAACCTCCCCGCAAACCATGATCTCACACACCAACACACACCGACACACACACACCAACACACAGGTCACGTAGGGGTGAACCTCTCGTTTCCGAGAAAAACTACCAATGGTAACTTTACTGCTTATGATGTCACTGTTCCCCATAGGGCAGTGGAAAGTATTAGCAATCACATGTTCTAAATCAAAGGCAATTTCAATCACACTGCGAACTCTTCCTAATCTAAAGATACAGCGCTTCACTCAGGCAACAGTGCTTCAGACGTGCAAGCAATTAAAGTAAAATTCAGATTGGTAATGAGGTTAGGTCCTGTCTTTCTTCAAAACATACAAAAATGAATTATTTGGAACAAAAAAAAATCTTCTTTCCTGTGGTCTAATCTGTTTTGTTGGCCAATGATGTTGTAATCTGAAACAAATTAAGCAGAGCGCCAAAGTAGAACTCTCTCAAATCCTCTTTTGTTGTGGGAAAAAACATCATACTGTTGTAATTATTAAGATGGGTAATGATTATGGATTTATTGAAACTTGTAATCACTTTTTAGTATGCTACATTATTGGAAACCAGATGCAAAGCTGTTGACTGATCATGGTTATCCCTAAAACAATTGTAGAAGAAGTAAAACCCAAAATGTGAAGATTTGGATAATTAAGGGATGAGTGGGGGAGAAGAGCATGTGTGTGCTTTCATAAAGGACCAGGAAGCCCAGCTATAACTTATGAGACATATTTGTGGCCTAACGCCCAGGAGCCTAGTGCAGCTGGCTGTTCAAGGTCAGAGTGGGCCTAAATTGGGAGATTTGTCTATGAAGGAAAGTACCTGTAATTTGAATCCCCTAAGACAAGGGACCCGCAGAATAAGAATGCCTAATGTATATGTAACCAACAAATATGGCACCATATTACCATACAATGGGGAGAAGACTATAAAAGTGAAATGTACGGAGATAACTTCAGTCTGATCCCAGGGATCTTTCTCAGGTTTGTTGGAATCTCCGTCACACTGACTTCCAATAAACACTTTGCATCAAACTTTGCTGAGTTCCAGTGCTGTTTTTACATTTTGATATTGACTGAAGATGTAGAAGATTATTCACGACACTTTCTCGCTCTACAGTAGTTTACTGGAGAGGAGATTCATCTTTCTTCCTCTCTGTGCCCGGACATTCTATCCATCTGTAAAGCAAGTATGTTGCTATGCCTACCATAATCTTTGAGAACAAGCTTTGTGTGTGAGAATGTGTGTCTGTCTGCAGGATGGAAGAAAATCATTTTTGCTCCTTCGGCAAGCCAATCAGCAACACCAGCTCCCAAATGGATATTTAATCCTGTGTACTCAGCTAAGTGGATCTATGTTGTGATACTGCATGCCTGTACTATATATGCATACATTAATACACTGCTGAAAAGCTGTAACCTTTGTTAGCCAACATGCTTTTCCTCATTCATGCATTTGACAGCCCAAAAGGACATCGAGCTTAGTTGAATAGGGCTGGAAACAAAACAAATACACAGATCATTTTTGAAGGACACAGTCTAGAGGGGCAATACTGTACTATAGCTTTTAATTTTATGAGACAGAATTCTATCTATTGGATGAAACTGTGGCTGGTGCATCTGTGAAACGCTTGGCTTGCCCTGTATCTAGGTTAAGGCCGGGGGAGTGCATGTGTGGTAATTTAGAGGGAGGGTCTCACTAATACAAAGCTTTGAGGTTTTGCCCACTTATTCAAATGCTTCCATTTTCACATAAATTGGCCCACAGCCAAAGTCTTGTGCATCTATATTCATTGCAAACCTCATAGTGGAACTAATGAGTGACTTGGGAACTTCAAACAATCAACCCTATTATTCTTTTAACGTAATAAACGAGTGCATGAAAAACGCCACCTTTAAATTAATTGAACCTGTCTGCTAACGCGCCCAGCTTCTCTCCATATTTCTGGCTTCACTCCTCTGCTTCCCAGGTCTGGAGGGAAATAAAAGAATTAAAGAACAAACTAGAAAATTCCTCATTCCCTTTTACTGTGTTCCACCCTTTATGTTGTCTCTACACAGGGAAATGTATTCTTTCTTTTGTTGGAACTAATTGTGTTAGCCCTGAGATGTCCCTAGCCCTGAGTCTAACTCTGGTCTTATTTTATGTGTTCCTCCTGAAAATGTCAACTGTGAACATACTGGGGATGCTGAACCTGAGAGGAGGCAGAGAAGTGAGGGGTTAAGGGTTGAGGGAGAGGCGGATTGGTTTTCACACGTAAAACACGAACACTTGAGGGTCTAAAGAGAAATTACTCCGGAACAGAGAGAAGAAACAGCACTTGTGTCTCTTATCGGATACCCTCTGTCTCCCGACGCTGTGTCTCTGACAGAGTGATTGATTTTCAGATGAGATACTACAAGCTCATCGATCAGCCCTGCCCCATTAAATAGGAGATGGTGCCAGTCTTCCTTACTTTCTCCCCCTCCCTCCTTTCCCTCCCTCCCTCACTCTCCTCGTCTCCCTCCCTCTATCTAGGCCGCCACTTCATTTTCCTGATGCGTTCAGGAAGTAGGACGTTATTGTCCTTCCATAAGCAATTGTTTGTAAACGTTGTCGTATATCACAGGCTGCAGATGGGACTAGCAGCTGGTGCACATCCATTCTGCATCATCACAAAGCCAATCACTGAAGGGGAAAAGGTGAGTTTGGTCAACTTGCAGTCATTTACTACTCCCAAAACTGTTTAGAAGCCGGCCTTTAAAAAAGAACATCTATCGCTGAAAGACGACTTGAGCTAGTTATGTCAAGTAAATATTTTCCTTTTTGTTTTTTGGGGGGGTCATGGGATGTGACATGTTGAAGACAATTCTCAATGTCCGCTTCTCACATGAGTCTAGTTTTCTTTCTTAAGCCAGAGTGAGTTAGTAACTTGGCAGTGACCCCTGCTCAGGGAGTTTCTGGTGACTGGGAGGGGTTTGCTTGCGTTCCAGCCCCACACCTCTGGGTTCCCTGCAGACTGCAACATTTCACAGCCTCTCCCACCAAGCCCTGGCAGATCTCACTGTTGTTCCTGCTCCTGTCACACCTACCTCTGACGACTCCTGATACTTGACTTCTGTCCACAGCCAGTTGATCCTGTAGCGAGGTCAACCAGACCACACAGAGCCAACATCATGTCACACCTGTAGAGTCTGATCCAACCACATCAGTCAAACCTAATCAGCCTCTGCTGATTACCCACCAAACGCTGATGCAAAGGAACCATAGAGTTGTGGGGGAGGGCCTCCCCTCTCTGCATGCGATGCCCTCCCGCCCTCCATATTCAACCCTACAATGAGTGACCACAACAGATTCTCTCTCCCCAGATCCCAGATCGAGCCCCCTTGCTTTTGGCATGACTGAAAGTCTGGGGAGTGCAGGCTGGAGGGAGGGTTGGGGGAGGCATGAGGAGGAGAGGTGGGCTGGGGGTCTGGGCTTGAGGTCCCTCACCTTCTCTGCACCATTTCACTTTATCACTCCACAGCAGGCTCATGTTTTGTCAGGAATGACTTGATTCAAGTCCAACAACTCCTACGCAGAGTTCCATCTACCCTCCTACCCCCACGTTCTTCTCCCCAAGGCCGCTTCTTCGTGGCCTCCTGCTGTTGACTCCTGGTCGCCAATCAAGCCCTTACCGCCAAAACTAAACTAATATTATTTAGCACACATCAATGTAATCACCATGGTGGCGGTTCAGTTTCCTCAACAGAAAAAGCACTCTGGTTCAGAGGGGAGCGCTTCTCTGGAATTTCTGCTACACTGGTAAACTGAAACAGACCCTGTTTTTTTATGTTTAGTTCCAGACGTCATTAAGATGTTGCAAGTCCATTGCTCTTCAGGCTCTGCAGGAACTTCTCAGACACTCAAAACAATCCTAGTGACCAGCTGGACAGACAGGCTTTCTTCTCTCTCCAGCTCCTAGACGCTGTGTTCTGGCCTGTCTAATGCATGTCACTTCCTGGTTCAGTCAGTGACCCAGTGTGGGGGAGGCTTGGTCATACTGTGGTCAGTGGACAGTGACATGAAGATGGAGATCAAGTGGAGCGGATATTTACCCCTGGTTTAAGGCTGCATAAATTCTGGATCTCTCCGTCTCCCCCTCTCTCTCTGTCTCACTTTCTTCCTCTGTCTTTTTTAGCTACTGCATGTGTCTGTGTCAGTTTGCCTGTCTATCTGTCCTCTTGCCTGCCTGCTTGTTAGTCTGACTGTCAGTTTGAGTGAACAATGACCTTGATATGTGTCTAGGGGTAGCAGTCCTTGGGTTCCAGTATGGATGCACTCAGATCATGTGCCTTAATTTCCCTATCCCCTCTGGCTGGCAATGCTCTATAGAAAAACAGATCTGACTTTGATATTCAGTATTTAGTAGGGGTGGAACGGTACATGTATTCGTGTTGAACCGAAAAGGTACGGGCGTCGCGGTTCGGTGCATGACTTTACACGGAGAATACGCGGTATAAAAATTAAAAAAACCTGTGTGCAAATTAATTAATGTAATGCGGAACTGCTGTTAGATACTTGTGTGGGACACCTAATCTGTAGCCCCGCCTTCGCTCTGATTGGCCCCGCCGCCTGTGTAGCCGAGCTAGCTAGCAGCACTAAGGACAAGTATGGCGAGTGGTGGCGACCCACAAGAGATAGAGAACCCGCTGGCCTCTTTAAGATAGCAAGTTTGGGAAAACTTCGGTTTCCCAATCGGTTACAGTAGTACAGGCAAGAGAGTGGTGGATAAGACAAGCATTGTGTGTCTGCGTTGTTCAGCAGTTGTGGGGTATGTGAGTGGAAATACATCTAACGTGCTAAAGCATATCCAACGCCATCACCCAGGTGTGCCAATCACTGGAATGAGCCAAAAAAAGTAAGCCACTCCAGTAAGCCAAAAGTCCAACTTCCCCTCCCAACAGTGCTTAACCAGCCTTTACATACACATACAAATCGGGCCAGACACTTCAGGCTGTTGCAGCTAGCTCAGGGGAGAGACTGTGTTACACTAGGTGGTACAGCCTGAGACATGCACAATAAAAAAAAATGTTTTGCTTTTCCCCCATTGTACTGAACCGTGATGTCTGAAACGAGGTATGAACCGAACCGTGATTTCTGCGTACCGTTCCACCCCTAGTATTTAGGATGTTATTGTGAGGAGAGGGGGGCAAAGTGGGTTGTGTCCTGGGGTTAAGAGGGGGGGAGGGGAAGGTCATCAGGCCAGCAAAGGCCTGAAAGCACAAACGCACCACTCCAAACACGAGAACTCCAGCCCAGGGCCAATCACACAAGAGAAGCTTGACCACTCTCCTTCCTTAATGAGAACTTAATATAAGCAAAGCAGAGTTCAAAGAGGAGTTCCATCTTTGTGGAATATATCTATATATCTGGTGTGAGGTTCTGAATCAGATTTCAACGCATTTTTTTTACCTTGAGAAAAAATACCATGGTTTCACAGCTCAAAAATATTTTTGGTGAACACAATATATTTTGTTTTTAAGCAACATATAAAAATGTTGAACAGCAAACATCAAGTTGAATAGTTCTCTTAGTAGTTTTTTTTTACTAAAAAGAACAATACATAATTATTGTTTTAATTGAATTTATACACACACAGACAGTAGAAGACTTAAATAAAAGTATATATGTCAAACCAACTAAATGTGGGCCCTAATTTTTGTACTAAATCACAGAAATGTTGTAGCAGGGCTCTCAAGTTTTATCAAAAGTTTGGCATGAGATTACCACACCATGTTTCTTATTGTCTGTTTTTAACTCTGTATAACTCGAGACAAAATATATATGCATATTGAATTTTCATTTGACAACTTTGCCATTTGAATTGCGGATTGCATTTGCCACTTTGTGCATTGAATTGTAAAGGACGCCCCTAAAGGGACATAAAAAAAACAAATTATTTGGTGGCCGGTGGATCACCAATAAAAACTGTGAGTTGCAGCATATTGCTGCTGCCATCAACTGTGCCAGTGTACCCCAAGTCGAGATACAATTTGAAAACAAAAGCATTTTGTTATGAACAGTATTAAAGTTGGGACTGATGACGAGGACGTTTAGCGATTGCTTAGCTTATAACTGTATTTCCAGCTTTTGACATATGATGATGCACATTATTAAATAAATATATTTGGTTACACTGTGTTCTGCAGTTATCTATAGGTAGGATATATGATGTTATCCTGTATTCCATGCAGTCAGGGCATCTCCTCCTGCTGCATAGTGGACATGATGTTAAGACAGCGCTAGGATTTTACACAGTAGCGGCTGGTGATTTTTTTTGTTTGCAGTTGGGCGGCGCGGTTAAAATAGCACCCCACAATGAGAAGAAAATAATTTTAGTAGAATTAGAAGAGTACATTACTCACTGAACAACCAGCTAACCAGCTCCGGTTAGCATACAGGCTTGAGGAGAAGCTACGGGTGTACGTCCCCTCCTCCTTTGCTAGCTATGTTGCTCTCGTAGATACGTGAGATTTATATGGGATGTGAGGGAATGATAAAGGTCTCTGATTCAACAAATAGTCCAGTAAGAAACGATGTCATTGGTCAGGGCGCAAAATATTGCAACCCGGGATTGCCCCTTTCAGCCGCCAATGAGAAGCTGTCCTTCTCAGATGTATGATAAAAGTATGAGAGCTCCCATTGACTTCCATTAGGCCGGCGCCCCTCCAGGGGAGGGAGTGGCTTATCTCAGTGATAACGAATGGCAATATATTATATTTGGTCACATTTAAGTGGTTGTTGACAGGGGCTTACGGTCTCCCACACACATTTAACGCGTTAACACAGTACATTTCTTATTTAAATAGTTTGGTATATCATATTTTAAACGTTTTGTTTTTTGTTTTTTTTACGAAAAATTCTAGGAGGGGCGGCGCCCTTACGCCCTGTATGGACGCACCGCCACTGATTTTACAAGGTGTTTGTGGAACAATTATCACTCAGTACAAGCGCAAATAACACTGCTGGATTTAATCTTTTTGATAATGATGATATGGAGTGAAAAAATGTGCGTGATGAAAACGAAACATATAAATATTATTAGGATTCCAGGATCGATGAAAGACCCGACGGAAAGTCGGAAGGGTCTTTTAAACATTGACGCACGGAACGGAATATGTTGTTGGTGGGATGATAGCCCTATGTAATTATTGGGGAACGATTTAGAAGGGCAAAATAATAATTGAACGTGATGATATTTGTATTAACCTGTCTGTATTATTAAAGTGAATGTTTTTATTGATAGTTAGGCGGAATATATATTTTGGCTGCGCCCCATAAAAAGCCAGAGCAGAGCAGATCGAGGGGAGTTGGGTCTGAGGTGACGACCAGATCACACCCCTGACTGTTGGTGGAGGTGATTGTTGGTTTTTGTTTGTATCTATGCTGCCACTGGCGATTACAACTTTTGGGAACTCATCTTAAGCTCTTTGGAAACACTGCCTCCAAGCCTTTTTACTGCCGCAAAGTCAGCCATCCAACAATATGAGACCCCTGGTCAAGACGGGTGTATCCCTTGAGCCAAAACAGACGACACAACTTAAAAATTAGTTTTGAATGTCTTTCTAGATAATATAGTGGTGACGCAAGCAAACTTGTCCTTATAAGTCATTTCCACGCATGAAAACAGCAGATCTAATGCACGCTTCTGTATCTAGCGCGCACGAGAAAGTATCTTGTGAGCGCGAGAAAGTTTCTCTTGCGCACCAGATTTTTTTTTCCATGTCCCTTTAGGGACTCCGTAAAATTTTCATTTGAATAAAGAGTAGAAAAAACATTGTCAATATGAAATGCAATGCAATAAGCGTTCTTATTATATGGCAACGACAGTACGAGCCTTCTGATTGGCTAATGGGTAGTCATGCCAGACCCGTATTGACCAGCGGTCCGATAAGTATTGTTATTGCCCTCCTCTGACGTCATCTTCAAAATGAGCAATATCGAAGAGTCAACTGAGTTTTACTATCCAGACGATACTGAAGACATCAACAGCGACAAAGAAATAGTTAGTGCTAACTTTCTAAAGGAGTCGTTATTTGTGTTGGAATTAAAGACATTTGAGCAGAACCGTACTGTCCGCTTTCTATCAAAAGTAATTGGTTGCTAGACAACACCTGAAACACACTGTGAGAAGACTTGACAGCTAGCCTAGCTAGAGCTAGCTACAATTAGCCTACAATTTTATTTACAAAATGAAATTAGCTAAAAATGCCATATAATAAACAACTTACTAACCTCGACCGTTCGGTCATGCCGGGAAATACGGTCGATACGTTCAAGTCTCAGTTTGATATTTCCCGGCATGACCTCACTCTCGGTTAGTAAGTAGCCTAATATTTTTTTCTTCTTCAAAATAATACAAATTGAATTGCGGATTGCATTGTCATTTGCACATTGAATTGCCATTTGACAACTGCTTTGCCATTTGAATTGCGGATTGCATTGCCACTTTGTATATCGAATTGCCATTTTAAAAATAAACGTCCATATCGCGCAAGTAATAGCAAGCAACGCATTTGAAAACGAGACTCACATTTTGAAGGCATTTATATCTACGTAATGCAAAAACTGAGGGATGATTTAGGGTGTCTATAATAATAAATAAATAAATAAAATATGTGCGAAAACAATAGGGTGCTTTACTGAGTGCGAGTACACCCAATTAAGCTAATGAGGAGCATAAGTCCTTCTAAACAACGACAGAAAAAAAGAAATAAACAGACACAAACTGCTGTCCTTGAGTATTTTTCACATTCTTGGGACAACTAACATCATGCAGACAGACATTAACCTCTACATTTCAAGACAGCCTGGACTCATAAGACACATGTTGCCTCACTCCACAGCCCCTCAAGCTCCCCTCCAGCACCCCCACCCTTACAACGTTGTCTTTCTACAAGGTTACCAAACAACCTGGCAACACTAGCATCTCACAGTTTAAATTGAGAGTCTACAAGCGAGTATGTTTCCAAATAACTTTAGAGAGACGGGTGAGACAAACCACATTAGTCACATCCATCACCACCATCTATCCCTCTCTGACTGTATAAGTCTAATAAGTCTAGGACTGTCCGCTTGGGAGGCAGGACCCAACCCAACGTCTAAAAACCCCCATACGCTCATCACATTTGGGGGGAAAGATTCCTTCTCTGCAGGACCTTCTCTGAATTGTGGCTGGAGGGTATAGGCCCAGTGGAGGCCTGCAGCCCTCGGGAACAGCCGCAGCCTGGGAGACTGTGGAGCTGCTGCCTGCACCTTCAGTTGGCCGTGGGGCTGATCTGAGATGGAGGAAAGGAGTGGGGAAATGGCTCTAACAGCTGAAAGTCTGAAGTCTTCAGCAGCCCATCTGGAAAATACCTCAGAGAAAATAAACTCCTCTCACGTGGGGGGCCTGCAGCCCTGGGCCGGGGGAGATGGGGAGGGAAGGAGGAGAGGGGGGTGGTGTGAGTGTGTGGCAAGAAGGGGTACGGCACAGAGAAGACCAGCCTGTGTAACCTGAGGGCTAGGAGAGCATGGCAGTGTGAAGTAGAGAAAAGGAGAAAGAAGGGAGGATGGAGTGTAACTGTCTTGGGCTGTGTTTATCTCTAGTTCACATGGTAATCTGTGTCTATGCCATTGTGCTGTTTGGGAGTTTGAGATGAGCAAGACCCGGCCTGGATGAAAGCCATCTGGCCTAGAGTACACACTCTCTCCTCCCGGACAACAATGTGGATGAGCTCGCTCTGTACTTCCATCCTGGAGGTGGTGTCAGACTCTTTCCAAGGGCTTTACAGTGTTACTGGGCCCTTATAATTAATTAGGAAGGCCGAGGCTGTGAGGTTGCCTTATTAATTACTGCTCTAAGCTGGGAAATAATTGGAACATCTGAGAAGGTAATTCAAAAGAGAAGAGGTCCTTCCAAAATGCTCAGTTAGAGGGAGGCTGTTAAAAGGCTTGAGTCTGGACAGAGATGAGTTCCACTTTCCAGGCCACCCTTTTGTAGCTAATGAATTACAGCAAACTGTGGCATGGCCTTGTCGGCGTGGCCATGTCGGCAGGCAACATAGGAGAACAGAAGGACGAAAGACCCAATTCAGGCACTTGTCCAAGTAACAAGGCTTCAAGTGATTGGATTGTTTGTATGTGTGTGCTTGTATGTGTGGATTTGAGTATGTCTGTGTCTGTGTGTACTGTCACATGTCGTGTGTGTATATTGTAGAGTTACAGTATATTTAATTCAGTATTTTTATGGATGGTGTTACCTTCGCTGCTGTCACAGTGAAATGTCCCTGTTCTGATAAAAACTCAGTGATTCATTTGACCAGGCTGCCACTTCCAGAGGTCAAGCTATTTCAACAGCTCTGCTCTTTACATTTGTGTGAACTGCCATCCTGTCTTGCTGCCCGACAGCCTTGTATCTGGTCTCTCCCTTCTCTATTTACTGGCCTTTCTCTGTCCCAGTGGCCCTGGTTAACAGGTCATGGGCCAAACTGATAACATGCAGCGGGGGCCAGGGGAAAATGCCTGGCTCCTCTCCTTTGTTGACAGATAAGATGCTATCCTGTCTCTGTATCTGCCGGTGGCGGTAAAGAGATGTCATCGTTTCTTTGATTGCAGTGACACTGCAGAAGAAACATATCACACACGGATCAATATGTTTCGATAATGAACACCCCTGCCCTCCACACACGCACACACAAACAGATCCTCATCTGTTTGTATCCTCTAAGACTTCAGTTGGGTTTGTTACCATGAGGCTTTAATAAAGATATTTTAATTTAAGTGGTTCTTTTATTCATATTGCATTAATCTGCACTTTTTTACTAAGGCACAGTTGGAAGAGAAATATTGTAACTCGTGGTCCATCCTCACCATGCTACATTGCGTCAGGGGGTCAAAAGGACACACAATAGAACTAGAATGGAGTTGACTAAACACCAGAGCTGTGACACAAGCCTCTCAGCCTTCTTGTTTTACTCCCGTTAATGACTAGGAGGGGGATTTGATACACTGTAGTGTCTCTGGATCTGACTTCCTATTAAACAGTCTGTGTGTAGTTCTGCTGCAGAATAATAATAACTCCACTAAGAGGTCTTGAAGACTGCGGTTTTGAGTTTCCTCCAGACAGAGTTGGCTATTTGTTCTGTTGTCTGACCCGTGAGAGGGCTCTTCCTGTCTCTGTCCACTGCTCCTCTTGAAGACATCAGGATGTTTTCATGACAGAACAATTACACGACACAGCACTTTCTGCCCTGACCGGCTACAGCTGTCTGATACCTACAATCTGTCACTGTCTGGAATCTCTCCAGGACAGATAGTGTTATTGTTCTAGAGCCCAGAGGTTAAACACCTCCAGGCCAGGCCAGACCAGACCAGACCAGGTCAGAAAGACGACCGCCCCTACAGGAAGCACATCCACATCCAGGGAAAAACACTGAGTCTCTCTTCCTTCATTCATACTCCACATGATAGATAGCCCCACACGCCCAACCAAAGCTCTGTGCTCAAGACCAAAGCCCCTGATGTGTAGACTGGGACCCCCAGTGCAAGCATCCAAGACCAACCTCCGCCCCCTGATGAGGCCCCAGCCTCCTCCTGATGATCCTCCAGTCCATTAGCAAAGGAAACCGGGGCCATGGGGGGAGATGGGTTGTGGTCGTGCTGCCTGCCCACGTAGCGTAGCCGCTTTAGGCTTACTATGGTTCGTTACTCTTCTGGTGCACCTGGAGACCCCAAATCCCAGCGACCACGTCCTCAGAGCAGTAGGAGCTACACTAACAGCCTGGCCACGGAGCCTGTACCCACAGACTGACAGCAGATGTCCCATGATTGCTTGCTCTGTGCTGCGTCAGCATTTCCAGATGCTTCTATGAGCCTTCCAGGAGGTATTATGAAGCTGGAGAAGATATTACATTTTACAAATGGACATATAGTTGTTGGGGCACGTGGGTCAAACATACTTAAAAACATCTTTAAACACCTCCCTTGTTTTATCAGGATCACTGCACTGTGTCTCTGTGTGTGTGTGTGTGTGTGTGTGTGTGTGTGTGTGTGTGTGTGTGTGTGTGTGTGTGCGTGTGCGTGTGCATGATCAGACATCAGATGCGTTCCCGCTGACCAAGTCACCAACCGATGCATCCTCGATAAAAGGGGCGGATCAAGAAAGTTTTCGGGTATTTTTGGTGTTCTTGGTGACTTGTGTTGTTTGGATTGGAACCGTACTTGGGCAATGAAAGATTACGTCAAACGAGTTTGCAAGAACACAAGAACAGAGAAAAACGTGGATTGATAAACGGCCGTAGAGTAGACACAGCGAGCCTACTCTTTAAAGATGTTGTCCCCATTCATTTTTATGGAAAGTGCTCAGTGGCGCAGTAAGGCAAGCGAGAGCGCGAAACGGACCGCGCCATCTTTCCGGTTCCGGCTAGTTCGGTCTTGCGCAGAACAGTGGCTCGCCTTGCTCCTAGCTTCAATACTCGTGCACGCTTGCAACTAGCTGTACCAGCATACTTTGCGACAACCTGTCACAATCGTGTGAGCTAAGACATTGCAGAATTCAGAAACTTGCAGGATAGGGTACAAGTCCGATTAAGAATCAGATACATGACGCAAACTCAATCAAAATCAATGCCATCACTGTATAGTATTCCTTTCACTAGTTCTTTTGTAATATAAGCCTATTCTAGATGGAACGTAAGTTTCACATAAGACTCAGACTCCCCACATTTACGTTGTTCTTTTTGCTTCATGTTTTTAGTATGAATGCTTAAGTATTGTGTCAGATCAAATAAACTGTAAACTTAAATATCTGGCTCTGTTGTTCCATCTCGGCAAAGAAAGCTGAGTTAAATAGGCCTATAAATATGTGTTACTATTATAAGGATGGTGAGTGTTGCTTTACTCCCCCCCCCCTCCCGAGGCGAGCTTTCACAAGCTTCACTGCCCGCACCAGCCGAGTTTTCGAGGCTGTTTGCGCGTCAATGTTGCTTTACTCAGTGAACCTGCGCCTCGTCCGTTACTGTGTACAACGTTAGCTTGGCTACTTGGTTGGCGTTGCCTTTTAAGCGTGAGATATACAAGGTGTGGCGTGAGAGCGTGTGAAATGGTTGAAATGCGCGTGTCACACGGCCAATGCGTGAGAGTTGGCAACCCTGATAACAATATTGTAGTTATCATACATGAAGGTTCAGAAGAACATGTCAACAATCTATAATGACGCCTTAACATGCCACAATATCACAAATTATATCAGGCTATAACTATGTTTGTCATGCCGTGAACAGGAAACTGCTTAAAGGGCCAGCGCACAGCCGTGAGTGGCTTGGCCCGATTTACCTGGTGCGGGGGAAGGCTTGGCTCTTTGGGGGGTGCCACACACGAAGTATTGTTTTTGTGCGCCTTAAACACAGGCGTGAGAAGCCAACACAAGTAGAACGAGGCTACCCGTAAGATTTCCAATTTTGTAGTTACTTTTGGATGAAATGAAATGCATGTGAGAGCACCTTCTCTGTCTCAAGTCTCCCTGAATTGTATGAGTGTCAGTCATCTGAATCTCTGTGGTTGCTACAGTATACATTGTTATTCTATATTACTTATTATTTTATACACAGTAAGCCTTTATATTCTCATGGATCTTACAAATATATTCACTTCATTGCAAATGTGGCCTCAACGGAACCAGACTTGCCTCTAACAGCTTCTAAGACTGACTGTGTGGAGTCTACAGCTGAACCCATGTCCTCAAACCTTACACATTACTGCCAGTAATTACCCATTGTTTCCATTCTCATCGCTTCAAGCAACAGTGTGTCAGATACAGCCCAGGAACACTTGGGGGACTGTCCATCCAAGTCTCCATTCACATCATGCAACGCTCATTTGTCTGTCCCAGTCTGACCCTGTTTTGGACTTATGTTCCTTTTGGCAAAGCTTTTCCAGAGAGCGTACTGCTGTGATTTAACGGTTAATGATATTAAACAAGAATGACAGCCATCTTGGATGGTGGAAAGTGGGTGGGATTTTCACTCTTTCCACTGTACTTCTCACTCCAGCTGATCACAGGAATAGAGATTGTGTATAGAGAAAAATGTGTCTACATGCTTAGTCAGCCACTGTCTGAGTGGACACAATCACCAACTGTGCAAAACCTTCCATGTTATTGCACACAGGACATTTGTGTTTCATTCAGATATTTCCCTTGCAGGTAAGCTATGACAACATTGTGTCAAAGTGCTGAGCTGACCTAAAAGGATTGTACCTAACACAGCAGGTGGAATGTGCCAGTAATATAATCTTATGAGGTAGAGAGAAAGAGAGACAGTTTTAAGGCTAATTCCAGTCCTCCTTTCCTCCATCTCTCACTCCTTCCCTCCTTCTCAGTCACCCAGTGACAGCTCTGGTTGTTCCTGGCTGCTCAGAGGTGACAGCAGGGCTGAATGAAGAACATATTGTTCCATCAATCACAACAAACACTTCTCACCAACAGAGACCAGTGGCTGTCTGGAAACCAGTCCGCCTACACGGAGACCTTGTGTGATCATTTCACAGCAACAGATACCCATTCATACATTACCAACGGCCTCTCTCTCAGAGCTGGAACTGTTCTTCTGTGGACAGCCTCCTCCAGACTGACAGTGTTGATAGTATTCTAATACGCAAAGGCTTGGCATTCGCTATCCCCTAATGCTGCGGAGGCAGATCAAATGGAGGATGCGACTGGGGAGGTGGGACGATGTCTGTTTCTATCAGCATCTAGGTAATTTATTCTGGGGCTGTTTGTCTTTCAAGTCTTTGTTGGGAGACAAAACACAGAGAGGGCGGAAAACAGGGGGGGATGGGGGGTGAGAGGGAGAGTCAGAGAAAAAGAGAGAGAGCTCAGCCACATACTAGCATTTTCACCAGCATCTCTGCTCTGTGTTACACAGCCTGGGTGCGAACCCGGCTTTAGCCCCAGGCACCACATATGTCAACACTTTGTACTCCAGAACTGACCTGTTTCAAAGCCAGCGTTTTGTTTGGCCAAAAGCGATGGAGGGACACTTACTCATTTTTCTGCAGCACCAGGACCAGCTGTTCACCTTCTACTTCTATCACTACCTTCAGAGATGAAAGATGAATCTGAAAACAGAAGAGAGAGAAGAGAAGAAGGAGAGAAAGAGTGGGTTAGAAGGCAGTTGATACACCATGGTATATACAGTGTTTACTGTCACCCTTAGATTAGATTCACACTGCAAGGTGGACGAAAATACATCTCTGATTTGACAGAGCAGGAAATGGAAGTTGTGTAAGCAATAATTTAAACAATTAGAACAAGGCCGGCCCACAGTAGATTGCGCACACTGTTTTCCAACAATGACAGTTGTTTTAAATCCTTCTGAAACTACTGTAAGAACAAGAGGCTCAGGGTATTAGTTTGATATTTCTATTTCATTTGACATTAATCCTGACAGAAGCCTAGACTCTCTCAGCACTTGCTTGTCAGAACTTTGCAAGGGGCCGTCTATGTGCTTTACAGTCATGGAAGGTAGCACTGAATCGTTCATCATCTCAGTCTCACAAACAGACATATAAACATAGATACTGTATATGCTTGCACACACACACACACACACAAACCTAACACACAGTGAAGTTTAGAGTGGGTCAGCAGTCCTGGCCAAGGCCATTACTTCATGGTTTAAGTCATCCACTCTCTCTGGAGGGGACAACTAGACAGGAAACGCATCACTTTAAGTAGCACAAGCACAGATAAAATGGCCACTCATCTCTATCAACCTAATCCTGAAGGACAGGACAGAAGATTTCCTGAAATGCCCAGATTTTCTTGAAGTCATCCCATTGGCGAGAGGAATCAAAATATATTTCAGCGTATCAATTTAAACATAATAATCCTGTAGATTGTAGAGAATATTAACAGCACATACCTTTTTTGCCATCAAGGATCTTAGGAAAACTACTTTTTGCCTTCATATAAAAAAATGTCACCATCTTGAATAGACTCAACAATACAGAGTGGAAACCCAAGTTTTGTTTCAAGTCTGTCTGGCAGCCATAAACACTTTAAAAAAAAATCAATGTCTGGCACTCTTTCCCCACACACAGCCAAGGGATCCCAGGTATCAAACATTTCATTAACATTTTAGCGGGCTGCATCACGTTTCCCAGTCTCACTCTTTCTCAGATGAAGAACACATGTTGGACTGTTTTCTGTGTTGGAAATGTGCTGTCTTGAACACTTAGATTACCTCTCAAAACCACAGCTTTGTGGGAGCAAAAATCTTTTTTTCTGCCTGGTCATGTGCTGCTACCATGCCAGAGAAGGATTGTGGGCATATATTGATGTGACACACATCTTCATAACATAACATACAGTGACTTCATGAAGTATACTACACCCCTTCACTTTTAGTCATTTAAATATAATTACAAATACATGTCTCATTTACATATAATTAATATGAATGAATGAATGATGTATGAATATTCATTCATACATATTCAGATTCTTTGTGGCCCTCCCCCCCCAAAATAAAGTGCATCCTGTTTGCGTTACGTATCCTTCAGATGTGTCTAGAACTTTATTGGAGTCCATCCGTGGCAAATGGAATTGATTAGACATAGTTTACAAAGACATTTGTGTATATCAGGTCCCTCAATTCACACCGCATGTCAGGACAAGAACCAAGTCATGAAAGGACTCTCTGTAGATCTATGTGATAATATTGTGGTAAGGCATAGATCATGGCAAGGGTGTGAAACCATTTCTAATGCTTTGAGTGTTCCCAGGAGCACAGTAGGCTCAATAGTTGTGAAATGGAAGAAAGTTGGAACCACCAGGACTCTTCCTAGATGTGGCCCTCCGGCCAAACTGAAGATCAAGAGTAGCCTTGGTCATGGGAGGTAACCACCCAATGGTCTCTCTAAGAAACGACTCTTAAGTAAAGGCATATGACATCCGCTTGGAGTTTGCCAAACGGCATTTAACCCTTTTGTTATCTTCGTGTGACCCGAAGGCAGCACAGGGTTAAAGGACTCTGGGAACACGAGGAAAATATTTTCTGATGCGACGAGACAGAAATGTTACTCAGAGGCAGAACTCCAAGAGAACACCAGGCACTGCTCATCACCTGGCTCACACCATCCCTACAGTGAAACATGGTGATGGTAGCATCATGGGGGTGCTTTTCAGCGGCAGGGAGAATGGTCAGGACTGAGGGAAGGATGAATGTATCCAAACACAGAGAGGTCCTGCGCCAGAGTGCGCGCAACCTTAGACTGGGGCGACGATTCACCTTTAAGCATGACAATGACCTGAAGCACGCAGCCAAGACAGTGCTGGAGTGGCTTCAAGACTCGGAAGTCTCTGACTGACCTTGGATAGCCCAGCCAAAAATCCAGACTTAAACCCATTAGAACACCTGTTGAGAAACCTGGAGATGTTCCCAGACACTTACCATCCAATCTGATGGAGCCTGAGAGGATCTGGCAGGAAGAATGGAATCAACTGGTTCAGGTGTGCAAAGATTATAAAGATGCACCCAAGAAGACTCTTGCTGCCAAAGGGGGCTTCTACAAACTACTAAAGGAAGGATCTGAATACTTGAGATTAATTCGATTTGTAATAAATGTGCAATATTTTCTAAAAACATGTTTTCACTACACACAATATAGGTAATTGAGCATAGATTAATGGGCTTCTTTTTTTGTCCATTTCAAATTCAATCTACAATGCAATAAAATGTGTTGAAAGTGGAGGGGAGTCTGAAGCCACTCTATGTAACTTTACTAGTGAATGATCAGGGGTTTCATTCATCAACTGTGACTAATTTACCTGTGATTGGTGCAACCTGATTGGTCTCCAATGTTTTCCGACCAATAGGACAGGTACTGTGGTCCCATAGTGTTTTGGCTTGGTCATAGGCTTCTGTTGCGCAGTTGCTCCCAAATATTCCACTGTAAAAAAGATAATTGATCTTTTAGAACTCAGAGGACTGTTAAACAAGTCTTCACATTGGAAAAAAACGTTATTATTTCCTGCTCAGATTTAACATAGGCACTTTAAAATAGTCGACCCTTGTCCCCATTGTGCACCCTTGGAGAATAACAGCAGTGTGCAGGGTCTGGCTGTATAAGGAATGGCAACAATATAAGCAGTAGCCCAGTAATAGAACAGACACATGTAATAACTGTTATCGTAAATTAAATGTGGAAGAACGTGCTAAATAACATATCTCACTTGTTGGACGTCCTCAACTCACAATTACTGTCCGACGAGATGAATTTATTTTCCAAACATGATTTTGCCCTTGGTTCTATTTGCATATTTCCTCCAGAGAAGACAGTGTGAGCTGCTTGTGTAGGGGTGATAACAATAGGGCGTCCAGGGTGGGCCTGGGTGGATTTCACTTCTGCTTGTTGAGGCTTTGTTCTGCCCAGTGCAACTCCACTCATTCCCATGCTATTATTTGCTGGCTGGACTGTTGAAAGGTATCAAACCGTCCGTAGACCTGAGGAGGTCTAGTCGATTACGGACCCCTGAAAATCCAATACTGAATGTTCAAGCCTATAGTCTGAGGGTGAAGTGACAGATAGCTGGCTGCTGTCCTGAGTGCTCTGCCACTTAAGGACCATGACAGAACCCTTTATCTAAAAGTCGATCACTGACTCACACGCAGACTTCAAACCCAATTTTGGAGTGGTGAAGGTCCATGCTGCTACAGAGCTCTCAGCAATCAGTACGAGGGGTGTTCAACCTGTAGCAAGAGAGACTTTCAGGATACAATATTGAGAGGCTACTGGCACCATTTGTCTCAGTGCAAACATTCTAAATCAAATGTTTGTTTGCTTTTCTCACAAAATCCCTCCTACGACCACTTCCAAACGGCTGGGTGGTTTATTTGTATGAGCTTTAAACAGTTTGTGTGTGTGGGCTTGGAGGAAGCGTGTTATGCTTCTAGCTTGTCCCTGTCACATACTGACCTGTACTGTAATATACTGTATATCACATTTCCCCCAAACTAACTCAGCATAAAACTCACTCTGATGGGATTATCCCTGGCTTCTAGCACCAGGATCCACCTCTATCTCTCTCTGTCCCCCACGACTCATGGGGAAACTGCTGACTCGGCCTTCCTCACTAAGCCCAGCTCTCCTCTGCGCTGTGTTTCCCCTCCCAGCTGTGCTGCCTGACCCTCTGTTCTGCCTCCACTGGTGCTCATCAGATAACTCCCCAGCCTGATGAAACCAAGCAGGGACAGGGGGAGGACAGGGCATCACTGACACACATCAACGACACGAATACTGAGAATACTGCATGCTCCCCCCTCGGGGGAGGGAGGGGGTGGGGCAGAATCCTAGGTGTCCTCCCCCCTCCCACACCACCTCTTTTAGAATCACAGGCATGCAATAACGAGGACTGACTGCTGTGTCTAAAAGGGGTGTCCTTTAGCAGGCCCGGCGAGAGCTGCCGTGTGGCCATAATCTGGATAAAGTCCATTGATGGGCAGTAACGCGTTAGAAGTAACGTGTTACTGTAATCCGATTACTTTTTTCAAGTAACAAGTAAAGTTATTGCAAAAACAGTAATTAGATCACTGTTACTTTCCTGCAAGCAGGCTGCGTGATTTTGTTAGTGAGTGTCTAATGACATCACGTATGAGCGGTGCGACGTCAGTGCGTTTGTAGATTAAGAGATAACATGGCAGGGACATGCACACACATTTGGGTGGGCTATTGCTCTAACAGTCACTTTCTAGCTTGATTCATTTCAGGCAAAACCATCCCATCCCTGAGCCTCTCTCTTCTCTACAGAGCGCACAATAATGTAAAGGCCGAATTATGCTACTCCGTTTTCCAAAAAACGGACACATGGGAACGCCCTCTACGAGCTCTACGGGAGCCCTCAGAGAACCCCGGAGAGCTTGACGTGCACCACCTGAATTTCCTAACTATCCGTCGTAATTTCGGATAGTTACGGATAGTCCCTTGGCTGTGATTCATATTTCAGCTAAACAGTCAATGTAAATAAGCATCTGAATTAAAGTGTGACGAGAAATGCGCAGTGTAGTTGCTGAAAATGTGCTTATTTTATTGATGAAACGGCTCATTTGTAAATTTGCTCCGACTTTTCGATACCTAGTTAGCATCGCAGTGCAGCGCCACCTACTCTGGTGGCGGTGAATTGTTTTCAGCACCCACAGCCTACGGAAAATCATAAACGAAGTCTATCCGTCCGCCGGCCCATCCGTAAACGGAGTCGGAGTAGCATATTTCGGCCTTAAGACTGGACATAACGTAGCTACGTTAGCCTGTTGCTGTTACGTAGGCTAGATTTGGTTCTTATCGTATTGATGCAGCCACAATTTTTTTTAAAATTTTAATTTAGGCTCTTTTTCCACAGGGGCAGATCAGCCAATCAGGGCAAACAGGCATGCAGTTAAAAGATTGAAACTAATAAAACACGTTTTGAAAAAGAGACGGAATTATATGATGGAATATGCAGAAATAATAGAATTAGGCTGAAAGGTCTATTGCTTTATAGCATATTCAGGTTGTGCAGATGTTTTTGAAAAATAACTAAGTAAAGTAATTAATAAAGTAACTAATTACTTTTGGAGCAAAAATAAAAAAGTAGTCAGTAAAGTAACTGGATTACTTTCTTTGAGAAGTAATCAGTAATTAATTACTATTTCCAAGTAACTTGACCAACACTGATAAAGTCAATAGAATGTATGGGAGTTGGGAGAGTCCGTTTGAGTGTGTGTGTGTGTGTGTATGTGTGTACAGTATGTGCATCAATACTTGGGTCGTCAGTGTGAGCATGCCCAAAAATGCTTAAGCCTATTAAATACTATATTCTATACACAAGTAAACTGTCTCTGTCCTCAGTTAGCAAAATATTTATATGGAGTTTCAATTGTTCAGGAGTTATGATAGGAGGTATTTGAGAGCTGTCGTAAGTCTTTTGTGACTGGTGTCTCCACGACGCATCCCACAGTTCCCTCCCTCTCACAAGCCGCCGCTGTAAGACAAAGCAACACTGTAAGGTTTTATTAAACCCCTGAGTCTGCTTTTCACAACCTAAAACATGTTACTGCCTGACAGGCAACCCTGAAATAACGAATTCATAACAGTCTTTGCTTTTTCACTACAAATGGAATGTTGGTCCTTTCATCCCCATTTGATGATGCCTTACGCCACATAAAGAAAGGGGAGGGGGGCAGTGGTGGAATGTAACAGAATGTAAGTGTTTTTACTTCGTTACTGTGCTTGAGTACATTTTTACGTACTTAAGCACAGTAAACTTATGTAAAAATAATAGTGCATACTTTTACTTTTACTCCATACAATTTTGCAGATATTATCTAGACTTTTACTCCACTACATTTCTACAATATGTGTCGTTATTCGTTACATAAATATGGATTGCATTGCTGTTTAAGCAGTTTAAAGCAATCAGGGGGCTCTATCAGCTCCAATGATAGCTGAGTGCGCATCTGGCAGCAGCACAAGCGGTATCCTTGCCTGTTTTGCCTAAACATTCAACAGACAGCCTGACTAACTGCCTATTCAACATTAAGACATCCTCAACTGAGAGTCAGCCTCAACTGAGTCAGCCTCAACTGAGCCCTCTGATTTGAGCCACCCATGGCCCTATTTAAAATACATGTTTCGAGTTCAAAGGCCCCAAAAGTGACGTGTGCTAGGCGACTTTAACAAAGGCAATCTCACTCAAGAACTCCCCAAGTACAGACAATTCATCAAATGTCCTACCAGAGAAGGGAACACTTTGGATCACTGCTACTCTACAATCAGTAAAGCATACCATGCGGTCCCCCGTGCAGCACTGGGTCACTCAGACCACGTCATGGTCCACCTGATTCCTGCATACAGGCAGAAGCTAAAGCGCTGTAAGCCTGTTGTGAGGACATCGAAACAGTGGACCAGTGAGGCTATGGAGGATCTGCGGGCGTGCTTGGACTGCACTGACTGGGATATGTTCATGACTGCCTCCAATAGTTTGGATGAGCTCACAGAGGCTGTGACGTCATACATCAGCTTCTGTGAGGACTGCTGTATACCAACACGCACCAGGGTGAGCTACAACAACGACAAACCCTGGTTTACAGCTAAACTCAGAAGGCTGAGGCTGGACAAAGAGGACGCTTTTAGGAGTGGGGACAAGGACAGATTCAAGGAGTCGAAGAACAGGTTTAGCAAGGCTGTGAGGGAGGCTAAACGACTGTACTCAGAGAGGCTGAAGCGTCAGTTCTCTGCTAACGACTCTGCTTCTGTCTGGAGAGGGCTCAGGCAGATCACCAACTACAAGCCCAGAGCCCCCCACTCCACTAACGACTCACGCCTGGCCAACGACCTGAACGAGTTCTACTGTCGCTTTGAAAGACAATTGGAATCCCCTGAACTATCCCTTCCCTCCCCCCCCCCTTCCCACCAACTCTGTGACGTCACTCTCCATTCTGGAAGGTGAAGTAAACAGACTTTTCAAGAGGCAGAACCCACGCAAAGCAGCTGGGCCGGGACGCTGTCTCCCCTGCCACCCTTAAGAACTGTGCTGACCAGCTGTCTGCGGTGTTCACCTACATCTTTAACACCTCCCTGGAGACATGCCATGTGCCAGCCTGTCTCAAGGCCTCCACCATCATCCCTGTGCCCAAAAAGCCCAGGCCAACTGGACATAATGACTACAGACCCGTCGCCCTGACCTCTGTGGTAATGAAGTCTTTTGAGCGCCTAGTGCTGGCACACCTCAAATCAATCACAGACCCCCTTCTGGACCCCATGCAGTTTGCCTACAGAGCCAACAGGTCTGTGGACGATGCAGTTAACATGGCCCTCCACTTCACCCTACAGCACCTGGACTCCCCAGCATCCTACGCCAGGATCCTGTTTGTGGACTTCAGCTCTGCCTTCAACACCATCATCCCCTGCCCTGCTTCAGGACAAGCTCTCCCAGCTGAACGTGCCTGATTCCACCTGCTGGTGGATCACAGACTTCCTGTCTGACAGGAAGCAGTGCGTTAAGCTGGGAACACAAGTCTCTGACTCCCGGTCCATCAGCACCGGATCTCCTCAGGGCTGCGTCCTTTCTCCTCTGCTCTTCTCCCTGTACACGAACAGTTGCACCTCCAGTCATCCATCCGTCAAACTCCTGAAGTTTGCGGACGACACCACCCTTATTGGGCTCATCTCTGGTGGAGACGAGTCTGATTATAGGTGGGAAGCGGCCAACCTGGTGACCTGGTGCAGCCAGAACAACCTAGAGCTCAATGCTCTTAAGACAGTGGAGATGGTTGTGGACTTCAGGAAGAATACAGCCCCACTCACCCCCATCACCCTGGGTGACTCCCCAGTCAACACTGTGGAGTCCTTCCGCTTCCTGGGCACTATCCTCTCCCAGGACCTCAAGTGGGAACTGAACATCAGCTCCCTCACAAAGAAAGCACAACAGAGGATGTACTTCCTGCGGCAGCTGAAGAAATTCAACCTGCCAAAGACAATGATGGTGCACTTCTACACAGCCATCATTGAGTCCATCCTCACCTCCTCCATCACCATCTGGTACGCTGCTGCCACTGCCAAGGACAAGAGCAGACTGCAGCGTATCATCCGCACTGCGGAGAAGGTGATTGGCTGCAATCTCCCTACCCTCGAGGACCTAAACACCTCGAGGACCCTCAGGCGAGCGAGGAAGATTGTGGCCGACTCCTCCTACCCTGGTCACTCCCTGTTTCAGTCACTCCCCTCCGGCAGAAGGCTGCGGTCCATCAGGACCAACACCTCTCGACACAAAAACAGTTTCTTCCCTTCTGCTGTTGGCCTCTTCAACAAGGCCAAGGGTTCACACTGACTTAATGACTTTACTTTAATGACTCTAATATTCTGCACTACATTACTGCATCTTGTACATTTGTATTTTTTGTCATATTTGTATTTTTTGTATTTTTATATTGTAAATTAGGCAACTTATATTTTATTGTATATTTTATTTTAAATATAATTCCACTTTAGTATAGATAGTATAGTTATATAGTATAGATATTTAGTATAGACAGTCCACATATTTAAATTTAAGGATACTATATGTTTATTGTATGCACCTTCCTGCCAAAGCAAATTCCTTGACTGTGCAAACTTTCATGGCCAATAAATCCCTTTCTGATTCTGATTTCTGATTCTGGTGTGGAGGTTTCAATGCATTTCCTGTCTCCCTCAAAAGAAAATGTTAGCCTTCAAGAATTAGCCTTAAAATGTAAAGAAGCATGTCAAGGTAAGCGGAGTTCTTGCAATGCTAAGTTAATGTCCCTGACTTTTGAATATTAATATATATATTTAATTCAGTTACTGACATGATATTATACTGTTCCATTCATGTTCCAATGTTTTTTTACATGTTTACAATAAAATAAAAATATTTAAAGATATTTAAAGATAAAGATGCAGTCTTTATTGGTATGGCTTGATGGTATCAACTCTGCAGATTATTCCTGTTAGATAACTTGTCATCCGCGGAATTGTAAGAGTGTGAACAGTATTACAGAGGGTAAGCACAATAAGTACACCAACCTTTCCAATACACACATGTTGTTGCATATAATAATTACTAGTAGTGACATCTGTAGAGGCATAAGTATTACCAGTAGCTATATCTGCATTCTTTATCAAAATGGCACAGCCTAGACATTGAGAGACAACCCATTGGGTGAGTACTTTTACTTTTAAGTGCATTTATAAGTAAGTAGTTTTTACTTAAGTAGGATTGTTGATGTAGTACTTTTACTTAAGTACTAAACTTACTTCCTCCACCACTGGGGGGGAAGGGGGAGCACTGTGGGACAGGACACATTTGTAAGCCTGACCCCTTCCACTTGCACACACTCCACTCCAGCTGAAGGTGCCTCCAAGAGTAAATCCTCACATCTGTGATGGTTGACTGGCACCACAAGCTCACACTTTGACTTACTTAGACTCCCTCAATTTCCAAAGCCCCTTTTCATTCAACTTTCCATTCTGGGAAAAAAACATTTGTTTAAAGAATGAAGAACAACGCCTTTGGCGAGGGGAAAGAAAAATAATCTTTCAAGACGGCGTGAAAACAATTGTGTGTGTGTGAGAGAGAACGGTCCAATTGTGGGATGGGATTACAGTGTTGTTGGATGGAAGGAGAATACAAGTGTAAAGTTCATGGGTAGACCTTGGACAAGAAGTGTTTTGAAATGAAAACATGCAGATTCAATCAATGAAAAGGCAACAGTCCAGTATGAATTTGGAAACAGTTTCAAACTCTTCGGTCTTTTGGAAAAAAAGTGTATGCATTGGGAAGTGCACATTTCCTCATTAGAAAGTGCTAAATCTTCCATGCACAATGCAATCAAATAAAAAAGAAATTGCAGCTAATCATGTAGAACAGACACAATTTCTCATCCAGGAGAGGATGGAAGTGGGGGGGGGCTTCAGTCAAAACCATGATTAAATCCTTGTGATCCAGTCAAATCTAGATTAGTGTTTCCAACTGCAACAATATCCAACTATTTAATGAGAGAGATTTGGTTAGAGGTCTGGTGGGGCTTATCCTAGCCAATCTTCTAGCGTTGGCTGATGGCAGGCATACACATCACGAAACCCATTTGTCCTCCAACAGAGTGGTAACATGCTAATTCTAGAGAAATCCTATTTGGGAGTAGAATGACAATCAGTTTAAGACACACCAAATGGCTGAACGATGTTGTAAAAATTGCTAATAACTGGCAAAACTGGAGAATTAAAACGCCCTGCTTCTCCAGAGTTTCCTAGAAGGCTTGGGTGCTCGGGTCACGGGGTGGCACGGGTCACGGGGTGGCAGTAATTACACAGAGAAGGTGAAAAGGGTCTGTTAATTCTGGCCTCCCTCCATGGTAAATACATCAGCCAGTTAGGGCACACTGTGTCAACAGCTTGGTGGTCGGTGCATAAAACGGTCAGACTGTAGTGACATCATAGTAACCACACATAACCCACAGTGCCCTCTGGCAGTGTCAAAAGTAGCAGTGGATCGTTCTGGGTTTTATTAGTCGTAGATTTATGTGAGGGTTCGCAGAGGGACAGATTTTGGGGTCCAAATGACAAGCCCACATGCAGGCATAGATCGGAGTGCAATGCTCCCTCTACTGGTCAATAGACATTAATATCTAATCTCTTTTTCACACATGCACACAGTCACCTACCACCCCAACTTGATTTAATGAATTTACTGTAACACAAGCATGATGTCAACTTTGACTCTACAGGGGGGTCATGGCTGATTCCGAGAAGTGAGGCCTTAGAGAACCTCGCCCCTAATGGGTTACCTTTCCATTCCCCCACTCCCCTCTGCGGGTGCCCTGTCTGCTGCCTCAGAACGCCAGAGTAGCTCGCTGCAAAAGGTCAGCGTCGGTGAGCTTCTGGAAGAACCACTTGTGGGAGAGCCCGGCTAATATGGCCCTGATGATGGATTTTATGTACAGGCCTCTATGACGTCCCTCCGTCATTGAAGCACATGTCTGGCACACACTCAAAGTGAAAAACCTCCGGCTTTACTAGAAAGCGTAGGGCGAGGAGTGCACCATCATACAGCCCATATTTGTCTGTACAGTACATCTATGGTAGTGGTTGTGGTGACCACGTCACCACTTCAGTCTTGGTGGTGTTTAGAAGGTCAGGGTCATCTTTAAGGACAGGCTTTTAACTAAGTGGTTGATATTTGGTGTCATGTCACAATATCTTTTTCACCACAATCTCTCTCCTGTTCAAGGCAGCTCTCTGTCCATGTTGCAAACTTAAAATCCATTCCAAAGTGTGCGAACAAAATGTTTATATCTGAAATCCTGGACGAAACGAGATCTCCACCTCTTCACTTCTGCTGTACCCTGCATTATGCCTGCCTCTCTCCTCTCAGTCTTCCTCAAAAGCTCATCCCAGGTTTTGATGTTCTTCTGGAGAACAGGAAGCAGCACTGCTTCAGATGTGCACCCCCCCCCTATACCATGACATTGATCTGTGAGGTATTTTCTATCCAAGGATTACAGACCCAAAGGCTCACACACCAGGGCATGCAATGAACGGAATTCAGTTGAGAAAGGTTCTCCTCGGTAGATGAATTACACCAATCTGACTGGAACAGTTTTTGTTTCCTAGAATTACTTAATAATCCACATTTCCTAGCCATTGAGAAATCCTGATTTACACTTTGTAACAGACTGCCTAGTCGGGGGGGGCGGGGCACTAGTTCTGTCAGAGGCAGCCTCTGAGGAGCTTGCTCTGGCTCTCTAGAAAACAGGCGAAAGGTGATCATAACCCACTACAATCTGTACTTCTCTCTCTCTTGTGCGTGTCTCTCTCTTGCACATCAAGAATGTGCTGAAGGCTTGCCATGTCGAAGAGGTTGAGGTAATCCAGATCTGGACTGACACTGACCAAAGATAAAGTTGAGACAAGACTTTAACTATAGACTGGGTTCAGCCTCGTCTGAACCGGCCGAAGGGAGAAGGCCTGAAAGGGATGTCTGTGTTGAACGGACCTCTGACCTGTCTGGATTTGAGAGTGTGATGAGCAAAACCAGAGAAAGCATTAGGTTTCAGATAGCCTGTTAAGGTAGGGAGGGGGTGAGGGTCAAATAAGTCCAAGGCAGCTCCAGAGAACTTAGCGCAACTTATGTAGGGGGGGTCAGTCAGCACAACTGCTGGCCAGCAATTCTGTTCTCTCGTACAATTTTTATTAATATCCCAAAGTGGAGCAGCAACTGTCTGGTGAGATAATCCACCCTCATCTCAAATATCAGTCTGGCCTTGGTCTCACGTATCAATCTGCAGTCTGAAACAGGCCCTGAATGTTACTATCAACTTAACAGAAACTTAATGGGGGGAAAAGTTGCCAGCAAAGCAACAAACACTCTTTCATAGGGATGACACAGTTATTGTAGCAATACTACAGTCCCAAAATAATGTTTTTCTTCAGCTCTCGTTTTTTTTAGGCAGCAGGAACCGGATGGTTTCTCCTGAGGGCTCCAGGCGGAAAACCTCTGGCTGAAACAGCAGCTGGCTTGCAGATCCAGCCCCACAAGTGTGTCAGCCATCAGAGGAAATCACTCACAACAAGTTATCCCAGCTAGGACAGAAACATGCATAAAAATACATTAAAGCTTAGTGAAGAATGCTCAAATGCATGCAAACATGACATGCCGTGGTTCCGGGTTTCTAAATCTACACCACCTTGAAATGTCTGACAGCGATCAGTGGTGAAAATAGAGGTATTGTCTGCAGCTCATAAAAGGGAGCACTAATGATTTCCACTCAATTTTCTTCTTTTTACGTGGAGTCAAGACATCAAGCTGTGTTCTCAGTGCTACATCAGATGGTTTTAATTTAGCCTCGTATGGGTGTTTATAAGCACCTGTTCACACCAGGTTTTCCCAAGGGCATTGTTCTCAATCACTCACTAATGACCCCCAACCTAGGTAACTACTTCCTATCTCTGCGAAGCCCAGTCTCTCACAATGGCCTTGATGATGTTTGATGATGATTTCTATTCCAAGTCCAAGGTGGGGCTGTCTTTTCCTTCTAATGAACTGATGATGAAAAGCTATTTTTATGTCTCTGGTAAATTTGTTTGAGCCTTGACACATTATTTGGAATTGTGTGACAGACATGACTGTGGTGTCACTTGCAAGGCACCCCTTTGCTTTGTTAATTTAAGGTACTTAGCAGTGATGGGTCTGCACCACCTCTAAGAGAGACAATCATGTCTTGGAGTCATCTTTAAGTAATCTTGCAGTAAATGCTTACAGCCTACTGCAGCCTACAGAGCTAACTAAAATAACCCCAAGCTTATATGTCTGAAGAGCTATGGGATGATAACAGTATGAGGTGTTTAAACGTACAACATCGTAAGTTGTTTAAGACATTGTATTTTCCAAAGAAAAAAACAAAAAAACAAAAATCAATTAACTGAACAATGAATTCTGGGATCATATTCCATCACCTCCCAACTACCATGATATTTCATGTGACAGAGAATGCATGTCAATCAGGCAACAATAAATCATTTCCTTAATGAATCAAACAATGAAGGGACACGTTGTTTATTTTCTAAACAAATGCATAATCTGTGTTTTAACTCTTACCTTCAGTGGACTTGGAGCGAATAACATCACCGGCGCATTCTGATGTTGATAAAACGTGAAGTGCTGTCAAAAACGCAAACTTCAAACTCCAGCACCGGTTGTTCATGTTGCCCGGCGAGGGATGGACAGACGATCCAAATGTATCACGGCAGCACAACCATAATATAGTTACAGTTGAACAGCTGATGTGCAAGACCCAAATGACTTCCTGAAATTTGAGCGTGTAAGACCGTTGAAATCCTCAGAGCATGCTACTCCTTTCCAACTCTAGTTATGGACTTCCCATTCAATAATGAAAAGAGCGGCGATTCAATTGTAAAAATGCAAGAAATGGGCGAACTATGAGAAAAAAGAAAGACACTATAGGAAGTGTAGTCTTCACTGACAATACATCGGTTTCAAAGCAATTACAGACGAAAATAAATATTATTTTTTGCGAGTGACCATGTGCGTCGGTGAAGCATTCCTCAAGGTCCTAACGCCGCCTACACACCTCCCTATGCCTGCTTCACTGCAGCAAGAGAAACTGCCCACATGGTATAGCAAATAGGATTTGAATAATGCATGTCTGCCATAACCTCACTTCCAGTAGGAGAGATTACAGAGGCATGTTTTATTCAGTTACAATATAAGGTATTTGAAAGTAATCTCTTAAAAGTTATAGATTATTTTAGAACATGTCTACATCAGCCCAATGGTGTGAGAACAAGGACTACACCCAATTCACAGATTATAATTACTATTTTACTTCCATCAAATATTTGTTGATTCGAACCTTAACCTGGGACATATTGGCCAGTTTAAGGCTAAATAATTGGAGGATATATCGCATGCAAACCAGTGAATGGTTTGTGGTCATAATGGGCATGGTTTGAGAGTATGGCTTCTCTGGATGAATATCTACAGTGCGCAATGCACCACATGGCTAACTATTTCGGAAGGGAAGGCGGGCTTGATCCTGCTGGAGAGAATCAAAGTAGCACAAAGAGTTTCCAGTCTCCCAATAGAAGGACCTTTACATGTCCACTCTGAGTTTGAAACTGGCAGCAGAATGGTTCTGTTCTGACTCTGATATCCCCAGATCATCACGTCCCCAAGCTCATCAACGTCAGTATTAAAGATGAATAAAGCAGTCTTTGGTATCATGTGTGCTGACAGCCTTTCTGAGTTGCGATAGGGGATATGATTGAAACTGTGAACTTTTGCTCTTTGAAGCGGTTTTGTAAAGAGGTGAAGCGATGAAACCAGCAGCCAGTGTAATCTCACCACCACTATGTTCACTTGTCACACATTTAGTTCCCATTGATGACCTTTGAACCCCAGGCACAACGTGGGTTAATGAGTTTTACTCCCTGTGAGTCTATGAGCGCAAGCATGTGACATACTTTAGACTAGCACACAGAATACAAACTTGTATTACTTGAATGCATTAATACTTGAACATGTTGCAGTGTCTTTTAAAGCATGTTCAGTCTCTGCTTGCGTAGCTCTTCAGTAAAATGAAATATATACATAATACTGGCAACATTTTGAACAGGAATTTATTATACTCTAACATTGACAGACAGAAAGATAAAAACAACAAGAAGATAAGGTATATTAATTTAAATTGAGCAAACATGGTCCATACCGATGGCCTAGAAGGCAGACATCTGTTCAGAGATTTATTGAAAATATTAAATATGTAAATATTTATTAAAGCATTCAGGAAACATATTTTTTTGGTGTATTGGCTTGTGTAACATAAAATCACGCGCACACACACGTACAAAAGGAAACAACATTCTTTCATCTCTTTACAGATGACATAATCCAGTTTCATGGATTAAAGAACATCTTTTAAACACTTCATAACAATGTGAGAGCCAGCAACATGAATAAAAGCAGTAAGAACAGATACATTTCCATGTGGAATCTGACAGCAACACATTCACATCTGTTGTGGATAGCTTGTCCAATTAGCAGAGACCTAAATCATCAGAAAAAGTATTCTAATATACAGACAGTAATTATGTTTATGGTTTGTCCAGAGCATAGTCTAACTACCTTTATTTTGACTAAATCTATCAGACCTCGATTAGGACCAGCAGGAAGACAGTTTATTGGTTATCGTAACATGATATACATTCATCCAGTAAACTATTTTGCATTACAACCAACCAAAACTGGATTAAATAGAGAGATATATGTTTATTGTCTTGAATAATACTGTGGTTAGGCTGATCTTAGTGTTGCTCTTGATCAGTGCTCTGATTTCATGTCAGGGTGAGCTGATGGCGTGAAGCAGCCAGGTTACTGTATATATCATACTGTAGGAAGTTCTTGCCCAACGTTACTCAGTCATTGCCTCTTTGAAGAATCTGATCCAGGAGTTTCTGCAGAGAGTAAATTTCACAAACATAGAATGACTGGAGGTTAGCCATAGAACGCCACCCTGTCTACAGCAGTGCCCCTCAAGTCCCTCCAGAGTCCAGTCAGACAGAAAACCTACTCAACCACTATCTGCCAGGCCCAGCTAGGAATCGATAGGCCCGTGTATAGTACCTTCTAACCAGACACCCTGAAGCCACCATCTGGGAGTGTCTCAGCCACATCATTCAGGTTTCCAGTGTCCTGTATCAGGATATGTTAGAGCTGAGACATGGCCTGCTTCCCTGTGTTATCTCAGGCTTCAGCGGTGAGAGTGTGGCTGGAGTGCCCGCCTGTTCACCCGCCTGCCCGCCCGCTGGCCTGCTTGTGTGTGGGCTCTCTGTCTACAGCCGGACGAACAGGGGCACTGCTCTGAAGGCTGGGGCAGTGAAAGCTCTTTTGTCACAATTAGAACACTGGCCTCATACACCAGAGCACAATGAGACTGTTCACCGTTTAGCCTTAACGAGGAACAGAGCGATGGAGGGAGAAAGACAAGAGAGAATGAGAGAGGGGGTTGGGCTTGAAAGAGGAAGAGGCAGGAGCCCATAGTTTCTGACTAGATTCAATTTTTCCAGACAGAAGGCCTGAATTAATAACCATGCATGTCTGACCAACATCATTTATTGGAACAGAATTAACTAAATAGTCCTGTAGATCTGTGCGAGAGCATACCGTAAGCTCAGATGACCAGCCATTTGACTGTAAAAAAGCTCTTCACTGATAAATCTCAGCCCAAAAGTTATCAGACACCAATTAACTGCCACGAAGCCCGGTGACAAATATACTTGTCCAATCATAAACTGCTACTAAAAAGGAACTGAGATATGTAATGCATGTCAATAGCACCCTCTAGTGGACTTTAATTCAATGTAAACCAGGAAGCTTTGGAAGTCCAAAAGTTCCGGTGCACAGCATCACATAACTCCAAAGATATGCTTTATCTCAGGGGTGTCAAACTCATTTTAGTTAAGGGGCCACATACTGCCCACTTTGATCTCAAGTGGGCCAGACCAGTAAAATCATAGCATAATAACACATACATAACGACAATATTTCTTTCTTATTTCATTGGTGAAGGTTTTAGATGATAACCCCTATTTTAAGGTCTTTCTACAGTAAACTAGAAACATAAAGACCAAAAACTCAGACATCAGCCCACTGTTTATCTGCCTGGGTTCTCCTCTGCTGATTCCCTTGCTTTGTGACGTCGCAAAGCGCGCAGCAAGCACTGCTGCCTGTGGCAATGAGCGCTTCTGCCTCCGGAGCAGACATCGCATTTACGCTGTTTATGAAGCAATTACTGGATCGATTAAAAAAATTACAAAACGTTTGTACTCATAAACCTCCATATTCTTAATAGACATTTGGATTCGGAATGGCAGTTACTTTTATAGAAATTACATTTATGTATTTCTGTAATTTTCAAACTTTGCCAAGACATCCGACGGGCCGAGCCGGACGCCCTGGCGGGCCGGACCCGGCCCGGGCCCTATGTTTTAACACCCCTGCTTTATCTGAACCAGCTCTTTTTATTTTCTCATTTTGTGTCCATTAACTTCCCTGGGTCTGAACTAAAACTCCCTAGATTCAATTAACGGAGTGAACCCATGCATTAAACCATTATCTGACATTCATAGGTCCTTGGCGAGCACACATATCCCACCCCTTAACCGTAAACCATCAAGTGGTGTGCCGGTTTACTGTATAACTGAGTTTGCAGGACAAATATATATGTCTGCTTACTTTTGTGGGGGGTTATGAACATTGTTATGGACATATTATGACAGTGCACATGATACTTAGTGCCCTGAATAGCAGGTCAAACCAGAAGAGTTTGAGAGGGCCTACTACTATACAAAACTGACTATACATATTTTAAATATTTATTCTGTAAAATCAAATGTGTATACATTAAGGAGGACAGTGCAGAAGACAAAGAGAGGGAGCGTCATTCCGAAATTACCTTTTTGAACAGTTCAACTCTGTATCTGTTGGTCTGGGAAATCACCCTCCTGTTCTCCTCCTCCTTTTTCCTCCTTACTTCTGGAAGGTTATTATAATTCCTGTCAGTAAACCAGGACATTTTAATCATGTGGGCTAAAGGCCAAATAGAGTGTCAGAAGTTATCAGAAAAGGACAATTCTTTGGCCATTGTTATCTGTATGAAAGCATATACAAATCTGTCTATGTCAGCATTTAACGCTCCCTTTCAGTTTCTCAGATTAAAAACCGTTTCATTATTTTTCACTAGATTGGAATGACAGAAACATTGGAATGTAATGTACGCTTAGAAGTCATGAACAAGCAGAAAGACAATTTGAGTTACAGAACTATGTTTTTTAAAAGCAGTCCCTATCTATAGTAAAGATGACCAAGGCCTTGTATCTGAGAGAGAGGACAGATATGAAGTCATAACAATGAGTGGCAAAACATATAAAACCAAAGATTAAGATTACAATTAAGATTGTATGCTGTGCTTTCTGAACAAATACAAAACGAATGCTCTGGTGTACACTGTAAAAGAAAAGGAGATTAAATTACAGTACTGTTTCGGTAAATTATACGTGTTTTTTTCTGTATTTCTGAATGACAGGAAATACAGATAGAGAGACAATGGCAAAATGTAAATGCATATATTTACATGAAAATGACAGCAAAATATTGTTACTTAAAAATACACAAAAATGTCTGTTTCTTTACTAATATGAATAAAATGTTCACTAAAATGTTCTGTTAAAACACATAATTTCATAATAATAACTTTTTTACCTAAATGTTCTGTTAAAACACAACATTAAAAAAAAGCTATTTTAACAGTTATTTTGCAGATATTTACTTTTATCCCATGGACAAATAACTTCTTAATAATTAACTTTTGGTTCAGACATAGGAACCTTGAGTTGTGAACTGAGCTCGGGTAGTTGACGTCATGCAATCCCAGCATGCACCAGTCAATATCAAAGACTACAAAAGCTTTTTTGGGGCAATTTCGTTGTTTACGATCATTGACCAATGCACTTTTAGTAAAGCTCTCTCTTGGAAGTCGCTTTACATAAAAGCGTCTGCTAAATGAATAAATGTAAAGACTCCAGAGTCCAGAGTAGGACGAAGGAAAGTTGATTAGACAGTTGTGTAGCAGCAACCCTCCTGTTACCCAGCATTCCCCGCGGCATGCTGAAAAGCTACAAAGTTAAAGGTTTAAGCTTAGTTAGATAAGCATTCTTTGGAGTTTTGTTGTTGTCTTCGTTCTGTTTTGATATGATGTGTAATGTGATGGTCTGTAGTTTGGATAAATTAAGTGTTCACTCTGAGTGTGAATGTTGTCCAGTTAGATAACAATCCAAGCTGTCTCTGAACGTGCATCTGCAATTACACCCGCCATTACAAACAGTTAGCCGACGCCTCAGCTATAATTATCAGGATACTGTTATGCGCACGCCTAGTGGCAGGGTGAGAGAGGAGGTTTGTATGCCTTTCTCTCTGGTCACATGTAAATATAACACTTTAGTGGTGCGGCAGCCTTGCACATGGTGGTGATTGGAAGGGGGAGTGATACCGTCCTGATTGGAGACCCGGTGATTAAGGGGAGGGGTTTGTTATTTTTAAACTCCCGGATGGCGGAAGCAAGGGGGAACCTCCGAAGTGGTTGTAGTACAAATCAACCTCGCTGTCGACCGGTTGTCCCCTGAGGCTGTTGTTCCCGACTGGATACCACCCACACTCTCCTGGTGTACCACCGCGCCTTAACCCTAAGGATCCACCAACAAACTAAACAACGACGATTTTGAGTCGAACTTCAATCTCTGATTTTTGTATTTAGGCGGAAGGCATGCTGGAAAGCGTCATATTAGTATTTTAGTTATTTGATAGTTCGGTCAATTCTAAACCAAAAAACAGAAGGAGGGCAATGTTATGACGATATGACTATTGTGAAGACAGCCAGTGGGTCAGCATATTTTTGTGTGAAACTTGGAATTTGAGTGAGACCGCATCTTGTTTTGACGTTAGCCTCAGAGTCAGACTCGGTCGCCCACTGGCAGTGTGTAGTACTGTCCTCATTTCCGGAGCTTTCAAACAATCAGCAGCCAGCTTGCCTCTAGCAAACTTCTTTTGAATTAGCCATTTCCCCCTAAATTAATGTCAAACTTATTTACGTTTTAGGGGTACTGTTTGAATCGTGATTCCACCTGAAATATGGCCAGTGACAACGTTGTTACAGTAGCTTGTTTCAAAGGGGGTTCGCATATTTCAAAGGTTTTTCTTAATGAATTATGCAATTATGAGTAGGCCGACGCAACCGACGCGAGCAAGCACACCCTACAATTTCCCCAGAAATGGTATGCTCTCTAGTTTTACATTGTAGTTAAATTAATAAAAGTAGTATTTACCGATAAAGTACAGCCTGTAATATAATATCACAGATATATCTTGTACATTTGGTACAGGAAAATTACAATTATTTTATGGTTAATTAATGTTAATAAAAAATATATTTTTTACTGTAATTTAATGAGTTTCATCTGGCGTGTATGGTACTAACATAGATAGGCAACTCACCGCTTGGATCTAAGATGCATCTCTTTCCCAGTAATGGCTCTGTCTCTGGGTCTGAAAAGGTTATCTGGGAAACGCACATACATGCACACAAACATGCTCACAGTCAAGATGTACAACTGCACGCTCACTTTTCTTGAAGAATCTCATCAAAGAAATTTCACTTTACCAACACGGCTCAACTGCCAGAGAAGATTGATCTGACTTTGATCAAGATGGTGCAACAGCAAAGTCATTTCAACCATAAAAATACACATGCTTGAAACCGGGCACCAGTGTCTTACATCCATTCTGTACTATCTCATGTACACTCAATGGGCCTGAATTCTTTCAGATTACAGTTTTTCTCCATTGCTAAAACACAAAAATGGTATGTGTAAGCCATCCTCACAAAACAATTTTGCCAAATCCCAGCAGAAAGACCATGTACCCCAGTCTTTAAACACAATGTATCCTTCTTGACACATTTCTCAGGTTCATTCACACTTCTTTGCAAAAGTCTAAACACACCTCACATTTTAAGACACAATTGTCACCATTATGTAATTCAGAAAACACTTCTGTTTGATAAGTAAACTCAAACCAGTGCAATTCAAACACCCTTAACAACCAATTAAGCATGTGTAAACACTAACAAGCAATCAGGGGTTTGGAATGAATCCAAGGTAAGCTCACCTGTACTTTGAAATCATGGATGCAAATATCAGAGGAATTGTCAGAATGACAGGAGATGGACAAGGGAGAGGAGGAGGCAGAGTAAGAGTAAGACGAACAGCAATCTCAAATGAGATTTGGCCACACTATGACAGACATCCCTATGTACAGAACCACCTTCTCCAAGCCATGGAAGAAGCTTGTGGGGACATTGCTGTGGTGTCTTGTCAGGGATGGCTCAGGCATTCAAGGAAATTTTCCCCTGATGTTTGGCTAGAGAAAACATTGTCTGTGATGTTGATGAAAATCTCTGGCCTGACCCTGGTCAGAGACAGGATGCTGACCAAGAGTGAACAGTACTGTAGCGTACTCAAGCCCTGTTACCCAAGTGAAAAAATGCTTTGTTTATTTCCTTGTTTTCTTAGCCTTCCCCAAATTCTTAGCTTTCCCCAAATTGTTGACTAACAGTACTACTATTTGTATACTGTGACCACTACAGTAACAAGAGCTCAAAATGCAATTGCTGTATAAAGTAAATAACAAAATAAACAGCCTGTAAGAAGGACAATTGCAGTATTTGTGAGTTTTATGATTTACATCACGTCAAACTCATGAGGTGGAACATATATACAATTCAGGGACACAATATAGTCAATGGTTCACCTTTTTTTAATAGTGTTTTCAATTCCTCCCAGCAGTGTGTAAAGGGTATTCAGAAGGTTGAATTTATTTGAGGGCTTTGTGTGTATTTTGAATGCAAAGTTAGGTTTATACGACAAATAATATGGTTTTGACTACAATTTTTGATTTTGGGTCAAAAGTCAAGGGTTTGGCCACAACTGTGTAAATATGAAGATGTGTGTTTAACATTTTGAGAAAACACAATACACATTCAAGAAATGTGTCTTAGCAATTGAGAACAACTGTAATGTTAATTGTTTACCAGCAAGGGGGCACTCAATGCCATACAATCTGATATACTGACGGCTCACATTTTCCATTAAACCTCCATACTCTGCTGGGAAATCCGTTCATCAGATAGAACACTGTGTAAAGACAGATAAACAACTCATCAAATCTGAAGGTCACTACAATTTTTCTACGGGATAGAGATGCCAGTCATTCTGAAGGTTACATATTTCTCAATAGCAGGATAGATCTGTAAGTGAAAGTCTGCACGTGCACCCACTGTGGCTGGACATCTCATTTCTATTGTGTCATATACAGCGGGCCGTTGGTTTGGTCAAATGTGCAGAGAGCTCAATGTATGCGTGTGTGTGTCTGTGTTTGTGTGCATGTGCTTGGTGTACTGCCATCACAGCTGCAAAAGGACAATGGCTGTCACAGAGAGAGAGGGAGAGACAGACAGACAGAGAAAGAGAGACAGACAGAGAGAGATAAAGAGCTACACTGCAGAGAGATATTGAGAAAGGTGCATATGAGATAAAGATAGAGAAAGAAAGAGAAAGAGAGAGAGAAAATGAGTGAGAAAGAAAGTGAGAGAGAGAGAGAGAGAGAGAGAGAGAGAGAGAGAGAGAGAAAATGAGAGATGGGTTACCACTCTGAGGATTGGGCCTGGTGCAGTGTCCTCTCTTGTGCCTGAGCACATTCTCTGGCTGTGGGTCTGAAGAGTCCTGATGCTCCCTCCTCACCAGGGCCCGTCTCCCCAGCTCCCTCAGCCTTCGCTGGGAGCGACTGATGAAGTCAGGTCTGGACAGCTCCAGAGCCTCCTGCCAGAAGCACAGACATTAGCCCAATGAGACAGCGCAACAGCCCTGGGCCAGGGACAGACCCCTGTAAAACTCCACAGCCTCGGATGGACATGCTGCTGGACTCATGCATGTGGTGAAGATTATTTCATCATAGAGTTTTATGAACGCTGACACTTTTGGGGAACTTACCCGGAGAGAAAGTGCTTTGGCTGGGCTGTTTATAGGTGTGTCGAGGTGTGAAGGGATTGGAGCAACACCAGGATCTTGTTGGACCATGTTGTGATTGGTCCTCAGGTTTTCACAGGTAGCTACACCCCTCACTGTGGAAAGAAATTAAAGAAAGAGCTTGTTAGACATGTGCAGTCACAATCTTCCCATCAGTGCTCCTGAAGGTACATCAATGCTTCACCAATGTCTGTCATGCCCCTTAACTTAACGCTTCTAATAAAAACCCAAGAAACACAAAGAAAGCCCTTTACACTAGCATCTAGTTCTGACATGACTTCACACTCCGTGACATTTGGAAAGTTCTCTGTTTTTGGTTAATTGTCTTAAAGATCCATACTGGATGGATGAGTAATGAGAAACTCATTACCTACTAGCTAAGAAAGGGTAATAATACCGAGTATATTTCCCAAGGGCGAAGAGTTTGATTCCTTTGCAGAAATGCCATTTGGTGTTGTTTTCTTGCTCAGTTGTCTTTGGAGTTTTATATTGGCTATGATGGCGGCGGCATTGAGGGCGAGGATTTGCTCCGGAGACTGCTGTGACCTGGGTTCTGAGACAGTCACAACGTTTGTTACACACTGTGGACTGTGGGGGTTGAGAACACAAAAAAGCTTTTGTGGGAAAGGAGACTCCATAGAGACTCTTTGATGAAATCATCAAAATGATAGAGAGATGGTGGATGTTGTCTTCCGAGGTGGAGAACCTGCTGTACAAGACACTATGCATGACATGTCTGATGCTGTCATATAACTTTTCTTACCAAACGATGACTGAGCAACTCCTTATGAAGACAACAGGATGACTAAACAACACACAAACCATCTTAAACTTCAGCTGAGAAACGCAGTTCACCTGCCACCTTTTGCAACTCGACCAATATCAAATATTTACTTTAGATAATGTGCCCGGCAGCTTTAGTAACTAAATTATACTGTAATAAGCACGATTAAAGCTTAATTAAGAATTTCATGCACAGCAGCAACATCACAAACATGAACACAGCAGATCATTCTTATGTTCTATAACTTATTCAAGTTAATGGATTGCTTTTGTAACTTTTGGATGTTTTGAAATTTATCACAGTTTAAAACCCAGTTGGAGTTGAAACTGCAATTGAGGACTAAAAATAGGCATTGTTCAATAGGTTTATCACTAGGAGTGGAGGAGAGAACAGATTTTTCTTCTGAGTTCCCTCTACATTTCTAGCAGCTCTTGATTCCCCTGGAAGCATTGATGCTGCCTGGGAAAGCTGGCTGGAAATAGATTATGCATGCAAAACGATGTGTGGGAAAATGAAAGAAGGTGAAAATTAGAGATGGGGTGGGAGAGAGAAAGAGAGAGAATGCAAGAGAGAGAGAGAATCTGTGGGCGGCGGCCCCCGCTTACAGTTGGTGTTATTTGACAATGAGCTGCCAAAGCAGATATCCAATGAAAGGCCCTGGTGAAGAGAAAGGAGTCCTCCCAATACAATAATATTTATAAATTATACATCAAACGTGAAAGACCAAATAAAAACCCAAGTTCAGTGCCAGCATTCAGAAGTGTAGATACCTACAAAGCCACACACACACACACACACACACACAGAAATATCTTTAAAGAGAAACTGTACACTCAGAACCTCTTGAAGATCAGAGAAAGCGATGCTTGTGTGTTGACAGTAGACTGGTGCAGTGTGACTCTACTGTACCTGGGGCCTGGATGAGAGTGAGTGGAGGGGGTTGGCTTCTTACTTCTGCCTGGAGTTTCTGTTGTTGCTGTGGAGCTGTTGCTGTCTCTGCCACTGGGTGACCTGTGTTGCTAAATGCTGTCCCTGCGCTGATAGGGAATCCAAAAGCAGCATGTGTTTCCAGTCCACTGGCACTGTGTTTGACCCAGTCAATATGCATCTCTCCTGGAAGTTCCACGCTCCATTTCCTGGATGGAGCTTGTGTGCCAATCATCTCCGGGCTGGGTTCACTGTGTCCAAACATGCCGGCACAGCAGCTTACAGGTCTCCTGGCCTTCACTGACCTCTCCCTGATCATCTTCTCTGTGGATGTGTCGTTGGTGGAGGAGCCGCTGACGTACAGACACAGGGTAGACCTGTGGAGGGTGGATCCACTCTCTGGCTCTCTTGGGCAAACTGTAGTGGCCGTGTTTGGGCTTAAAGAAGAGTTTGTACTTTCTGGAGAATGTTCTAGTTGTTTATAAAAGGGTGCATCATTGTGGTCTGGAGACTCTAATGAGCCTTGTTGCCAGAGGCTGTTTTCCCTGTACACCCCCTCTGTGTAACTGTGTCTGTACTCAGCCCGCCTGCTCCCCAACCCCCCCTGGCCAGCACTGTAGCTCTCCCTGTGCTCAGTCACCTTTATGATGGTTGCCTTCCTCCTTCTCACCACCACTTCACAGCTGGGGCCCCTCTGAGGCTCACAGGAGACAGAGGTTCTGGGGGCCTGGGGCCCATTCAAAAGAATGACAGGGGAGCACGGGTTCATCCTGTGCTCTGCCATCTTGACTAGGCTGGCCTGCCTGAGGGTGGTGTGGTCAGGCGAGTGGGGCTCCGAGGGAAGGGGGGCCCGAGGACAAGATGACGAGGAGTGGAAGCTAGGCTGATCCCCAGGGCTGGAGGGGCGACTGGATCCAGGAAGGCTGGATGTCCTGGTCACCTTCCTGGAGGAGATGGTGATGGAGGAGAAGCTGGTAGTAGACTTTGGGACAAGAGCTGTCCCAGCAGAGGGGGTCTGTGTGTGTGCGGGTGTGTGAGGGTTGAGGAGGCTCACTGCTCTGTGAGTAGGGGCAGTTGTTCCGCACGGTGCTCCACTTGTCGTTCTGTGCAGAAGCCTTTTGCTGTGGGACTCTGGTTCAGTCCTACTGTGATGGTCCTTCGGTTGAGTCCCACCACTAATGGGTGATGTCCTATTAATGGTCCAACCCCTCCTTAAAGCCTGCCAACTAAGCATCCTGCTCCCCTCTGCTGAGGTGTGGCATCCCTTGTCAGAGACCTTTTGTGGGAAGGAGATGACAAGAGACAGTATACAAAAAGATCTAAATAAACTTTAATATTTAATACTACTATTTTGATTGTAATAGTTCACACTCGTGTCAACATCTTGCTTTATGAAGGACCGCTTCAGCAGTGACTCGGCCATGTTGTCCTTCAATACTGCCTGTGTGTTTTCCTGTCATATGACTGTCTCTCTATGCACGATGCAGTCATGCCCCACTAGCAAGCAGCCGCAGTGGTTTCAGCCTCCACAGCCAGCGCACAGCGTGACTTAAAACCCCAAACCTTCCTCTGAATAGCAATGAGACAGTATATTGAATATCTAGTCTGCAGGTGGGAGGGGGAGACCAGAAGCCTGAGCCAACAGTGGTTTCTACAAAAGTTTATCGAGGAGAAACTGTAAAACGGATACAGTATCTTCTGTTTCTCTGCTCTGTTACAAGGTTTATACCACAGTACACACACAGCCAGTGTAAGCAGACATTTGTATGCTCTGCTTTCTGAACAAATCCAAAACTAATGCTCTGGTGTATGGTACTAACATGGATTGGCAAATTAAGTATAAAATAGAAAGGGGTCTTTATCAATTAGATGATTTTTTCCTTCCTGTGTTTATGGAAAACAAACTGCCTGTGTCTAACTAGCTAATTACATTATTACAACTGTGCTTGTTGCCTGCTTCCGAAGATCATGAACAACAAAATATCAAGTCACAATGTAATATACCTGTTGATCAGTGTGAGACTCTTGGTCTGGGAGACACCATGTCCTCACACTCATAGGATTTGGTCTTGTTTGACTCCTCTCTTCTGCTCCGTCTGTGTGTATAGAAAAACAAAAACCTGTAGCTTGCTTTAAGACAGACACATAAACGCACACTCCCACAAACACACAAGTGTTGACATTGTCAATAACTGATGTTGGCACAGGGGAGGGATTCTCCCAGCAGGAAGGGCCACTCCAGTAGCACTCATGGGAAGACGGCAGTTTTCTCTGCCAGTCTACTTGTCTACTTGTCTGCTTGTCTGTCTCTCTGTCTGCTTGTCTGTCTGTCTGTCTGTCTGTCTTTCTGTCTGTCTGCTTGTCTGTCTGTCTGTCTGTCTGCTTGTCTGTCTGTCTGTCTGTCTGTCTGTCTGTCTCTCTGTCTGCTTGTCTGTCTGTCTGTCTGTCTGTCTGTCTGTCTGTCTTTCTGTCTGTCTGCTTGTCTGTCTGTCTGTCTGCTTGTCTGTCTGTCTGTCTGTCTGTCTGTCTGTCTGTCTGTCTGTCTTTCTGTCTGTCTCTCTGTCTGCTTGTCTGTCTGTCTGTCTGTCTGTCTGTCTGTCTGTCTTTCTGTCTGTCTGCTTGTCTGTCTTTCTGTCTGTCTGCTTGTCTGTCTGTCTGCTTGTCTGTCTGTCTGTCTGTCTGTCTGTCTGTCTGTCTGTCTGTCTGTCTGTCTGTCTGTCTGTCTGCTTGTCTGTCTCTCTAGCTGTTGGTCTGTCCAAACCTCTATCCGGCCGTCTGTCATTTAATCCTGATAAACCACTAAATGTGAAATTCACGGCAACCTCCAAAACATGCTTCTGCAGTTACCATGGTGATGTGCAGTCAAGTTGGCGGTAACACTTGAAGACTACAGCAAATAGAATCTCACACACTGGCAGAAACGGCTTGGTACAGTTTTATGTGGCGGGTATATCGCTGGTTGAGACAGTTAAAGGAATTCTAGGATATAATGTAGAATTTCAGAACTCTGTTCTACTAACAAGAAACCGCTGAAGGAAGGCAGGTGACATGGAATTTAGACCAATTTAAATGAATGAATACCATATCTACTGAACATGGTTAACATGACAGAAGCCTGATACTGGAAAGTGGGTGAACAGCTATTGGTAATCCATATTTTCTATATTACCAATAACATATTCTGTAGGATCTCATGAGGTCCTTTGTTTACCACAAAAAGAAAGCACTAGTTTGATGATGACTGTGACTAAAACCTGAAATATTGAATTTCCTGGTTGATTTAATAAATATGTTGATGTATCTTTCAATGGTCTTTGATTTGTTTTCACAGCACAGGGCCCTGTAACGTGAGAGATGTATGACTGAACCCTTTCCTAACCCTAACCCTCTCCAAGAGTCTGCTCAGTAGGCCTCTCATCAACACATTCATCTCTCTTCAGACCCCAAGGCCTTGTGTTGTCAGACATGTCCAATGAAGCATGTACAATCAGGCCATGTTCATCTTCTTGGAGCTACTTCCACACATGCATATTCATAGCTCCCCACCTGATTGACGGAAATGCAGAAGCATTTCTGGGACTTCATTACAATGAGAAGCGTCCTATTCATGAGATTTGAGTGTCTGTACAATGAATATGTATAAGGTGTTCATGTGACAAATGTTTCTCTGAAACAAGATGAAAGGAAATTAGAATGATCCACTTTTAAATTGTAGATCATTGACGGTTCATTTGGAATCAGAAAAATATAACCAGTCATGTTGGTTTTAAACTGCTATAAAGTCTACTCTGGGCCAAGACTTGGGTTCTAGATTGCTATAATTTGGATTAGCAGCCATCAACCCTGCCATGATAATCAATGTGTGAACAAGAAGTGAGGTAGAAAAGAGCAGGATTGAGATATCTGGAGAAAAGAGGCCTGTTGTCAAAGATTAGCTTCGAAGGACTTCTCTCTCATTTACTCAGCATTCCCCCTTGCCTTTCTCTCCTTCCTTTATGCTCCTAATATTACAGTGCCCATTTCTGCAGATGGAACGGGCTCTATTTGAAATGTTATTTTTTAAAGGGGGATTGTCTTTCATCTCTGGGAGGACAGGGACCAACTCTTTAGGTTTTGTTTGTGAAGGCCATTCCAACACATTGGCAAGTCGGTTCTGAAGTGAACACCCAAGCCATCTGCAGCTATTTGAGTTGTTATGCTATGTGTGTAGTCTCTTGGCAAAAAGAAAGCTAGTTAGTAATGTTTGGACTTAGCTGAACCTCACGTACCCATGTGTCTGAAGCCATTTTCTTTGCCAGGATTCTTCAGGAAGGTTGGGGTGATGGGTTGTTTTAATTTCAACTGGAAAACGGAAAAAACGGAAAGCAGAGAAATGATACTTTACTCCAAGGAAATAACCTTAACATAAAAAACGATTGTGATTGTCCCCCACCCCCAAAAACATTTTCCACACCTTTTTGTACACAAAATATATGAGTTTCAAAAGAACTTCAGACCAACTTGCAGATGAGCATCAAAGTAAATCTAAAGTCCATGACATAGGTCACATAGGGTATTTCCCATGAGACAAGGACTTATGATGTATGTATATGCTGTCGGGCCTCAGCAAGTTAATTTAAAACCTGTATTTCAGTACAGCTTTTTTGTAAACAGTCATTGACTTTGCTCTTGTTTTGGGCACGGACAATCAAAGAGAGCTAAGCTCTGTCTCAGTGGTTGCTCCACATTGGTCGTAAACCTGTTGAGAAGGCACTGAGATTCTGCAGAGTAAGCCCCTTTTTAGACAGTGCCAGAGCCAGGCCTCCTCCACGGGTATGTGGTAGTGTTGACTACTAATGGCTCTCAGTGGTGTCTTTGTTAGTGTCTGCCTTCTGTGGTACCATTCACCAACAGCTCCATCACTCTGTATTTTACCCTGAGGTCCCGAGCTCTCTGTTTCTGTATATCTCCTTCCTCTCTCTTTCTCTGTCTAGCATCATAATCAGAATGGCTGACAGGAATCCAGTGCCAATGTTGTAAATCAGACTATATTTTCTGTGGATGCATCTGCACCTGAAAACCTAGATTGTTTGAGTAGCACTGCTTATGCCCCCCCCCCAGTTGTATACTTGAGATATTCCACTGCACAGCCCAAGAACAGAGATGTTGAGCCATTCATCTGTTACTGTAACAGGCCATTCATCTGTTACTGTAACAGGCCATTCATCTGTTACTGTAACAGGCCATTCATCTGTTACTGTAACAGGCCATTCATCTGTTACTGTAACAGGCCATTCATCTGTTACTGTAACAGGCCATTCATCTGTTACTGTAACAGGCCATTCATCTGTTACTGTAACAGGCCATTCATCTGTTACTGTAACAGGCCATTCATCTGTTACTGTAACAGGCCATTCATCTGTTACTGTAACAGGCCATTCATCTGTTACTGTAACAGGCCATTCATCTGTTACTGTAACAGGCCATTCATCTGTTACTGTAACAGGCCATTCATCTGTTACTGTAACAGGCCATTCATCTGTTACTGTAACAGGCCATTCATCTGTTACTGTAACAGGCCATTCATCTGTTACTGTAACAGGCCATTCATCTGTTACTGTAACAGGCCATTCATCTGTTACTGTAACAGGCCATTCATCTGTTACTGTAACAGGCCATTCATCTGTTACTGTAACAGGCCATTCATCTGTTACTGTAACAGGCCATTCATCTGTTACTGTAACAGGCCATTCATCTGTTACTGTAACAGGCCATTCATCTGTTACTGGAACAGGCCATTCATCTGTTACTGTAACAGGCCATTCATCTGTTACTGTAACAGGCCATTCATCTGTTACTGGAACAGGCCATTCATCTGTTACTGTAACAGGCCATTCATCTGTTACTGTAACAGGCCATTCATCTGTTACTGTAACAGGCCATTCATCTGTTACTGTAACAGGCCATTCATCTGTTACTGTAACAGGCCATTCATCTGTTACTGTAACAGGCCATTCATCTGTTACTGTAACAGGCCATTCATCTGTTACTGTAACAGGCCATTCATCTGTTACTGTAACAGGCCATTCTATGACAACAATATTCAACTACTGCTCCAAAATTATTTATACCAGCAAGATAAACATATGTCCTCAACACATGCTACAGGTCCTAACAGCCTCGGAAGCAGCATGTCTTACCTGGCTGACAGGGTTCTCCAGGTAAATGTTTTGGCCAGGAGAATCAGCCACTGTGATGTTCCTTTGGATTGGCAGCCAGCCTATTCTAACTGGGGCAAGAGAGCTGAGTTTGGCCTGCTCTTTCCCAGGGGCCTGCTTGATAGAAGCTTTTTCCCAACTCCCTCGACGCTCTGTATTGTGGAACAGTTCATCTTTGAGGGAGCCCTGGCTGCCTGCTGGTGAAATATCACACATGCTGGGGACCCCACGTGAAGAGAGATCCCCACTGTTCATGTAGGGAAGACCCTGATGTGATGATTGTGGGAAAGATCCAAGTTGCTCAGTGGAAAGGCTCAGCAGGGCTGCATTTTTGTTGTAAAAAGGTCCCATTTGATCACAGGCTGGGCCTCCAGAATGGCCGCACTGCATCCTCTCCAGCTGCTTTATCCAAGCGTCCTTCTGGCCTCCTTCAATGGCGCTCTGGGGCCGGGGGAAATGCCTGGTCGGGGTGCTACAGGGAACCACCTCCACCTCAGACTTCAGGCCCTCCCAGTAGGTCTCATCCCCTGAGCTCCTCCAGCCAGCAGCTCTGCGCAGGTGGCCAGCTGGCCTTCGGACAGCCATTCTGCTGGTCTCAGGTAACCACAAAGAAGCTCTCCGGTTTCAACCCCCAGGCAGAGGACCTTTATTATCAGTATTAATGAAAATGACTCCCCTGGTTACCGAGAGGCATGCCAGAAATGCATTTGTCAGGAAATCCAGCGAAGTCAGACTTTCTATATGAACTAAGAAACAAGCATAACAATTTCATCATTAGAATATTCTCAAATGTAATAGCAACAAAAAGTAGAGTGGCTACCTGCTTTCTTTTAGACTGCAATCCCACACTATAAAAAGGAGGACTGAAATCTTTCCACAGCAATACTTTTAAATGTACCTTAATATCTTTCCAATGTGTCCTTGTTGTCACAGTTGGAGATATATAATTTCTGCTAGGTCTTATGAAGAAAGAGGTGCTACTGGTCCTGTCTCCAGTCAGCCATGTGTGACAGTGTGGGATGGTTTGACCAAACAAAAGAGTTACTGAGGAGAGGAACAAGCAACCAATAGCAGAAGAGAGAGGCAGAGAGAGACAGAGGGAGAGAGATATACACAGAGAGACAGAGAGAGAGACAGAGAGAGAAATGAATAAAAAAATAAAAACAACAGCTCCAACTTACAATATAGGTTTTTCATCTATTGATAATTTGACCTACAAGTTCACAGACACAAAATTCAGGGACACATACTGTATGCTGTATCAAAACAAACCAACTTACCACTTTGTCACCCAAAACATGTAATGGACCACAATTCATTAATGATCTTTATATATTTTCAAAAACCCACCAAATTCTCTCATGATTTATACTTTAGACTTTTTCCTCTTTGCCATTTTCCCCAGATCTCCAGATAAGACTCCTTTTCTTCCCTGGGTCTCGTGGTTGGTGCTTGATGAAGCACCCCTGTCCTCCAGCTCTCTATCCCTTCCATGTGATTCCTCACAGACAGCCTGATGAACGGCCTCCAAGGCTGACTGGCTGTGAAATGTTGTCCCAAGACTTTTTTGTGACTTCATAATATATCTGCAGGCTATGTTTAGCTATATTCAATGCTTCAGTTGTTATTTGTAACTAAGTAAATAGGCCGTCTTAAATGTTTTGATTGCCTCTTTAAGGTCAGATAATACCAGTGGCTTTGTAATGCTCTGGGTCTAGAAAAGAGTAATTCTCCTCTTACGTCTATTTTTACATATGTTCTATTTTTAACACTTAACCCACCATTGTATTTAAAGTCTTGCTTAATAATTGTTCTAAATAACGACAAAAAAATATGCCTGCCCTTTTGGTGGGTAATCTATCAATCTTGAACTGAATGAGCTGCAATGCCCTCTGCTGGAATAATCTTTAACCATTTTTCTACTTTTTTCTTCTTCAGCAAAGCTATTGGAATCGGTTGCTGTAAGCAACAAAATATTGGGATTTTTGGGAAGTTATGGGGGAAAGTTTTTTCTGCCAAGTTATTAAGGATGGCAGTTTTTAGATTAACTTAAATAAACATGAGCAGGTTCATTGGTGTGCACTGGCCGGGTGTATCTCTCTGATGTTGCTCAGTGCTTTGAGCTTTGAGGGACAACCTTGCCTCAGATCAACATTCCACAACTCAAAACATGAGGATACCTCAGCTCATCATTAAAGGGTTTAGGGAAAATGATGTCAATGGAGGTTGACACACTGGATAATGTGTGTGTGTGTGTGTGTGTGTGTGTATGACTGACTGAGAGAAGAGAGAGAACTGCTAAAAATAATAAATTGCTTGAGTAACCTGCCACACAGATTTTGTCTATCGATACTTTAATCAAGGAACGGATCATCCTTTATATCTTAATGCACAACATCCCTTGGTTTCTCAATAGGTAGCAACAAAACACGTCTTATTTTAGGCTATACCTTGTTGACAAATTCGGTAAACCTTTACTGATCTTGAGGGTTTAAGTTGGTTGAGGGCCAGTTCTATGGGCGTATGTGAAGACCTCACAGGGCTATACAAAAAAAAGAAAATATTTTGAAATCATAAATGTTCCAACACAGTTGAAAACAAAAACAGATAATAAATGCACAATGTCTTCACTTACGTATTATTAAACAAATTGGATTTAAATTATATAGTCCAGTGGCCAGCTACATCACAACAAAAAAGTTTTGTGTCGTGTTGAATTTGTACCCCCTTGTGGAGCATCCTGTCAGTGGATGAAAATGGCCGTCCGATGTGGCTCTCTTCACTCACAGTAAGAACAAAAAGTGTAAAGAAAACGGAGGAATAATATTTTATTGCCACTGCACTGGGAAACGTTTTACGTAATTGAGAATGTCTCGCTGGGTACCTACCAAAAAAGAAAAGTATGGTGTTGGTAAGTAAGAAACTTTTCATGCTTTCTCGTTAGCTTCTCCATGCTACTTCACATCAGATTGGACAAGTTAGGGAATAATGGTTGTGATACGTTCTAAATCCTAGTGTTGTGTAGGCTGTCTTCATTCCAACAGTATTCGCTTAAATCACGTATTGTTTAGTTGTTTATGTTCCTGAAGATTGTGACTGGGATACGATTAATATATCGTTGAAACAGGTTTGTCAACTTCTTTGCATGAAGGCGAAGTAAGGAATCCCTGCCTTTTGTGAGTGTAGCCAGCGTCCTGTGTGCATTGGGAATTGTCAAAGGCGCGCCTAGTTGCAACAGTGTTTCCTGTGGTGGGGCCGGCCTAAGCTAGAAATCGTGGGATAGACTTGTTACTGCCCGTTTTGAGAGGATCGAGCACGCCTTCTCGACTAGACCTACAGAACTTGACACATTGTTTTGCAGACTGACAGGACTAAATATCTTCCAAGTCTGTTGTTGCAACCTCTGTTTTCATTTGCAGTGTGCTAACCGTCCCTACTCTATACTGACTATTAGGCCTTCGTAACTCCATTGCTACTCTACAGCTCTCTTGCCTCCACTGTCATTTATAATTCGCTAGCTATAAAAGAGTCAATCTCCAAAAACGTAAATGCTGTAGATGCTAATAGCCAAACTGTAATAAGGTTTGTAACTTGGTAGCACACATTGCCACCCACTTCCAGACGTTACCTCCGGAGGCAGGGCATGTGAAAGGAGTAGCTTCTAAAACCATTCCATAAGGAATCTGTTATTATTAACCATCATTGCCGGATCGTTGTCTATTTTATTATGTCTAGATGAACACGTTGATCATAGCTTTTAAAATATTACTAGTAAGAAGTTATCAGTCAAGTGAACTGAAGACAGAGGACGTATATTGGTTGGATGTACACGTTAGTGGCGGCCACACTGCACTTAATGAGCAGTCTTTGAGGCCTTTCTATTATCATCCACAGAAAAGCCTAGTTTCTGTTTCGGCATAAGTTCTGGTATGATTTTTTTAGTATCTAAGTTTGTCTATGTGTAGCTGCATGTTTCCTTTTTCAGGTGTAGAGTAAAGTAGGTTTATTTTGATTACCTCTGTGAGTTTGATTACCTCTGTGAGTTTGATTACCTCTGAGTGTTAGGGAGGCTCTGACTCTGAAATGACTGCTGTTTTTCAATTGGAATGATTTCCCTACATCTTCTTCTTGAAAGTCTTGTCAAAATTAAGATTGTCTAGGTGTATAGAGGAAGTGAGCATACTTAGTGAGGTAATTCATAGTTGCCACTTAAAATAAAATAAAGATAAAGGAAAATAAAATCTAATCAGTCAAAAAGTCTAAATACTTTGTAACCAGACTCTGGAGTGGGAAAACAATTAATTCAATAAATCAGAACATATTCATTATTATGTTGTACAGCCTGGGGAGAATTCCCATCGTTGCATCCTCAGAGAATGCACCTCATCTGAAAAGCATGTACAATCTGAAACAGATGATTCCTGATGCTCCCATACCCACATATTTATATTTGCCCTCATAAAGAACAGGTGTGTTATAAGCCTTGTTGTGCACTCGAGTCAAATCCAAATGAATAATGAGTGTCAGGTCCTGAACTATGATTGTGGACTTAAAAACATCAATGATGAAGTGGTCAAAGGGATGCTCAAATCAACCTTGCGACCCTTCAGTTAAATTCAGAGTCACAGCTTCTTTGGTGTTACGCTAGCAAAGCCAGCATGAATCAGAGACATTTTAGGAGCATGGCCTCTCACATGTCTTAGTCGAGAGGAGCTGTAAGAAGCCTGGGTCTTCAGATGTTTGTCATGGGATTAATGAATTAGATCTCAGTTTCCTGATCATTTAAAGAGGGGTGTTCTATTGCACACTACGTCCAATCAGTAAGATTGAGGCAACCCCTAAGGAAGAGGGTTGTGGAGCTTTAAGTCTAGAAGACCTGGAGGATCTCAGACATGAGGGACACAAGTTGGTTATGTATTGGTATTCCTGACACTTATGTAAGTACCTCCTTGGAACTTATGTAGTCATGAAAGTATTCAAAGTATTCTTAAAGCAGACCCGGCTTAAAATGGTTTAGCTGCCTGTTTGGCTACTTGATGACTGAACCTGTTTTATTTTGTTGGCTGAAGTCAAGTCCGGGCTGCAGAGCTGCCAGATAAGGAAATGACACTTCCTTTAGATCAGTTCCCACCATGCAGCCTACACAGGGGCTACAGTTCCAGTCACGACAATAGTACACACACACACACACACACACATACACACATACACACATACACACAATCTTATCTTAAGTGTTGCTATGAATAGAAAGAGGCAGGAATCTGGTTGACCTTCGGCATTGTTTTGCAGAGTAAATGCCGGTTTGGTTTAAAACCTGTAAGCCTTTCCTACAGCCACTTAAGCATAACACATTGGGAGGGAATATATAAACTGTCATGTCCTCAGCCAATGACTGATTCATCAAGCCCCATATACACTGAAGAAAACCATCTACCATCCACAAATTGGGTGCCATGTAATGCAGGGATAAGTTATATTAAAGCAATAACCCAGTCTTAGTGATAGACTTTTACTTACCCTGAACTGACTTTTGTTGGTTTATATGGCAGCAGTTACTGGCATTCTCTCTCTATATTTGTAGGTATGAAATGAATACATGTTTTTAAGACCACAAATTGTGGTAGGAAGTGTTTTACGATTGATAGTGTCATTCTCATTTGTTTAATTGATGTATAGAGCCATACACCTACTCTATACATCAGGCATGTCATCCACCTGTGGCCATGACATGGCTGAGACTTTCTTGCGTTGTGCAGCTGTGTTGTTTGCATTGGGTTGGACAGAGTTCCACTTGCTGTGTAATCTTCCTCTTTCTCTCACGCTCCAGTCAACATTGTCTATGAGAGTGCCTGTCACCATTATGATAGCTACTGTCTGAACAAGTTAGTCTATATTTAAAATAGGTAGTGGTTAAAACCCCAGAACTGAGAGGAACTGATCATATCAGTTCATACAAGGTTTATCGTTTAGCCTTTTTAGTTACTCCCATTTTGTAGTCACTGTCTGTTTTGCCTATTTAACTTTAATTAAAAGTCTAAATCATTTTAATTGACTTTTTAAATGAACTAGAAATGTATTTTTCATTGATATTCTAATGCTGTGCCCACAAAACCATCTTAATTAGGATTTGATGTTTTCAGTAGATCATACAAACTTTGTCCCTCCCCCCGTACATGCACTCACACTTTCTCTGGAGGTCACAATGACTTTGCTGTTGTTCTCTCTGAAAGGGAATGAGCTCCTAAACGAGCTTTCTGTCATTGGAAGTCTGAGAAGATTGCACCCCATGCTTGCTGTGCTAGGGTTTATAAGACACAATACATTATTTAATTTACTCACTGCATAAGTGATCTCACGCTGTTCTCGATAGTTACTCCCCGCTGACAGAAAGTTAGATATTTTCTCCTGGTGCCAGACCGACTCTTCAAACTGTCACTATCCGATTTGTAAATTAAGATGAAGCATTGAATGACCATGACTGCAAAACTTAAACTTGGCCTATGAGGAGAGGGTGTCCCTTCCAAACATATTTTAGAGGCATCTGAAATGGACTTGCAGGCTGTAGTAGTAAACTTCTCTGATAGAAGGTTGGTTCCACCATCACAGCATCACTATTTACTGCTTTACGTGATTATTGTTTGCTAAACTATACAATGAAATGAATTGCAGTAGTTGAGTTGGCCCCGTAGTGGAATGAACTGCCTTTCTTATTGTGTGCACCAATAGTGCTAACTGTTAATGTTGCAAATAGTTTATTTTGCCATTTAATTATATATTATCATTTGCAACAATGACATGCAAAGAACAGTGTACAAATAATACGCAATCAATCAATTCCACCTCGAGTATACATGTAATTTGGTATGTTATTGATCCGTGTGTGTGCATCAGTGACATATTTCTGTGGAATTGAGCCTGACATCTCTTTTCAGCAGCAGCCGGTTTGTCTTTCAGTGGCAGAGGGGCATGCGTACCATCCACCCCCTCCCCCGGCTGTTGACACCCTGCCGGCTCACACACACACCTGGCTGCTGGTGGAGGGGGTGGACTCCCTCGGGCACCCTCCAGCCCACCCTCCCTATAGTGGGTCCATGCCAGGCGGCCTCAGTAGTATTCTCCTGACGGTGGCCTGCTGTGCCACTCTGTCGCCTAGACAGATGGCTAATGCTGTGACCATGGCACTGCTCAACACATGGCCATGCACTGAGCCATGTGTTACACACTCAATTACTTCTAGGGTCCCAGGTTACACTGTGCTAATTGCATTATATTTCAATTGACAATTCAGTGCTTGGAACCACTGATGCCATTTTGATTTGCCGAAAGATGCCGTTGTCAGTTGCTAAAACTCAGTATTATAGAGTCTCTGGCATGTTTTGAAGTCGTAAAATAGAAATGAATGTGCCAATGTTAATGGTTGCATCGGGGCTTACTGGTTAATGAAGCACCTCCTAGTCAACTGCAGCACTGGAATCGACGCGTGAACAATGAAGGTTTATGCTCGGCTGTTTGCTAGGCAGGTGCAACACGGAGGGGGACATTCATACTGTTGTTCTCTTACTGAGGCGCTGTGCGAGTCAGTGTCCCGGCTGAGCGGCACAGTGGCTGAGCTGACAGGAGCGTGGTGGCAGGGCAGAGATCAGCTGACCTCTGCTCCTCAATGGGGAGCAGTGGGGCAACAGGAAAAGCATCCTGGTAAAAGTCCCTCTTAATGACTAAATAAATACAAAGTCAATTTTTAGTGAGCTCGCCAACATCACTGGGGGTTTAATCTCCTGCAGCACAAATAACTTTTCTTTCCGGAAATATCGCTGCTCTGTGGCTGTATGTGGAACAAAACGTCTGTGTCATGTCAGCCGAAGACTCTCCCAGAATCTGACAGTGTCTGTACCCTCACCCTAACCTGCTGACAGACTTGAATGTCACATCTCAGGAGGTTCTTAGCAATTGCAAATGGGCAGAGCCTATTTAGTCTTGTATTGGTTACTTCTGAACACCCTGACAGAGGGTTGTCTCCAGGCTCCTGCTAAGGGAGGTGGCTGTCATAGATAGCGGTCTGCAGCGAGCAAGGCTTAGTTTGCGGAGGCAGAGACAGCCATTCAGTCTTGATGGCATTGGATGAGGTGGCCTATTGTGTGGCGCATGGCTAATGCTTGATAAAGTCAGAGCAGGAGACAAACAGAGCTGGGCCTGAGTGGCCATTCAGCATCACTGGGTGGTTGGCAGCTCTGTTGTGTTTTATCATCTTTTGAGATTCAAATAATTAATCTCACTGATGGAGCGTCAATGTCTTTTGATGGAGATTGTTCAGTATGCTTGGCTAATGTCACAGGTGTCATTGTGTCACTCATCATTGCTTCTATCTCTCCTGGGTTCATTCTCAGGTCCTTTGCCCACCTTGCTTTAACCAGCTAGGCCACCCAAAAGCTCACACTGTGACGATGCTGATAGGTGGTATTCATACTAAGAGACTAATAGTGAGCTAATTGACCGTTGCATTTGAATGTTATTAGTTTGACTTCAAGACTAATATCTACACGGTTTTCCTCAGTTCTACTCCTGTAGCATTATATAGAGTTAGTTTGTTGTCAAGTGCTGACGTCCTTAATTTCTCATGACCATTAACACACTATTTGGAAAGCCACATAGCCCAATCACTTTTATTTGGCAAAAGGAAAAATGAAGGTTATGAATTTCATGGCTGATCAGCTATTCCCTGAGGTTGAAAAAGTCTCCCAAAGAAATTAAGGAACATGATTAATGAAAGGACTGGGCTAATCTGGCCTCTCATAATGAACAATTTATCTCTAAATGGACTATAATCAATATTAAGAAGGGATTGTTGGTGCACAAATCATGACTCACACTGTAAAAGTAGTTACAATATTGTTTATTTTAACCAGTGGGTAGTCACAGAAGATAAAATTGCCAGTTTGTAATCCTAGTTACCTGATTGTCTTTGTTCTTTTGCATGTGTTATGCTAGTTTTTATTTGACTGACCGTATTTTACCTCCACTTTCCCCTGTATTCCATGGTACTGACACACTTCTAGAGAGCTTACTGCTAAGTGAGGGATGGGTCATATAGGCTACCAACAGATTTACCCAGAAGTTCTTGTAACAGCTAGGCCAGACCTGTCCTCTGACTCCACATTAGCAACAAACTGGAACGCTAAGCACTGTGCAGAGCCTGTGTCTCATTAGGAATGTATGTTGATGGTTCACAAGATGTTATCATCAATTGATTGAACTGACCCATGCTCCCTCATACTACTCACCTGTCAGAACCGTAGCATCTGTGGGATCTTTTTTTATTTAAAATAAAATGTGTGCCAATTATAAAGCATGATAGAGTGTGTGTGAGTTCATCTCAAGGTCTTGGGATCTTTAGGGCAAAGGGATTATTGGTTAGCTGTTGCTACAGGGTCACAGCAGTCAGTCACTGTCTTGTCTCCTGAGACAGAGGGGATCTAGCAGTGCAGTGAAATATATAAGAGGTTAATTACTTCCATCCATCTCATTGGTTGGAAAAAAGTTTCCTGGAGATTTGAATGAACTAGAAAGCCCTCTCTAATTCAACAAAGGATATTTTGCTGCTAGTCAAAACTCACATTTTAAGATGGTAACTTCTCTCCAGTATCATGTTCAGTGACTTT
>CAEFZP010000795.1:600000-754759 GCA_903064625.1 Mallotus villosus
CTCCAGCCCCTAACCCCTAGGACCAGTAGCACAAACCACTTTCAGTTACGATTTCCCTTGAAGTCCAAGTCTGGCTTCCTTCAAATAAAGTAGGTTGCACAGACCTCAGTCTTCTCCTTCTGGGTTCGTTAAAATGTTAAATGTATTTAAGGTTTTATCTTGGTCTTATACTTCCCGGAATCCGTTTAAGTTTGTTACACCGTTGCACGAAAGACCATATCAATCAAAGTAAGGAAAAGTCATGCAGGTCCCCCTGACTACCGTAACCCAGGGTTTCCCTCTCGTTACCTAGACAGTGGCGCTCGGCCACACTCTAATTAGTCCCGCCAGAGTTTCAAAATGAACCAAAGAATTCATTTCACACTTCCCATAACATAAAAGATGTCCAACGTTGTGTTTTGCCTCGTTGCCTCTGCAAAGCATCTCTCACTCCCACGTTAGTGTCAGCTAGCAGCTTTACTGTAGCTGTCGGTCTCCTCACTTATGTGGACTGACATGTCCAGCTGCTTATGAAAAACGATGTAGAACGTATGAAATCCTCCTATACCAAGATAACCCTATTTACGTTTTAACCCCTAACCCTCCAAACGTGTGTTAGTTCAACACAGGGAACACGTTTTAGTCTTCCTGTCTCGTTCCATTTTATGTATTTAACTTTTTATTTTATTTTTTACTGTAGGCCAACAGAGGTCAGGGTTTCCCGCAGAAAATGTGTTAGTTAAGGTGGTAGGGTGGGGTTTGGGGTCACGGTTTGGAATGACAGGGAGAAAACAGGACAGAGTAACATAGCGGATATCAGTTTGTTTTTTTACGACGTAGTTAAGGCCGCAGGCATGTGTTGCTTAGGCGGCCGCCTCAGCAAAGTGCTGGAGGTAAAACAGTCGAGGCGATAACAGTTATCACAAGTGCTAGTGCAAGCAAACAAACAAACGGTCTCCGTGGAGACTGCATAATTTGACTGCAGTAAAATCACTTTCAAAGCAGTAAACTCCTTAATCTTAACTAAGGAAACCTTTTAAGGGATTTGGGGTAAAACCCTTAAGTATGTCCCTCAGCTAAGGAGAAATTAAGCCTCAACTGTCATACTTAAGGGGAAAACTGAAGTGTTTTGTGCAACCGCCCCCTGGCCTCCAACTAGCCTCCCCCCCTAACTTCTAGCCTCTTCCCAGCCTCCAGCCCCTAACCACTGGCCTCCAACTAGCCTCCCCCCCCAACTTCTAGCCTCTTCCCAGCCTCCAGCCCCTAACCACTTGCCTCTAACCAGCCTCCAGCCGCTAACTCACCAGCACGTTCATGATCTGCAGCTCCTTGAGGACAAAGTCCACCTTCTTCTGCGTGGTGAGGGAGGCCAGCACGGCGCTGCTGTGGCTGCGGCAGGTCAGCTTGGCGTTGTCGTACGAGTCGTTAGCCGTGATGAACTTCATACAGGAGTTCCCCACCAGCCTCCAGCTCTCCCCGCACACGTTCTCTGGAGAAGGAGGAACGCCGTCAGATTTACCTTCATGGGGTCACACGGTTAGCGAGGTTTGAGGTGGCGGGGCTACGGTTAGCAAGGTTTCGAATGGGTGGATTTCGCGTTTTGGGTTGGCTGGAGGGGTTTAGCTGGGATCACATGGCTTCATTGTTGGTATGGGGAGCAGTGTTAGCATGGTTAGCAGCGTTAGCATGGTTAGCAGCGTTAGCAGCGTTAGCATGGTTAGCACGGCTACCTGGCAGAGAGATGCACTCCTGGTTGCGGGTCTCCCACTGGCAGTTAGGGTTGATGGCACAGCTCTTACAGCTGGTCTTCTTGTTGCACACGTAGGAGGGATTATCCTTGGGGCACACCTCATACTCTGCTATGGGGCCCTGGGACACACACACACACACACACACAGTCAGTCCTGACACCTTCAGAGTGCTGGGACCCACATACGAAGCTGGTCACACATGGCATTCATAAAAACTCCCCAGCTTGCTTTAAACACTGCTGCTTTCCTAGAACAGGCGTCAGCAAATCTCCCAGCCACACACACTCACACACACAGGTAGACCACTGGGGGCCCATTCCTGCCACCCCCCCACCAGCCCTCCTGGGGCCTCCAGCTCCTTGTGCCCCCCCCAGCTCCTTGTGCCCCCCCCCTGCCCCCAGACTCACCGCTGCTGCTGTGCAGTTGCTCCCCAGGGACACACACTGCAGGCCGCACCACATGCAGCCGTTGGTGTTGGCTGTACAGCTGTAGCAGTCTGTGTACTGGTCACAGCGCTGGCTGTCAGCATCTACACACACACACACACACAGATAATTAAGTGCGTGGGCTTGACGTGAACTACTAATACAGCAATGTACCCATTCTTCATCTTCATCCAACCCCAGGTGTGTAGGGGGATGTGTATGAATGAGACAAGAGTGGGATGTTTGGTTCGCGTGAGGAGACATTCCAGGTCGGCAGCGTGCACCTACATGTACGGGCACCGCAGCCGGGGGGCTGGGGGCCGGGGGTCTGGGGGTCGGGGCCCCCCCCAGGGCAAGCAGACACCCTGGGTGGTGTTCCAGAGGCAGCGCAGGCCCGGACCTCCTCCAGAGCAGCTCTCTTGGGTGGGCAGACCTGAGCAGCTGGCTGGAGTGTAGCTGAGGACGTCACTCAGCAACAGACTGTTGAAGCCTCCAAACACATACATCACGCTGAAAGAAGAGAAGGATGTGAGAGAGTGTAAGTGAGAGAGAGAGAGAGAGACAGAGAAAGAATGAAAGAGGGTGGGGTATTGAACGGAGAGGTGAGAAGGAAGGAAGGAAGGAAGGAAAGAGAGATTAAATGATTCATCACACAATCACCAGTGAGCAGAGCGGGCAGGAGACAGAGGAGGAGAAAACACAAAAGACAGGCTGCATGAGTATCGCGGTTCCCTAGGCAACACTGACCCCTGCTCTCCCTGTACCTCCCACGGTGTATCGAAGACATCCTCAGACCCCCCAGGCCCTTACGGTTAAACACCGGCCAAGCCCCCGTCTCCTCAAACATCACCCCCGACACCCCCACCCCTTTCTTCTGTCTCATGTCGGCTCTGCTAGCCGGTGTTTGTGTGATAAATCATTTCACCCTCTTCCCTTCCTTCTCACCTATTCCATCAATACCCCACCCTCTGTCTTTCTACCTCTCTCTCCCTTCCCTCCCTCTCTCTCTCTCGTCTCTTCAAACAGTGATGGGGGTCACCCCCTGTGGGGAGGGGGGGGGCACACACTGATCAGAAAGGGCTTAAGAAATGGTGGGGGTGGGGGGTTGTAGCAGGGAGCAGACAGGGAGGGAGGGGTGTGTATGTGTATGTGTATGTGTATGTGTATGTGTATGTGTGTGTGTGTGTGTGTGTGTGTGTGTGTATGTGTGTGTGTGTGTGTGTGTGTGTGTGTGTGTGTGTGTGTGTGTGCGTACCTGTCGCTGTAGACGGCAGAGTGTCCGAAGCGGTTGAGATGGTGGAGCAGGTCTGGCCTGGGCAGCACTGACCACTCGTCACACACTGCGAACACAGGGAAAAATGACACTATTTCTGTCACCATGACCACAGACACAATAATTGGTACCCTTCCTTAGGCACACACAAGCTTTAGAGGAAGGGGATTGTCTTGTGACATTTATTAATTGGAAGGCAGAACAGAACGACTCCTAAACGCTGGAGTCCTGCATCCTGTACCCAGTACATACAGCTAACCAGGCCAGGATGGGGCCACAGTGCCCCCTGGTGGGAGACACTGGTACTAAAGAGAGAACTTGAACTGCGGAACAAACTGGCTGGAGACTGCCCATCACGGCCCTCCTCCTCCAGTGTCACGCCCCTGGGGGGGAGGAGCTCTGGGTCTCTCTCTAGCCAATACAAGAGCCAGCCTGAGGTTTGACTGCCCCCCAACGCTATGGAAGGGAGTCACCAGATGCATCTCTCTCTCTCTCTTTTACCCAGATATTTTTGAGCAGGGAACAGAAACTAGACACCCAGCAGTTGTCTGCTGAGGATGATCATCAGGGCTAGTGTACGTGTTCAGTGTGTTTGATGGAGTGGTGGTCCTCCATCAACACTCTACAGTTGTAATCCTACCACACACACACACATGCACGCACACACTGCAGAAAGGACAGGAGGTGCCCTGATGACAGTGGCGCTGTGATGCTCCAATCATGTCGTCTCGCTCCCAGAGAGCCCCGCCACGCTCCCTGGAGAGAGCCATTCCCCCACCTGTCAATCATCCTGTCAATCAGCTGCGCTAGGAGAGACGCACGATGGGACCGGCCCCCTGGGTGCCCTGCCACTCCACCGCTCCCAGACAAGCTGCTGTCTTCCTGAGCAGGGGCCCAGGAGGGAGGAGGGGAGAGGAGGGAGGGAGGGACAGGAGGGAGGAGGAAGGGAGGGAGGGACAGGAGGAGGGATGGAGAGAGGGAGGGACAGGAGGAGGGATGGGAGAGAGACAGGAGGGAGGGAGAGGACCAGGGGGAAAGAGGGAGGGACAGGAGGAGGGATGGAAGCAGAAGAGGAAGGGCGAGGATGAAGGAGGGAGAGACAAGAGAGAGAGGAGGGAAGGAGGAAGGAGATGGGAGAGCGAGGGAGAGAGAGAGACAGGAGAGAGACAGCAGGAAGGAGGGAGGGAGAGGATGACAGAATGGAAGAGGGGGCGCAGGGCAGTAAACTCAATCGGAACACATCAACCTGAAGACTGAAGTCTGGATGTGACAGGTCATTTCATCTTCTATTATGGGATGTCTGACAACCCTTGTCACAACTTTAATCACCAAGGGAACACCAGAATAATTGAAATGGCTGAACTCTGATCTGCTCTCTGGTTGATCCAATCAAACAATGGATTTACTCATCAGACCCCCCTTTCGGCCAATCAGCATGAGCAGGGCCATCCTGGCGCATAGCGCGTGAAGGCGGTGGTGTTGAAAGGACCAGTGAGCGATGTACGGTTGTGTTCCAGGCAGCAGCGTGGGTGTCATTTAATGTAGCAGTGCAGTTGTGGTGGTGTTTATGGTGCAGAAGTGTGGTTGTGGTGGTGTTTAGGGTGCAGAAGTGTGGTTGTGGTGGTGTTTATGGTGCAGAAGTGTGGTTGTGGTTAGGGTGCAGAAGTGTGGTTGTGGTTGTGTTTAGGGTGCAGAAGTGTGGTTGTGGTTGTGTTTAGGGTGCAGAAGTGTGGTTGTGGTGGTGTTTAGGGTGCAGAAGTGTGGTTGTGGTGGAGTTTAGGGTGCAGAAGTGTGGTTGTGGTGGTGTTTAGGGTGCAGAAGTGTGGTTGTGGTTGTGTTCAGGGTGCAGAAGTGTGGTTGTGGTGGTGTTCAGGGTGCAAAAGTGTGGTTGTGGTGGTGTTTAGGTGTGCAGAAGTGTGGTTGTGGTGGTGTTCAGAAGTGTGGTTGTGGTGGTGTTCAGGGTGCAGAAGTGTGGTTGTGGTGGTGTTTAGGGTGCAAAAGTGTGGTTGTGGTGGTGTTTAGGTTGCAGAAGTGTGGTTGTGGTGGTGTTCAGAAGTGTGGTTGTGGTGGTGTTCAGGGTGCAAAAGTGTGGTTGTGGTGGTGTTTAGGTTGCAGAAGTGTGGTTGTGGTGGTGTTCAGAAGTGTGGTTGTGGTGGTGTTCAGGGTGCAGAAGTGTGGTTGTGGTGGTGTTCAGGGTGCAGAAGTGTGGTTGTGGTTGTGTACACAGCATGGGTGTCCAATCATGGCATCTCTAACTGCCGTTACTGCAGGAGGTACAGCACTCGCAAAGAGCTCTTGGCAACACCAACATAACATTCAGATCGCACAGGTCATGAAGGGCTTATTGTACTGTTTCATGAGCTGAAAATGATTCTTCCTTTGTACAGCACTTATGATTCTTCATTTGTACAGCACTTAGGGCTAAGCTTTATCTTAATTGATGTTCCATCCCAGTGAATCTAACGAGGATCTTGACGGGAAATTGAAGGACTTGCTCCAGGGGCGAGGAACGCTCTCTGCTCTCTACAAGGTGTTCAGTTTACCCGACCATGACGGCACACTGCATCCCTGATTGGTTCCCCCATAGTGTGGATCAATATTGACGCTTTCAACGTCCATGTCTAATTGTGTGAGATTCTATTCAAAAACTAGTCGAACACAGACTACACATAAATACCCAAACAAACATGAAAAGAGGGGTGGTTGTGGTGTTGGTTAGGGTGGTTGCGGCGGCTGTGACTGACCCAGATCGTAGGCCATGAAGTCGGAGGAGAAGCACTTGGCCCCGTGGCTCATGGACGTGTCGTTGTGCGTGTTCCCCCCGAACACCAGCATGGTTCTGTCCACCATGACCGCCGTGTGCAGGTAGCGGAAGAAACCACTGTCCTTCAGGACCGTCCTGGAGGGACGCACGAGACATCAGCACACACACACACACCACCACATACACATACGACCGTCCTGGGAGGAACACACACACACACGAGACTCTCTCACCACTTGCTGCCGTCCACCTTGTACTTGTACAGGTCTCCGGCCAGTCCATACTTGTTGGCGCTGAAGGCCTTGTAGCCCCCGTGGATGTAGATGGACCTGGACAGGGGGTCGTACACGCTGCTGTGGCCGTACCCCCCCTGGACCAGCGCCCCGTCCGTGCTCACCATGCTCCACACGTTTTGATCTGTGGGGGGGGGGAGGGTAGAGGTTGGAAGGTGGAGTGGAGGTTGTGTGGAAGCGTGGATGAAGTGGCGTTTGAGGGGTCGTGGTGGAGGTGGTGTGGAGGTAGTGGATGTGGAGGTATGGATGAAGTGGCGGAGGTGGGGTCGGGCTGGAGGTGGTGTGGAGGTAGTGGATGAAGTGGCGGTGGAAAGGGGGGAGGTGTTGGGTTTGGAGGTAGAGGAGGTGTAGACGTGCGAAGGAGACGACTCGCCTATGTCGTACTGCTGCACTTGGTTGATGTATCCGTAGAGCGGGCAGTGTCCAAACATGACCAGCATGACGGGGCTGCCTCCCTCCAGCAGGGGGGGCACGATGTGGGCCGAGTGGCCCACCACGGCGTACTGCTCCTTGCCCCGCGGGCTCAGCTGTGCCCAGCTCTGGTTCTGGGTGTGGAACACCCACAGCTGGCTGGTCACGTTGCCCGTGGAGTCCATCTTCCCCCCGTACATGAAGATCTTTCCCTGGGGACACGACAAAACACCGTTACACAGCGCCGACCACCGTCGCCATAACCCTGCAACATCAGCAGGGTTAGGGTTAGTGTACTACCTGGTGCAGGGTCAGTGTACTACCTGGTGCAGGGTCAGTGTACTACCTGGTGCAGGGTCAGTGTACTACCTGGTGCAGGGTTAGTGTACTACCTGGTGCAGGGTCAGTGTACTACCTGGTGCAGGGTTAGTGTACTACCTGGTGCAGGGTCAGTGTACTACCTGGTGCAGGGTTAGTGTACTACCTGGTGCAGGGTCAGTGTACTACCTGGTGCAGGGTTAGTGTACTACCTGGTGCAGGGTTAGTGTACTACCTGGTGCAGGGTTAGTGTACTACCTGGTGCAGGGTCAGTGTACTACCTGGTGCAGGGTTAGTGTACTACCTGGTGCAGGGTCAGTGTACTACCTGGTGCAGGGTTAGTGTACTACCTGGTGCAGGGTCAGTGTACTACCTGGTGCAGGGTTAGTGTACTACCTGGTGCAGGGTCAGTGTACTACCTGGTGCAGGGTTAGTGTACTACCTGGTGCAGGGTCAGTGTACTACCTGGTGCAGGGTTAGTGTACTACCTGGTGCAGGGTCAGTGTACTACCTGGTGCAGGGTTAGTGTACTACCTGGTGCAGGGTTAGTATGCTACCTGGTGCAGGGTTAGTGTGCTACCTGGTACAGGGTTAGTGTACTACCTGGTGCAGGGTTAGTATGCTACCTGGTGCAGGGTTAGTGTACTACCTGGTGCAGGGTCAGTGTACTACCTGGTGCAGGGTTAGTGTACTACCTGGTGCAGGGTCAGTGTACTACCTGGTGCAGGGTTAGTGTACTACCTGGTGCAGGGTTAGTGTACTACCTGGTGCAGGGTCAGTGTACTACCTGGTGCAGGGTTAGTGTACTACCTGGTGCAGGGTCAGTGTACTACCTGGTGCAGGGTTAGTGTACTACCTGGTGCAGGGTCAGTGTACTACCTGGTGCAGGGTTAGTGTACTACCTGGTGCAGGGTTAGTGTACTACCTGGTGCAGGGTTAGTGTACTACCTGGTGCAGGGCCACAGTGTGTCCGTAGCGGCCGATGACAGAGTTGACGGAGCTGTTGAGAGGCAGCCAGCGCTGGGTCTGCAGGTCCAGGCTGGAGGAGGGGCACAGAAACACTGTCACAGTGCACACACACACACACACACCAGCACCACACAGACACACACACACACACACACTGGAGCAGACCAAGGGTGTTCAGGAGGTGTGCTACTCACGCTTGCACCATGTGGTAGTCTGAGGAGTTGAACACGTATCCTCCCACCACCCACATGACCCCCTGGTGCACCACGGCCTTGTGGGAGGCCCGCGCCAGGCCCGGCTCGCTGTACTCCTCACGCGTCCAGAACGACCCGTTGGCTGGAACCGACACGGAGCAGTCGGGACCTGGAGGAACAGAGGATGCTGGCTCACCTGTCTCACACATGGTCAACACACACCTGGTCAACATACACACACCTGCTCAACATACACACACCTGCTCAACATACACACACCTGGTCAACATACACACACCTGGTCAACATACACACACCTGCTCAACATACACACACCTGCTCAACATACACACACCTGCTCAACATACACACACCTGGTCAACATACACACACCTGGTCAACATATACACACACCTGCTCAACATACACACACCTGCTCAACATACACACACCTGCTCAACATACACACACCTGCTCAACATACACAAACCTGGTCAACATACACACACCTGGTCAACATATACACACACCTGCTCAACATACACACACCTGGTCAACATACACACACCTGGTCAACATATACACACACCTGCTCAACATACACACACCTGCTCAACATACACACACCTGCTCAACACACACACACACCTGAAAGACACACGCCTGAAAGACACACACACTTTACTCTTTCTGTAATAACACATTTTATCTCAGTTGTAAAGAATTCAAGTCCAAAATTCTACATTTTACACACCACACAATAAAACCCCTCCCTACAAACACGTATTGTAAATGTGCTGTAGAAGCTTCAACTAAGTATAAAACAAACTCCTCTAGCGATAAACGACTCTAAACAACTCACTGCACTGGTCATGACAGTGCTAATCAACGTGTTCAACTCAGCCCAGGCAGTTACATTTGGGAGCTATTTTAGATTCCGTCTTTGTCTTCAGAAGGAGTTTGAACACATTGTCCCCGACAATGTCCCCCATCGTTAGGCCTTCAGTACAATAGGCTGATTGTCGAGCCCTGCATGTTTCACTCACAAGCTTTGAAGCTAGGTAGCAAACTGACGTTAGCGACAGGCTCAGTCATTTTCGAACTGAGTTACCGCAAACTGAAAACTTTGGGTGAGAATGACTCACTTCCAGGCTAAGCCAACGCGGCTTGCTAGTAGCATATTCACAAGTGGACGTGGCCGACTGCCCAGTTACACTGAGTAACCAGCAGGCTCAACCAGTTAGTAACCGTGGCATCAATTGCAAGGTGCTGCTGCGCCTTTCCGTTGGCTGCATTCTTCCCACCGAAGAATCTGTCTTCTGGGACTACACCAGTGTTCTCAAAGCTGTAAACCTAGGGGGAACACTGTACACAATGTGTTTTAATGCGTGTCTTCAGGTACGAGTCTTTGGATCCGTTTTCACGTGACCTGCATAGTAGGCTCAGATCAATCAGTTTAATACAGTCTCTGCTACGCTCAGCAGATCAGTTTAATAGTCTGCTCCTCTCAGCAGGAGATCAGTTTAATACAGTCTGCTTCTCTAAACAGATCAGTTTAATACAGTCTCTGCTACGCTCAGCAGATCAGTTTAATACAGTCTGCTCCTCTCAGCAGGAGATCAGTTTAATACAGTCTGCTTCTCTAAACAGATCAGTTTAATACAGTCTGCTTCTCTAAACAGATCAGTTTAATACAGTCTGCTTCTCTAAACAGATCAGTTTAATACAGACTGCTCCTCTCAGCAGATCAGTTTAATACAGTCTCTCCTCCTCAGCAGGAGAGCAGCAGTTTAATAGCCATCTTCATCGCAGGCTGTGAAACTAGGCAGGCAGGAGAGCCATCAGGGCACAGACGGTGTTTGGTTTAAGAAGTAAAGTGTCGCTTTGAAGAGGCCTAATTAACCAATAGAGAAGCTCAATGAAGGGGAAGATAATGACACGCACATGCTGTACTGGGCGGGTGGACACACACACACACACACACAAACACACAGACATACAGGCTAATGACCAGGTAAATAAAACACACACACCCCCCTAGCGATCAGTGATCCAGAGGAGAAAGAGCCCACCTTGCCAGTCGGGGTTGCAGACGCAGGTCTTGTTCTGGATGCTGCAGTGGCCCCGCACGGGCGCCCCACAGCCAGACACGCAGTAGGGGGTGTCGCAGGCCTCGCCCTTCCAGCCCTCCTCACACTCACACACCACCGAGGCTGTGGTGTTCCCCACGCTGCACTCCCCGCGTCCTGAACAGTTATTAGGACAGGTGTTCACCCTGGAGGAGGTCGAGAGAGAAACTGAATTAGAGCGAGAGAGAACGCTGATTAAGATGATGTACAGAAAAAAGGATGGGGGTCTCCAAGTGTGGGGGTTAGTGTCCCATTCTGACTGTGGGGTTAGTTCAGGGGTGGGGTTTGTCTGGCTGTGTCAGCGAGGTTAGTCTGGATGTGGGGTTAGTCAGGTTGTGGGTTAGTCAGGTTGTGGGGTTAGTCCAGGTATGTATATGGGGTTAGTCTTGGTGTGGGGTTAGTCCGGGTGTGGGGTTAGTCCGGGTGTGGGGTTTGTCTGTGTGTCAGCGAGGTTATTCTGGATGTGGGGTTTAGTCCAGGTATGTATATGGGGTTAGTCTTGGTGTGGGTGTAGTTCAGTGTGTGCCTGAGGGATAGTCCAGGTAGGACTGTGGGGTTAGTCCAGGTTAGTCCAGGTCAGTCCAGCCCAGCGTGGCTCTCACCTGTAGGACACGTTGAAGCCTGTCAGGTTGTAGGCAGCGTCGCTGAAGAAGTGCAGCAGGGCGAAGCCAGACCGAGACACCACCTCTGGGACCGTCTCGTTGCCATAGTGTTCAGGCACGATCAAACCACTGTGACAAACACCTCATATAGTTACACACACCTCATATAGTTACACACACCTCACATACACACACCTCAAATAGTTACACACACCTCACATACACACACACCTCATATAGTTACACACACACCTCATAGTTACACACACACACCTCATATAGTTACACACACCTCACATACACACACACCTCATATAGTTACACACACCTCACATACACACACACCTCATAGTTACACACTCCTCACATACACACACACCTCATATAGTTACACACACCTCACAAACACCTCATATAGTTACACACACCTCACATACACACACCTCATATAGTTACACACACCTCATATAGTTACACACACCTCACATACACACACTTCACATAGTTACACACACCTCACATTAGGGGCGTAGGCTTGTTTTTAAAAAGTGGGTGGGACAGTGTGTGTTGCATCAACATATAAAAAACCTCCCATTCAATGTGGCAATACTTTACAATGCTCAAACAAACTAACAGCCCTTGACAGCAGCTGAGGGAGCGAGGCTCCGGGGCTGAGGCTAAGGCTGAGGCCCACCTGAAGGCCGCAAGCAGAGGGGCGTAGATGGAGTCTCCGTCGTACACGTACAGGTGGTCCCAGCTGCACTCAGTGGCAAAGTGGTTGAAGCGCAGTCGCAGAATGCTGTTGGGCCTGCAGACAGGGACAGAGTCATGGACAGAGTCAGAGACAGAGTCAGGGACACAGTCAGGGACAGAGTCAGGGACAGAGTCAGGGACAGAGTCAGGGACAGAGTCAGGGACAGAGTCACCCATCAACTGTCTCGTGTCTGACCACTGAAAAGACAGAAAGAAGCAGGCTATATGATTGACCTGGAGTACAGTTGGTTTCAGGATGACCTTGACTTGGGTCTCTATCTAAACCTGGCAAATCGCTGGCAGTCTGGGGAGAAGAAACCTAATTTAATATGGAAATAAAATACTGTATAAAAACAGTACTGTTTTCTGCACAGTGGCTGACAGTCACGAAATGATTGGTCGTTCATTCAGAGGTCTTCTAAAAATGCCCAACATCCACTAATCAAATCCCAGATGTGATGGGATGAAGGGATGTTTGTTCTCCCGGGTCAGGAGGAGATGAGACGGGAGGAGACAGGAGGGGAGGGGACAGGGGGAGACAGGAGGGGACGGGAAGGGACAGGGGGAGACAGGACGGGAGGGGACAGGGGGAGACGGGAGGGGAAGGGGACAGGGGGAGACAGGAGGGGAGGGGAAGGGACAGGGGGAGACAGGAGGGGAGGGGACAGGGGGAGACAGGAGGGAAGGGGACAGGGGGAGACAGGACGGGAGGGGACAGGGGGAGACAGGACGGGAGGGGAGGGGACAGGGGGAGACAGGAGGGAAGGGGACGGGGGAGACAGGAGGGGAGGGGAAGGGACAGACCGGAGGGAAGGGGACAGGGGGAGACAGGAGGGGAGGGGACAGGGGGAGACAGGACGGGAGGGGACAGGGGGAGACAGGACGGGAGGGGACAGGGGGAGACAGGAGGGAAGGGGACAGGGGGAGACAGGAGGGGAGGGGACAGGGGGAGACAGGAGGGGAGGGGACAGGGGGAGACAGGAGGGGAGGGGACAGGGGGAGACAGGAGGGGAGGGGAAGGGACAGGGGGAGACAGGAGGGAAGGGGACAGGGGGAGACAGGAGGGGAGGGGATGTTAGAGGATAAGAGGGAAGAGGAGAGGGGAGGAGGACTCCAAGGCCCCAATCTCAGTGGGAGGGACCAGCTCAGGGGTCTCCTCTGAGCCCACGCCTGCAGACAGCTCACTGCAGACTGTACCTCCAAGACGCCTCACTGCTGAGAGAGCTCTTTAACAGGCTCAAAGCGGGTGCCTGTTGGGTGCTTATTACATTATATTTCCTCCTCCCACTGTGCTGAGTGGCAGCCTTTGTTCAGCTTCTCTAATGCTCTCCTGTTTAGCAAGCACCTGGATGGGGGATGGAATGAATGCTGAACTACTACACATTTGCATGGTTGTATATATGAAGAGACCCTTGACTGATCTAATCCAATATGTGATCTATTGTATGGATGTGAATCTGCTGCTTGAGGAGAATCAGTGTAATATGCCAAAGGTTGGTGTCGTCAAGCATTCCGTAGCAAACGACTCTGTTAATGTGCAAGTGACCAAACAATGAACTTCAGCTTGTGTCATCATTGTTGACACTGGGTGGAGCAGGGTTAGGGTGCCCTTGTGTGTGTTGTGTGTGAACTTACTGTCCCTCGATGAGCCAGGTGCACTTGGTCATGTATTTGTAGTTCCCAGGGCCGTCGGTCAGGAAGCCAGAGGGTCCAGACAGCCTAGGGGACACAGGTCAGAGGTCAGACTCAGGAGAGGGAGGGCACTACAGACACCACCAACAGCTCACTTCACGCCCCGTCATATGACAGGTAACTGCATCTGATGGGCGGATTTCACGAGTATTAACGAGCTTCGACCTCCCCACAAACACAGAAAGGTTCAGGAAAAGAGGAACAAGGGACATTTAATGAAGTGTAAAGCAAACCAGCATATGTTCTGCTATCTGCTTTCTTCTCCAGCAGGAAGCCTGTTTGGGCTTGTCTCGCTGTGGCCCTGGTCAGCAGAGAGAGGGGCAGGCTGAGAGGCACACACACACACACACACAGGCACTGGCCTGCCCATCAGGAGAAACTTGAGATGTAGTGTCATGTTCAAGGAGACTTCCACACAGGAGTCAGGGATCAAACTGCCAACCCTGAGGATAGTACCCTGCAGCTAGGGGATGAGAAGGTGACCCTGGGGTTAGAGGGTGACCCTGCAGCTAGGGGATGAGAAGGTGACCCTGGGGTTAGAGGGTGACCCCGGGGTTAGAGGGTGACCCTGCAGCTAGGGGATGAGAAGGTGACCCTGGGGTTAGAGGGTGACCCTGGGGTTAGAGGGTGACCCTGGGGTTAGAGGGTGACCCTGGGGTTAGAGGGTGACCCTGCAGCTAGGGGATGAGAGGGTGACCCCTGGGGTTAGAGGGTGACCCTGCAGCTAGGGGATGAGAGGGTGACCCTGGGGTTAGAGGGTGACCCTGGGGTTAGAGGGTGACCCTGGGGTTAGAGGGTGACCCTGGGGTTAGAGGGTGACCCTGGGGTTAGAGGGTGACCCTGCAGCTAGGGGATGAGAGGGTGACCCCTGGGGTTAGAGGGTGACCCTGGGGTTAGAGGGTGACCCTGGGGTTAGAGGGTGACCCTGGGGTTAGAGGGTGACCCTGGGGTTAGAGGGTGACCCTGGGGTTGGAGGGTGACCCTGGGGTTGGAGGGTGACCCCTGGGGTTAGAGGGTGACCCTGGGGTTGGAGGGTGACCCTGGGGTTGGAGGGTGACCTGCTCTCCCTCCTGAGCCACAGCTACCAGGGAAGTGTACTACACACACACTACCTCTCCTCACACTGTCACACAACACAGACAGCTTACCACAGACACCCCCTTTCCAACAATGCAAACCTGGTTCTGGTTCAGCGGGTGCTGGTTCCCAGCTGGTTTAACTTGCTCAACTTCTAAGAACCGGTTAGCTTTTCCCCCCACAGGCCAGAGAACCACTTCATGGTGACGTCACTGTCTGTATGCATCTGTGTACGTCTGGCTCCGTGCTCTGTAAGCCTACGTCTGAATCAACACACCAGAGATCCAACGTGTGTGTGCTGCTCGTCGGGATCCATCGTGCTTCGACAGAACAATGTTCTGAAGTTCTCTGCTGAAGCTCACAGACTCAGTTGTTCTTGGTTGGTGACGATGCTCCCGCCCCCAGACCCTGGCGTGAGTGGATCGGTTCTCAAACAGCTTGGGGTTGATGCCGCTCTGTAACCAGTTTTATTGGCCGAAACGGACTGGTTTGAGATCGGCCACTGGCTCCAGACCCTCAAACTGCCTTGGTGGAAAAGGGTCAAGACAGATTCTATAATGGCCTGGTTACAGACAGATTCTATAATGGCCTGGTTTCAGACAGATTCTATAATATCCTGGTTTCAGACAGATTCTATAATATCCTGGTTACAGACAGACTCTATAATGGCCTGGTTACAGAAAGACTCTATAATGGCCTGGTTTCAGACAGATTCTATAATATCCTGGTTACAGACAGACTCTATAATATCCTGGTTACAGACAGACTCTATAATGGCCCGGTTTCAGACAGACTCTATAATGGCCTGGTTTCAGACAGACTCTATAATGGCCCGGTTTCAGACAGACTCTATAATGGCCTGGTTTCAGACAGATTCTATAATGGCCTGGTTTCAGACATATTCTATAATGGCCTGGTTTCAGACATATTCTATAATGGCCTGGTTTCAGACAGATTCTATAATGGCCTGGTTTCAGACATATTCTATACTGGTCTGGTTTCAGACAGATTCTATAATGGCCTGGTTACAGACAGATTCTATAATGGCCTGGTTTCAGACAGACTCTATAATGGCCTGGTTTCAGACAGATTCTATAATGGCCTGGTTACAGACAGATTCTATAATGGCCTGGTTACAGACAGATTCTATAATGGCCTGGTTTCAGACAGATTCTATAATATCCTGGTTACAGACAGACTCTATAATGGCCTGGTTACAGAAAGACTCTATAATGGCCTGGTTTCAGACAGATTCTATAATATCCTGGTTACAGACAGACTTTATAATGGCCTGGTTACAGAAAGACTCTATAATGGCCTGGTTTCAGACAGACTCTATAATGGCCTGGTTTCAGACAGACTCTATAATGGCCTGGTTTCAGACAGATTCTATAATGGGCTGGTTTCAGACATATTCTATAATGGCCTGGTTTCAGACATATTCTATAATGGCCTGGTTTCAGACAGATTCTATAATGGCCTGGTTTCAGACATATTCTATACTGGTCTGGTTTCAGACAGATTCTATAATGGCCTGGTTACAGACAGATTCTATAATGGCCTGGTTTCAGACAGACTCTATAATGGCCTGGTTTCAGACAGATTCTATAATGGCCTGGTTTCAGACAGACTCTATAATGGCCTGGTTTCAGACATACTCTATAGTGGCCTGGTTTCAGACAGATTCTATACCGGTCTGGTTTCAGACAGATTCTATACTGGTCTGGTTTCAGACAGACTCCAAGGTTCAAGGCCATGAGTGTACATGAGCACAAATACTGCAACTGTAAAACATTCAAATCCCAGGCTATCATCTCTGAAGACAGATAGCTGATAAGGAGGGCCTGATCCTGGCCTAGGTCCCACTGGCAGAGCCTGTGAAGGTGCCACCCCCGGTCACTCTGTACAACAACAACTACTACTATCAGTGTTTTCTTTAGGATTTGTTTTAGCAGTGGGGGCAGGTCTGTCTGAACAACAACCAAAAACAACAACTATATTTCTGAGGAGGTTAATGTAATAGTCTACTGTCTACGGATGTAACTGGCTAATGTAATATTGCACATATTTCCCCTAAATAAGGTTAGGCTACTTAAAGACACCCCTTCCACTCATAAAGTATTTTCTAAATGGCATAAATGCTGCACGTGTCCACTGTCTGCTTAATTTGATCTTGACATAGAGGCTAAGCATTCTGTAGCAAATAATAACAATAAACCCACTATTAATTACATTATCGTAATGCAGTTCAACTACTACATAATGATGCACCTAAAATACAAACGTGAGCAAGGGCATTCAGCAATCGCTATTGAATCAACAGCCACGTGCACTTTAGCTAGCAGGTGAAGAATACAAACAACGAAAAATCACCAGTTAACTTAATTTGAATTTGCAAGAACTATAGACTAATACAATAACAGGCTTAAATGAACTGACAACATAAGTTATAGGACTTACAATTCTCAAGGACGCACAGTGTCGCGCATAACAATCAGAGACTAACAATCACTGCTGATAGACGGCCTTTTGTACAGCCCTATTTCTGATACCGTGGCGGCAGAAATGTTGCCGTGGCGGACCGCAAAATCAACATAGAGGAAACACTGACTATAACTGATGACTAGTTTCAACCAGTTTTTACTGATGGAGTCTCTACCCTGCGTAATGACTGAGAAGTCTCCGTCTCATGCTGATGATGTAGAGACCTCTCTGTCTCATGCTGATGATGTAGAGACCTCTCTGTGTCACACTAATGATGTAGAGACCTCTCCGTCTCAGGCTGATGATGTAGAGACCTCTCTGTCTCATGCTGATGATGTAGAGACCTCTCTGTGTCACACTAATGATGTAGAGACCTCTCCGTCTCATGCTGATGATGTAGAGACCTCTCTGTCTCATGCTGATGATGTAGAGACCTCTCTGTGTCACACTAATGATGTAGAGACCTCTCCGTCTCATGCTGATGATGTAGAGACCTCTCCGTCTCATGCTGATGATCTAGACACCTCTCCGTCTCATGCTGATGATCTAGACACCTCTCCGTCTCAGGCTGATGATGTAGACACCTCTCCGTCTCATGCTGATGATCTAGACACCTCTCCGTCTCAGGCTGATGATGTAGACACCTCTCCGTCTCAGGCTGATGATGTAGAGACCTCTCCGTCTCATGCTGATGATGTAGAGACCTCTGTCTCATGTTGATGACAGAGACCTCTTTGTCTCATGTTGCTGACAAGCATGACAACCAGCTGTCAAACAGAGGGCATCTTTCAGAGCCATGTGGCATAGCAGCAAAAGCAGCAGGATTCCAGTTAACAAGGAGACTGGCAGACAGACCAGGACACTGGAGAACCACCCACTGTCAACACTGTCTGTCTCCAGTGTGTGAGTGTGTCTGTCTCCAGTGTGTGAGTGTGTCTGTCTCCAGTGTGTGAGCATGTGTCTGTCTCCTGTGTGTGAGCGTGTGTCTGTCTCCAGTGTGTGAGTGTGTCTGTCTCCAGTGTGTGAGTGTGTGTCTGTCTCCAGTGTGTGAGTGTGTCTGTCTCCAGTGTGGGAGTGTGTGTCTGTCTCCAGTGTGTGAGTGTGTGTCTGTCTCCAGTGTGGGAGTGTGTCTGTCTCCAGTGTGTGAGCCTGTCTGTCTCCAGTGTGTGAGTGTGTGTCTGTCTCCAGTGTGTGAGCGTGTCTGTCTCCAGTGTGTGAGCCCGTCTGTCTCCAGTGTGTGAGTGTGTGTCTGTCTCCAGTGTGTGAGCCTGTCTGTCTCCAGTGTGTTTTCAGCCTAATTCACTTCAAACCGTCTGCATCCACAGTCAGGAAATCCCTAATAACAGAGGAAGTGGGACGGCCCTCAGTGCCTCAGTCCCAGCCAGTCACAAAGTCTCTCAGCGCAGCCGGCCACCGGATGCACTCAAGACGGAGCTTGTGGAATTATGGGGACGTCTAGAACTTAAAGGCCGACGACGGTCGGATCGACGGTGACGACACAGTGGAGCGTTCTAGAACAGAGAATGGAGGTCCATGTGGCTGTATCCCATGAGGCCTGTCTCCAACACATCAACACTGAAACACTCTCTTCAAAGGGGCTCTGTCAGGGTCTTATCACACAGCAGACATGAGCAGATCAAAGGAGGGACTTGGATATTAATATCGCTCCAGCACGGATCAAGATCAAACACTCAATGATTCGAGTTAGCACACGTTCGCCAAGAGCAATACTTCCTATCGAAACACGCAGCATGCTTGAGATACGTCAGAGTGGCTTCCTCCAGATTTTGCCCACTGAGGTTAAAACCAGGTCCTCTGACTCAACTCAGTCACATCAGACTAGCAGAGTCACAGACACATCAGACCACCAGGGTCACAGACACAGACTACCAGGGTCACAGACACAGACTACCAGGGTCACAGACACAGACTACCAGGGTCACAGACACAGACTACCAGGGTCACAGAAACATCAGACTACCAGTGTCACAGACACAGACTACCAGGGTCACAGACACAGACTACCAGGGTCACAGAAACATCAGACTAGCAGGGTCACAGACACAGACTAGCAGAGTCACATACAGGCTGCCTCATCTGGGTCCTCCCAAGGCTCTATGGCAGCACTGTCCTCGAGACAAATACCAGCTCAGAACTCATCTCAACCAAAACTAGCTGCTTTTAATACCACGACACAAATCAAAACACATGTCTGTCTAGCAGCTATTATGGCTCTGATGGACAGCAGAGGTCAAAGTTCCAGGCCGGAAGTGCGTCTACAATAAATCACACCCTGTGGTAAACCTAAGAATTCCAATCAATTCAGCCACCAGGCAAACATTACAGAACAGGGCGTCACAATCTTTAAAGGAAGTTTGTTTGTTTATTGCCACTGTAGATCACAGCCAATCACAGAGCACCCTACACATCACCCACAATGTCCTGAATGCGCTCAAAGATAGCAGTACTAAATGGACAGAATGCTGTCGGCCTATTACCTGCTGCCCAAGTTTAGACTGAGCTGATACAGACAGAAGGACAGACAGACAGATAGAACTAGAGACAGAGACAGAGACAGAGACAGATATAGAGACAGACAGACAGAGACACAGGGAGAGAGAGAGACAAGACAGAGAGACAGACACAGAGACAGTATGGCAAAATGTCTGTTACATCAGCATGACTGCCTTTGAGCTTCTCAGTCATCACTTCCTGTGGGAACATACCCAACTTCGGTTTGGGTCGGAGAGCAGGATCAGAGGGGAGGAGAGGGTCGGGGAGGAGAGGGTCGGGGAGGAGAGGGTCGGGGAGGAAAGGGTCGGGGAGGAGAGGGTCGGGGAGGAGAGGGTCGGGGAGGAGAGGGTCAGGGAGGAGAGGGTCAGGGGAGGAGAGGGTCAGGGGAGGAGAGGGTTCGTAGAGGGTCGGGGAGGAGAGGGTCAGGGGAGGAGAGGGTCGTAGAGGGTCAGGGAGGAAAGGGTCGGGTAGGAGAGGGTCAGGGAGGAGAGGTTCGTAGAGGGTCGGGGAGGAGAGGGTCGGGGAGGAGAGGGTCGGGGAGGAGAGGGTCGGGAGGAGAGGGTCGGGGAGGGAGGAGAGGGTCGGGGAGGAGAGGGTCGGGAGGAGGGTCAGGAGAGGGTCGTAGAGGGTCGGGAGGAGGGTCGAGGGAGGAGGAAAGGGTCGGGTAGGAGAGGGTCAGGGAGGAGAGGTTCGTAGAGGGTCAGGGAGGAGAGGGTCTGGGGAGGAGAGGGTCGTAGAGGAGAGGGTCGGGGAGGAGAGTGTCGGGGAGGAGAGGGTCGGGGAGGAGAGGGTCGGGGAGGAGGAGAGAGGAGAAGGGAGAGGAGAGGAGAAGGGAGGAGAGAGGAGAAGGGAGAGAGAGGAGAAGGGAGAGAGAGGAGAAGGGAGACGGGAGGGGAGGATTAGAGGAAACAAAAGAGGAAATCATAGCTTGTTTTCTGCCATATGGCTGAACTGACTCATAAATTGGGTTATAAATGGATAAGTGCAGTTCCAGCTAACTCAAAGTCCTGCAGTGTCAGCCTGACTGGGAGTTTCACATTTCAACTACAAAGCAGGGATGGTAAATATGCCAAAACATTCTCTCCTTCCGGTCGTTATGTGTACAGACTACCAACTCACATCTCGTGTGTGTGATGCTACAGACCATCTACACAGGCTGCCATTTCTCCTGAAACAGACAGCGGTGAAGAGGGTAACTTTGTTCGGTCAATTATCCAGATAAAGCCCTGACAGTCAGCTACACAGCACTAACGTGCATGTAACCGTTTATAGATACTGATTTGACGCCATCCAATTTGTTGCTGTGAGCAGAATTGATCCACGCGACACATTACGTGCCTTTAACAGTACGAGCGACGGTCAAAACAACTTTCCCCATTGCTGTCATCGGGTCAATAAACTGGTCCCCACAAAATAGGTTTGTAAATCATCAACACTTCCCTTGTCCTGTTCACATTGGTGACTAAGTCTTAACAATGCGGAACACTGTTACAGGTGGACTAACATGACACAGTTAGCTAGTGAACACATGAAACACAAACACGTAGGGGATTCACGATACAATTGTAGCTACAACGTAGCTAATGTCCACAAATTGTTTTGTCGACAATTACAGGGTTTTAGCCGCGAGGAATTAGCCTCAGAAAGCACCTAATTGCAAGATAGCTCTTCAGGGCCGATATTAACCAGGTATTAGGTGAGAGACTGAGACAGTTGTCTAGCTAGCAATATTTCATAGGACAGGGAGTTGGGTCTGTAGCTAGTAGTGTGGGAAGAGACGTATGGCTATTTTGACTTAAGACAGCTAACGTTAGCAAATTCAATGTAAACAATTTCACGCAGTTGATTAGCTAAATATATCGGTCTCACCTGAACCTTCCTCCGCAGTGTTGGCATTGGTCCCCGACCCAGCCTGGGTTACACAAACAGCTGCCAGTAGCAGTGTTGCATTGCCCATTGAGGCACGGCTTGTCGCATTCTTTAGCCTCGGTGAACCTAGGAAGCCCACAGAGCAAACCGAAGACACAGAACAGTAGCAGCGTTTTCAGCATAGAGCCGCGAGGACCTTCTATCAAGCCGCGGCTCAGGCTCCGGTCAAAGCCTATGCAGGCCCGCCGTACTGCCTTGTCCATCCTCACAAAAGATGGCTGCTTGAATCAGGCACTCCGACTGTCCGATTATCCACGCGAAGGACCTGGTTTTCCAGCTCCTTTTTAAGTCGAGAGGAACGCTATTGAAAAAACGTGTAGTATTTTGTTGTATCGTAATTTAATCTATTACTTGTTCACATCTTTCCGGTGGTTACGGTACCACCGCCGCACTGAGCCGCATATTGACATCTGGAAGTGACGCGAGGCGTACTGTCAAGTGGAGGAAATGCGCAACGAGTTTGAGCGCGAGAGCTTGAATACAGCCTTTGTAGATGCGTCTCCACAGCGCACTGATGTAATTGTCCTTTATTATGAGATAACTTAATAAACATTTCCTTTATTTGATTTAAATTCAGTTAAAGCGTTAATATGTAAAAACTGCACACCAGACACACTGTACAAATGTAATAGAACGTTTATTAAATTTAGACTTGTATGAAGTCATAATTTTAATGCACTTCATTGGATGAAGCGCATTCATATATTCATATACAAGTACCACCAATCCAAAAAGGATTGATTTCAGCATTGAACATAAATAAAAACAAATACACATATTTACAATTCCAGACAGACAGAGAATAAATTGTGTAGAGACACACTAGACCCCTGTGTGGAGATGACTGGGAGGAACTGAACTAACTGAACATTCACAGAAAGGTCATCAAGGAAACAGTGGGGCAGACTGAAGCCATGTCATCATTTCATACTAATATAGTTGTTGCTTTTGGTGACAACAAATATTCTATAACATACACCTAAGTCTCAACTGTGAATTTAGAAAGACATGGTATTTTGAATGATCTCGTATCTCAAGAAACTAAAAGGAACATGCATTTTCTGAAGACAACAGCTTCAGCTACAGGGGCAGCTGAAGACAACAGATACACTTTTGAGAAAAGACTTTCTTCATTTCCCAAAAGACATTCAAAAAATCAAACAAACGATATATTTCGTGACACTGACCAAACTTACTCTAATTCCTTCAGAACATAAAGTATCACGTTCAGAGTTGTGAAATGTCAGTCCTCTGCAGAAGATACGGATCTTTGCTCTGTGAGAACATCTCGACGTGCTTGAACCCCAGAACTAAAGGAACACTTGTTACAGGTGTTGAACTGCCAGGAACCACCTAATCAGACACAAGGGCAGAACACAGAGTTCAGACACGAGGGCCTGGGCTGGACTCCACTTCCTGCATCAGTGACAAGAAAGACTTTACAGTGATCCAAAAGAAAATGCCTGCCAAATTGCATCTTATCAAAAAACCATTAGAAAAGGTACAATCAATAATTATAGTACATTACAATTAGCATGTGTAAAAACTGGCACCTCTCCATGTGTCACTCCTACAACAATGCGAGGACACACTCACAGTCCTCTGTAGGCTAGCTGTAGACGCTCAAACTACAGAGGATCAACTACAGCTCTGCTGCTGATTACCACCTGGTTAGGGCTGGGATGAGGGGAGGAGTTAGGGCTGGGATGAGGGGTGGAGTTAGGGCTGGGATGAGGGGTGGGATGAGGGGAGGAGTTAGGGCTGGGATGAGGGGAGGAGTTAGAGCTGGGATGAGGGGAGGAGTTAGGGCTGGGATGAGGGGTGGAGTTAGGGCTGGGATGAGGGGTGGGATGAGGGAGGAGTTAGGGCTGGGATGAGGGGAGGAGTTAGGGCTGGGATGAGGGGAGGAGTTAGGGGTGGGATGAGGGGTGGAGTTAGGGCTGGGATGAGGGGTGGAGTTAGGGCTGGGATGAGGGGAGGAGTTAGGGCTGGGATGAGGGAGGAGTTAGGGCTGGGATGAGGGGTGGGATGAGGGAGGAGTTAGGGCTGGGATGAGGGGTGGAGTTAGGGCTGGGATGAGGGGAGGAGTTAGGGCTGGGATGAGGGGTGGAGTTAGGGCTGGGATGAGGGGTGGAGTTAGGGCTGGGATGAGGGGGGAGTTAGGGCTGGGATGAGGGGGGAGTTAGGGCTGGGATGATGAGGGGAGGAGTTAGGGCTGGGATGAGGGGTGGAGTTGGGCTGGGATGGGGGGAGTTAGGGCTGGGATGAGGGAGGAGTTAGGGCTGGGATGAGGGGTGGGATGAGGGGAGGAGTTAGGGCTGGGATGAGGGGAGGAGTTAGGGCTGGGATGAAGGGAGGAGTTAGGGCTGGGATGAGGGGTGGGATGAGGGGAGGAGTTAGGGCTGGGATGAGGGGTGGAGTTAGGGCTGGGATGAGGGGTGGAGTTAGGGCTGGGATGAGGGGAGGAGTTAGGGCTGGGATGAGGGGTGGAGTTAGGGCTGGGATGAGGGGTGGAGTTAGGGCTGGGATGAGGGGTGGAGTTAGGGCTGGGATGAGGGGTGGAGTTAGGGCTGGGATGAGGGGTGGAGTTAGGGCTGGGATGAGGGGTGGAGTTAGGGCTGGGATGAGGGGTGGAGTTAGGGCTGGGATGAGGGGTGGAGTTAGGGCTGGGATGAGGGGTGGAGTTAGGGCTGGGATGAGGGGTGGAGTTAGGGTTTGTTGACGGTCATTTATCATTTGTTGATGGTTATTGAGCATCTATAGATAATCTACAAATTGACTGTACAAATCAGGCTACCCAATGCTCCTAGACCAGACGAACCGATGTGATTCTTGGAGCCGGTCGGGCCAGTGTGAAGAGAAGCAGTGGAGAGCAGGTTGAACTGTGAGGTGAAAACAGCTCCTGGCCTTCGGCTCCCATGACACATTCAGACACCTTATAAAACTCATCATCTAGTTATCGTTTGTCTCTCCTAAAGCTTTGTACACGAGCAGCCATGTCCACGCCACTGCCCCCAGCCCACACGCTCAGTCAACACACCAACTAAACAGTTGTTCTTCTTCTTTCTTTTTGCCATTATTTACAGGAAGTCGACGAGGGCAGGAAGGATAACGCTGGGCAGGTTCGAGCGGGAAACTCCAGCTGTTAGCATAAGTCTTTTACATTTACACGCTTGCGAAAAAGAAAAAAAAATCGAAATGTTTCTTTTCGGGGGGCTAAACACGCAAGCGCTCCTCTTGTCTGGAACATACAGTACAGCATTGACCTCAGCCCCTCTACTACACACACACAGACTGGCTCGTCTGTCCCATGAGAGAGTGACAAACCCCCCTCTCCCCAAGCCCAGTCCCAAGGCAGGTGAGAGAGACGGATCCACACACCATCCCCTCTCTCCCAGACACGCAGAAAGGCGGTTCTTGTTTATTTGGTCTCCCGGATCAGGAATGACGGGGTGTTTTCGAGAGCGATGAAGGGAACAAAGATCCCCTCCTGTCCTCTCAGGAGTTGAACCCTCCACCCCTCCTCACCCCATCTCTCAGAGTTTGAACCCTCCACCCCTCCTCACCCCATCTCTCAGAGTTTAACCCTCACCCCTCCTCACCCCTCCTGTCCTCTGAGCTGTAGCAAAAGAAAACATACCGGCTGTTTGACGAGTTACGTAAAAAGCAACACGGAGGGTGGATTTGTGGAGAAGTCATGTGACGTGAGTGTTTGGGGGCTGGGGCGGGGGCGGGGGAAGATCGTTTGGTCTTCTTAGGTTAGTGCTCTTCATAGGCAACAGACTGGCATGTGGGGTTGGGTGTTGGGGGAGGGAGGCAGTAGACTGTCACTAGCGTGAGGAGGGTCAGGGTGTGTGTGTGTTCAAGTAGTGTGTGTGTGTGTGGCTAGTCCTGAGGGGGTGATCAGTAGAAGGTCTAGTCAGCAGGGCTCTCTAACCATGTTCTTGGTGAGATACCTGTCTGTAGGTTTTCGCTGTGTGGTTGGAGCAAAGACCAACAGGCAGGTAGCTCTCCAGGAACAAGGCTGGAGACCCCTAGCATGAGGATGGTCCTGGTGTGTGTGTGGGTGTGTGCTCAGATGGCGTGTGTGTTCAGGTGGTGTGTATGTGTTCAAGGGGTATACGTGTGTGCATGTGTGTGTGTGTTCATGTGTGTGTTTGTTCAGGTGGTGTGAGTGTGTGTGTTTGTTCAGTTATTGTGAGTGTGTGTGTTCAGGTGGTGTGTGTGTTCAGGGCGTGTGAGTGTGTGTGTGTGTTCAGGTGGTGTGTGTTCAGGTGGTGAGTGTGTGTGTTCAGGTAGTGTGTGTGTGTGTTCAGGTGGTGTGTGTTCAGATGGTGAGTGTGTGTTCAGGTGGTGTGTGTGTGTGTTCAGGTGGTGTGTGTGTTCAGGTGGTGTGTGTGTTCAGGTGGTGTGTGTGTGTTCAGGTGGTGTGTGTGTGTGTTCAGGTAATGTGTGTTCGGGTGGTGTGCATGTGTTCAGGTGGTGTGTGTGTGTGTTCAGGTGTTGTGAGTGTGTTCAAGTGGTGTGTGTGTTCAGGTGTTGTGTGTGTGTGTTCAGGTGGTGTGCGTGTGTTCAGGTGGTGTGTGTGTTCAGGTGTTGTGAGTGCGTCCGGGCCGCCCGCTGGAGGAGGAGCTGTATGTGCGTGTGCGCTGCCTCATCCTGCAGGGGAGCTCCAGCTCCTGGAACAGCGGCGTCTCCGTGATCTCGGCCGCCTCGGGCCTCTCCGGGGGGCTCCGTGACAGCATGCGCCGCACCATCCCCAGCTGCCAACAAGCAGGCAGGCAGCCCGTTAACAGGCAGGCAGTCAATCAAGCCATCAACCAATCAATCAAGTCAGACCATTACCAAATATGTAAATCAATCAATCAATACACGACAGATAATAAAGCTGATGAATGAATCAATTAACCTTCAAAATCAATGAACGTAGTACACGTGAATCAATTGTAATCAACCAACCATGAACTATGAATTAATCAGTTAAACCATTACTAAACGCACTGGTCTATAAATAATCATAACAGGTATGTTTATATTCAGACTGTCGTAGGACAACATGTTAACATTGTGAAAGGCAGACCTCGACTTTGGCCACTAGATGGAGGCAGAGAGCCACTCACCTCCTGAACGTTGTCCTTGGCGAAAACATCGGGAAACTGCAGAGCCCTCACTTCAGTCAGAGTCTGAGGAGAAACACAATCTCAGAATAGCAGAGACAAAACACGAAAGCTACCCTGCGCTCCTGCAGAGGGCCGGCCACAGGCTGGGTTGCCAGGTTGGCGGGTTACTCACCCGAACCCTCTCCATCTGGGTGCGGAAGGGGAAGAGCAGCTCAAACAGAATCAGCCCCAGAGAAAAGATGTCCACCTTGTGGGAGTAAGAGTTTCCAGACAGCTGTGGAACACAAACAAGAGGATGGATTATGTTGAGTACGTGGGTCCTGAAGTCCTTATTTTCCTTGTATACAGGTCATGTGTGAATATGAAGCGGACGAGGTTCTCACCTGCTCCGGGCTCATGTACAGCTTGGTGCCGACCTGGCCGGTGTGGCGGGGGTAGGCTGGCAGGGGCGTGAGCACGCTGGGCTCGTCGTCCTCGTCCTGGTCCATGGCCGTCACCAGGCCCAGGTCCCCCACCTTCACCACGTCGTCCAGCGTGAAGAAGATGTTGGACGGCTGGATGAGGGAGGGAGGGGAGAGGGAGGGAGGGGTGAGGCCCGGACACGCACTGCTGCCTGGGTGTGTGCGTCTTTGTGTGACCGTGTGTGTGTATGTGACTGTATGACTATATGTGTGTGTATTACTGTGGGTTTATGTTGTGTGTGTGTGTGTATGACTGTGTGTGTCTTCACCTTGAGGTCCCTGTGCATGAGGCCCTTGCTGTGCAGGAAGTCGACCGCCTCGGCGATCTGCAGGAAGATGTCCAGACACTGTCCCCGCTGCCTCTGGTCGGCCAGGCAGCGCTGGGACATCCAGTCCTTCAGGTTCTCCTTGCGGCACAGCTGCATCTGGATGTAGAGGTGCACCCTGGGGGAGGGGCGCTGGGGCGGCTGGGGGCCCGACGAGCCCCGCAGGGGGCTGGGAGCCAGGCAGAGGGAGGTGGGGCGGGGCGGCGAGGAGGAGGGGGCAGCGGGAGGGTCGTGTCCCCCCCGGGTGAGGGACGAAGAGGAACCAGCCTCGGTGAGCGTGTGGGGGCTGGCGGCGCCCGAGGCCGAGTCCGTCTCCCCGTGGGCGTCGCGGTCGCCGCAGCCGGAGTCCTCGAACACGATGTCGAAGGAGGAGGAGGTGCGGTCGAGGGGGCCGCGGGGGGGGCACAGCTCGAAGGAGTGGGGCGTGTCGGAGGCCTCGGGGTCCGGCTGGCTGTCCTGCTCCGACATCAGGCTGTCTTGGCCCGGGGGGAGGCCGTATCCCCCCCTCCAGCCCCCGCTGCTGAACAGCAGAGCCTGGTCGCCCGGGGAGACGGACCCCATCGCCCCCCCGTCCCCCTCGGGACCAGAGGCGGAGGACACGGGCACTTTGACCGACAGGGGATCCATGTGGTCTGGGAAGCTGAGGTGCCAGTCAGTGGTGCTGAGGAGGGGGCAGGGAGAGAGAGATGGGGGGGGAGGGAGAGATTAACTGTCTGTCAGCCTGCCAGCCTGTCTGCCTGTCTGTCTGCCAGCCTGCCTGCCTGTGTCTACCTGGCATCTTTGAGCCACCTCTGGTCCATGTCCTCCTGCCAGCCAGACGGAGGGCTCTCCTGCCAGGCGTTGAAGTAGCGGATGATCCCGGGGTGCTCCAGCTTGGCCAGCGCCTTCACCTCCCGCATCACCTTCTCTCTGGCCTGCTCCCTGCACACACACACGCACGTATTCACGTCCGCACACACACACACACACACACACACACACACACACAGACACACAGACACACAGGCTTAGTCACACAGACATGGTAGGGGTGTAGTCTTCATTACGAAGCAGGTACTCTGTGTGTGTCTGTGTATATATGCGTGTGTATAAACGTGTGTGTGAGTGTGTGTATAAACATGTGTTTATCTGACCTGTTGGGCAGGCGGATCCTCTTGATGGCGTAGTTGCAGTCGTCCACTTTGTTCTTGGCCTCGAACACGACCCCGAACCCCCCTCTGCCCAGACACTGCACCGGCTCAAAGTCTGTCAGGTACCTGCAGGACGCGCACACACACACACACACATCATTATTCATCTTGTACACATGTTTGTACTGTTGAGGTCGGAGGAAGTGAGGTCAGAGGAAGTGAGGTCGGAGGAAGTGAGGTCAGAGGAAGTGAGGTCAGAGGAAGTGAGGTCAGAGGAAGTGAGGTCAGAGGAAGTGAGGTCAGAGGAAGAGTGAGGTCAGAGGAAGTGAGGTCAGAGGAAGTGAGGTCAGAGGGTAGATCAGGTGATGTAAACAGGATTAGATTCACCAGCCTCCCAGACACCAGCTGATGGACGGGCAAAGTTATAAAATCTCTGCATGATACTATGGGTCAAGGTGACTGTGTGCATGTGTGTGTGTGTGTGTGTGTGTGTGTGTGTGTGTGTGTATGTGTGTGTGTAACCAAGTTAGATTGGTTAAAGTCAGTCCTCAGTAAAAGTAGCTGACCAATGACATTGAACGACGCCCTTTTATTCAAAACTGAAAAACAGCCTGGAAAATCATCGAGTCACCATGGCAACAGTATTCGTTCCACCATCAGTCAGACTGTGATCTGGCGGTGATGACATGGTCAGCCTGTCAGGCCGTCACCAAGGTTATGGGGGACGTCTGCTAAGAATCAACAACATACCTGGACACGTAGTCGTTGAGACGAGTTTCTATGGCAACCATCTCTGAGGTGGAGTCCACGGCCGGTGGGTCGAACTTGCTGTCCGTCTGGCACTGCGTCTCTGACTCCTTCCGTTGCTATGGACACAGAGCAGCTCTGTAAACCTGCCTCCGCTGTAAACATACCCCCCCTGTAAACATACCCCCTCTGTAAACATGCCCCCCCCTGTAAACATACCCCCTCTGTAAACATGCCCCCCTCTGTAAACATGCCCCCCCCTGTAAACATACCCCCCTCTGTAAACATGCCCCCCCCTGTAAACATGCCCCCCCCTGTAAACATACCCCCTCTGTAAACATGCCCCCCCCTGTAAACATGCCCCCCCCTGTAAACATGCCCCACCTGTAAACATGCCCCCCTCTGTAAACAAGCCCCCCCCTGTAAACAAGCCCCCCCTGTAAACAAGCCCCCCCCTGTAAACATGCCCCCCCTGTAAACGTGCCCTGTGTGTGTGTGCGTGTGCGAGTGGTGCAGCAGGCTTACCCGTATGTACATGACGGGGGCAGGGGGGTGGAAGAACTTGCGTACGATGTAGGTGGTGGTGGCGATGCAGAGGATGATGGTCCCCAGGATCTCCTTCCACCAGGGCAGCAGCAGCACCGGGTCCTTCCTGCGGCGGCCCTCGCTGGGGAGGTGGCTCACCTCCGCACCGCGCTTCTCCCGGTACCGCTGGCTGTAGTAGTAACCGTTATCTGGAGACGGGACAGGTCTGGGCTCAGTCATCCACCATGATCCCTCAGGTCATGTTCTCTACTGTACTGCACTCTACTGTACTGCACTCTACTGTACTGTACCTTACTGTACTACACTGTACCTTACTGTACTACACTGTACTGTACTGTACTGTACTGTACTGTACTGTACTCTACTGTACCTTACTGTACCTTACTGTACTGTACTGTACTACACTGTACTGTACTCTACTGTACCTTACTGTACTACACTCAACTGTACTACACAACGGTACTACACTCAACGGTACTACACTCAACGGTACTACATTCTACTGTACTGTACTACACTCTTACTGTACTCTACTGTACTACATTACTGTACTACATTCTACTGTACCACATTGTACTCTACTGTACTACACTGTACTACACTCTACTCTACTGTAGTACTGTACTGTACTACACTGTACTAAACTGTACTGTACTGTCCTGTCCTGTACTATACTGTAATGTACAACACTGTACTGCACTCTACTGTACTGCAATGTACTCTACTCTTCACGACTGTACTCTGTCTACTGTGCTCGACTCTACTCTGGTGGCAGTGTGTCAGTTGACATGGTGCCGTTACCGTAGGGATACTGCAGGACGGACAGCGCTCCATTGCTGTACTCGTCGTGGGAGAACTTGTCGTTGTTTAGGCACTTGTCAAACTCGTCAGAACCCACCAGGACTGGGGTGCGGGAGGGGGAGTCTGGGGCGGGGGGAAGAGAAACACCATTACCATCAGCACATTAACCTGAACCCTGCTCACGCTCGGGGTCACAGGGTTCCAAAGATGTTCCCGTGGTTACAGAGGGGTTACCGTGGTCGCGTCCTGGCGTGTTACTTACGGATGAGGGGTTTCCACTTGACGACGGGCATGTGGCCGCTGTGGTCCTCTAGTGCCTGGGAGGGGAACTTGTCTGAGACCCTGACGGACGACTGCAGGTACAGCTGGCCCTGGAACATACCTGGAGACACACCAGCACGTCAAACACACCCGCCCCAACTAGGAGTGTGTGTGTATGTGGGAGTGTAGTGTGTAGTGAGCGGGTATGTGTATGTGTGTGTTGTAACAATGTGTCTGTGTGCATACCCAGGTACACGCTGGACTCTGTGGCGCCCCTGGCCTGCTCTATGATGTCTTCCTCCTCAGGCTCGGCGTCTGATTGGCTGCCGTAGCGCGTGTCGTCAAACAGGCTGATGGGTGTCACCTTGCCCCCGCTCACCAGCCAGGCGGCAGCGATGGGGGTGCAGAACTGGCACATACAACCATGGTTACAGAGAGCAGCACATTCATGCAGGGTTTCCCGCAGTAGTCGCTGTAGTCTAGCATGAGTCTATCGCACAAACGTAGTCTAGCGTTAGTCTATCGCACAAACTAGTCCCCCCCCCCTTCCCCAGAACAGAGGAGGGTTGGGAGTTAGGAGCTAGGATCTAAGAGCTAGGTCTAGGAGTTAGGAGGTATGAGCCAGGATCTAAGAGCTAGGTCTAGGAGTTAGGAGGTATGAGCCAGGATCTAAGAGCTAGGTCTAGGAGTTAGGAGGTATGAGCCAGGATCTAAGAGCTAGGTCTAGGAGTTAGGAGGTATGAGCCAGGATCTAAGAGCTAGGTTTAGGAGTTAGGAAATGTGAGCCAGGGGGTAGATGCTAGGAACTAAGTGATAGGGGGTTGGAGTTAGAAGCAAGGAGGTAGAGGCTAGGACTGAGGGGGTAAGGGGATAGGTGGTAGGGGAGGTAGGAGAGAGTCGTCTCGTCACCTGGTGCTCCCAGACGAGCTGTCCCCCAGACTTGGTGCTGAAGGCGAGGACTTTCCAGTCGGGCACGGAGACCTTGATGACCAAGTCCTGGTTCTCCACCTGGGCCTCCTCCTGTATGACGCGCTGCCCGTCTCTCCTCTCCTCCTTCCACATGTCCCCGCTGGCCAGCTCCCCCTCCAGGAAGCTCAGACCCGACTGCTGGTCAGACACCAACTTCAGCTCAAAGTTACCAACACTGAAGTTCCACCTAGGGAGAGTGAGGCAGGGAGGGAGAGAGAGAGAGAGAGAGAGAGAGAGAGAGAGAGAGAATGAGGCTCAGAGAAGCCGGGTAAGGCGAGGGCTCAGAGTTGGGAGTCTGTGGGATTTGTAGTTCACGGTCGGACGGTTCCTCGACACTTACTTCTCGAGGCCGGAGCGAGGCCGCACGGCGCGCACAGTCTTCTGGGTCCTGTGTAGCAGCAACAGGTCCTCAGGCCCCGTCTCCTCCTCGCCCCAGCGGCTGCAGCCAACCGCAGAGCAGATATACCTCAGCTGGGGGAGGAGCAGAGAGAACCGGGCAGCTGTCAACCACTCAGTTCATGGCTGATAAGAAGGAGGAGGATGAGGTGGAGGATGGATGAGGGGGGGGCTTCTGACCTTGCCGCTGTAGGCTCCCAGGCCGTAGGTGGTGAGGGTCTTCCCCCCCACCAGGACCGTGTCCTCGGCTATGCGGTAGGACGACTCCAGCAGAGACTCCACGCTGAACGGAACCGCCTCCATCACCTCCCGGTCCCGGTTCCACTGGAACAGGGCTCCGTCCAGCGACGGGATGAACATCTTACTGCCGAACACCTGGATACAGGGGAGCAAGGGGGAGCATGTTCATATACTGTACACACCTACACACACACACTCACTGGTGCCACGCAGGCTGTACGTAGCCTCCAGCCAACCGGTGAGAAGCGGACGTGTTCTCCACAGCCAATAAGAAGTTGGTATGACAAGTCTGTGTCGTTCTCCTCAGCCAATGAGACGTTGGTATGACCAGGCGTCATTTAATGAGAGTCCTTGTGCTAGGAAGTACCCGGCATGGACGACCTCTGGATCTGCTGTTGTCAGGACGACATCTCACCTCCTCTCTTCTGTCTCCCTCCCTCCCCCCGTCCCTCTCGTCTCCTCTGTTCACCCCCTCCATCCCTCCTCCTGTTGCTCCCCTCTCCCCCTCATTTCAGAATCTCTCACTTTTCCATACCTTCCTTTTTCATCCCCCCCACTCCCTCATCATGTATGTGTTATGGTGTGTGTGTGTTATGGTGTGTGTTTGTGTGTTATAGTGTATGTGTTATGGTGTGTGTGTGTTATGGTGTGTGTGTGTGTGTGTGTGTGTGTGTTATAGTGTATGTGTTATGGTGTGTGTGTGTTATAGTGTAAGTGTGTGTTATAGTGTACGTGTTATGGTGTGTATGTGTGTGTGTTATAGTGTAGGTATTATGGTGTGTGTGTGTGTTGTAGTGTATGTGTTATGGTGTGTGTGTGGTATGTGTTATGGTGTGTGTGTGTGTGTGTGTTATAGTGTATGTGTTATGTTGTGTGTGTGTGTGTGTGTGGTATGTGTTATGGTGTGTGTGTTTCTCCTGCTGCCTTGTTTCTGTTAGCTATAACCTGGAATGCCTGGCTGCAGCGGACAAAGCCCGCCATTGGCTGAGAGCCTCAGCTCTCCCCAAACCGGTGCTTAGCAACTGCGCGGTGTGATTGGTCCTCGCCATGCCCTCAGACAACAGTCTGCTCGGTGATTAGGGGAGCCCGCCCCATTGCCATTGGCTAGCTGAATGACACCGCCAGGAAACAGGCACCTATTGGAGCGTGTGGAGGAGAGGAAGGGGGGGCATAAACCGCATTGTCTGCAGAAAAGAGCTGTCACTTGAAAGCAGTGGAGAGGATTTCGATTAGAGTCAGGAGTGTGTGTGTGTGTGCGTGTGTGTGTCTGAGGGGGGGAGGGCAGCACAAGAGAGGAGGAGGGGGGGGGAAGAGGGGAGGGATTAGAGAGAACCGGTGAGGTAATGCTTCAGCCAAAGAATGATGTCATCTCATAACACTCCCCCTCTCTCTCTCTCTCCCTATCTCTCTCTCTCTCGGCCTCTCTCTCTCTCTCTCTCAGCAGTTTGAATGAATGGCTGGTGAGTGAGCGGGTTCTGTGTGGCAGAGAGGAACCTCACAAGACCTCCTCCTTGTTGTGCTTCTTTTTCTGCTTCCACATACCCCACCCCTGTGTGTGTGTGTATGTGTGTGTCTGTGTGTGTGTCTTTATCTCTGTGTGTCTGTGTTTTTATCTCTGTGTGTGGTTGTGTGTGTTCTTGAAGTGAAACTTAACTCATGGGCCAGCAGTGTGCTGTTACTAGAGTGATGACATCAGAGGTCAGGGAGGACAGAGGGAGTCCCCCACATCATCCACACCAGCATAAAGAAGTCTAGAGGTCTGGAGAGGAAGTCTGGGGGTCTGGAGGTCTGGGGTTCTGGAGGGGAAGTCTGGGGGTCTGGAGGGGAAGTCTGGGGGTCTGGAGGTCTGGAGGGGAAGTCTGGGGTTCTGGAGGGGAAGTCTGGGGGTCTGGAGGGGAAGTCTGGGGGTCTGGAGGTCTGGAGGGGAAGTCTGGGGTTCTGGAGTGGAAGTCTGGGGGTCTGGAGGTCTGGAGGGGAAGTCTGGGGGTTCTGGAGGGGAAGTCTGGAGGTCTGGAGGGGAAGTCTGAGGTTCTGGAGGGGAAGTCTGGGGGTCTGGAGGTCTGGAGGGGAAGTCTGAGGTTCTGGAGGGGAAGTCTGGGGGTCTGGAGGGGAAGTCTGGGGGTCTGGAGGGGAAGTCTGGGGGTCTGGAGGGGAAGTCTGGGGGTCTGGAGGTCTGGAGGGGAAGTCTGGGGGTCTGGAGGTCTGGAGGGGAAGTCTGGGGTCTGGAGGTCTGGAGGGTGAAGTCTGGGGGTCTGGAGGTGAAGTCTGGGGGTCTGGAGGTGAGATCTAAGTTGGAGGAACAGGAAGCTGGGCGGACATGTTCACCCTTGTCTGGGGGGCTAATTCAGCTCTGCAGTAATCAATGAAGGAGTGTGCGTGAGTGTGTGTGTGTGGCCAGATCAGAAGCCGGGATTAAGGCATCAACAGAGACAAGAGCAGGAGAATGAGTCACCCCTCCTCCCCTTGCCCCCCCAGCTGGAGAGCTTACCCTTCTGCAGCATGCTGAGATGCCCCGGAAAGCTGCTGTCTAAATGAAGAGATGACATCACCTATGCTCTGACAGCTCAGTCCATCATCCCTCCCCTAGACACCCCCCCCCCTCCTGGTCCACAGCTCTGCTGTCTGAGTACGATTAGCCAAAGAACTGGACGAGCTGTTTATGATGTCATCGCAGGCCTCCTGCAGTGTTTGCGCACACACACACTCTCACTCTATTACACATCCACACACACACAGTGAGTCAACTCAGTGCACTCATTAAGATGTGGGTTAATTACAGCCTGCTCTAAATTGTGTTATGGTGTGGTTTTAATCCCACCATTTAGTTAGGGAGTTGTGTGTGTGGTGGGGGGGTTGGCCTGTTGTCAATTCAGCTGGGTGTGTAGGTGTTGATGTGAGAGTAGGGCCATGGAGAAGCCATAACTGCACTGCTGGGAGCAACTGTCCCCAATGTTTATTATGACTGCACATCCACATGGGTTATCAGGAAACCCATTTACTCATCAGTTAACATTCTTCAGTTAACATGAGATGAAATCCCTTACTCTATTAAAAGTAACGTTTCCACTGCTAAGTAGCTAGTCAGTGATTCCACCTTCAGAAAACCCTTTGAAACGCGCAGATTCAAACTACCATGCCAGCGTCACTGCTCACCTGATCCTGATCTGATACAGCCATGCTGAACTTGGCATCTGATTAATAGCAGTATGGCCCCAAAAAGGAAATCATCTTGAAATGTGCAACAACAACAAAATGCCTGGCATAATTTATTTTGTGGAATTAATTTGGCCCAATTGCCAATTGAAATGTGTTTGTCGCACAAGTACCTTAAGACATGTTAGTTGTTGGCTAGATCCTTGCTTAGCCAGAAGTAGGGAAAACAATTATAAAGTTGCACTTGTCAACCAAGTTGACTAATGTTGACTCATCAAAAACAAATATGGCTCGTTTGTTTGTGTGTGTGTGTGTGTGTGTGTGTGTGTGAGTGCATGTGCCCGTCTGCTATGGGGTGTAATCAGTGTCAGCGTAGCTGCACACAGTGCGTTCCCCACGTACCTGATACGGACGAATTACACGTGGGCTACTCTGGCGAGTTTTAGAAAGCGCAGAATGAATAGCCTACTACACCCTACAGTTTGGTAGAAAATGTGGTGTGCATGTCAACACCCACCCAAACACTACACCTGCCCGCCTCGACGCGTGAGATCTTCCGGATCTTGGTGATCTTGGTGAAACCTATTCACACCCAGACCTGAAAGAGCTGTTTGTGCGCAGCGCAATGGTGTCAGTATGCGAAGCACACCTAACCTGCCAGTGCGCACGCCTAGATATCTATCCAACAGTTAGGAGTAGTGTTCACGTAGGTGTCGGCCTCGCGTATTTGAGGCGTATGTCAGCTGTAGTGTACCCGTCACGTAAACGTTGTTCACACGTCAGTAAAATACGTGCGCACGACGCCAGCGTGACACCTACGTGACGTGTGGGAACGCCCGTGTCCATTGTCTATGTAGGAGTTCTCGCGTGCGTTCGGAGGTTTGATATCATCGCGCAGGCATGTCTACTGGCGTCAGATGGCTGAGCGCTTAGGGAATTGGGCTATTAATCAGAAGGTTGCCAGTTCGATCCCCGGCCGCGCAAAATGACGTTGTGACCTTGGGCAAAGCACCTTACCCTACTTGCCTCTGGGGGAATGTCCCTGTACTTACTGTTAGTCGCTCTGGATAAGATAAGAGCGTCTGCTAAAAATGACTAAATGTAAATGTACTGTGCGCTTTGCATATTAACCGGTGACATGTATTACACCCCATAGTGTGCGTGTATGTGCATGCATGTGTGTGTGTGTGCATGTGTGTACCTCAGGCTTGCTGAGGCTGGAGGACACCAGGCAGCCAGACCCCACGTCCAGGTCCCACTGCTTGTGTGTGTGTATGTGTGTGTGTATGTGTGTGTGTATGTATGTGTGTACCTCAGGCTTGCTGAGGCTGGAGGACACCAGGCAGCCAGACCCCACATCCAGGTCCCACTGCTTGCGTCCCTGGTTGTTGGGGTCCAGAGCAGAGATCCGTCCGTCCAGCGTGCTGATGATCACCAGAGACCTGGGGAGGAACACCAGTTACAACAAACACCAGTTACCACACACACCAGTTACAACACACACCAGTTATCCAACATTCCCTGGTTAGGCTAAAGTATGTATCCTAAGTGTGTGTGCGTGTGAGCATTTGCGTAAAGTCTTCTTCATCAGTTCAGCAGCACCATCTTCTGCAACAACACACCTGTATGACCGGCTAATCACAGAGCTCATCATTCACACAGCAACCAATCACAGATCAGCTGGTTTCCACCCAACACACTAGGTCACAGAGACAAGTTTACACACCACACACCTCACGTCATATATATCTGTTTACATCTCAGCATGTCTGAATATATTGTAATGGAAAATGTTATAGTAATATTGCTGTTATAGTTAGCTTCTGAGAAAGCTGGAGACTTTTGTACTACAAGAGTGCCTAGTTAGCTGCTGAGAAAGTTGTAACCTTGTGTGCTCTAACTGTGTGTGTTGATAATCTGAACAAAAGCCTGTTGTGTGCAGGTGGCTGCAGCACTATCTCCGTGTGTAACAGGCTTGTCCTGAAGAGTTCCTCCTCAGACGTTGACAGACTATGTACTCTGAGGGTGTCTGTTCTTTTCTCAGCGCGGTGGCACGGCGTATAACATAACAACTCAGCATAACACCACTACAGTAGTAAACTGTCACTACACGGATGCACCAAGAGGAAAACATTGTTTTTCTCTCCGCAGCCAATAGGAATCACTCTGCAGGAGCTTCGTTTCTTGCTCTCCATTGGCTGCTGAGCTTTGCCAAAAACATTGGTCTGATTGGTTGTTACCAAGCAGTAGGTTCGGAGAGACAATGAGGAAGCAGAGCCGCGTGCCGAGCGAGGCTCCGCCTCCCCGCCCGGGCCCCGCCCCCAGCCATGCTGTGACTGCGAGAGCAGGAATCAGACCGTCTGAGGGGAGAGACTCGTTACCACGGAGATCACAGACCTCTCTTGAGGGGTTGGGGTTGGGGTTGTCTCTCCCCTTAGAAGGAGACAAGACACTGAAGCACGCTGCCGACTCTGAAGCATGCGGCCAAAGAACCCCAGCTGTTTGTTTCCAGGGTGGGGGTGCTTCAGTCCCTGGCCTCCTGCTGCCGGCCAAACGCCACACAGCTGCCAGTGGGAGCGAGCGAGGAGCGGAGCAGACACATGTTTGCCTCAAAGGAACACAGACTCGCAACGAGACGCGTTTGCATTCAGGCGCTGCACTTCAAAGAGTCACAACAGTGTTCACGACAGATACGCGAGCTGCGCTGTGCAACTGTCAAAGCAGCCGACCAATTATCCATGCTCTGTCCCCAGCTCCCCCCTGCCCCCCCTCCCCCCAGCCTCAGCCCCCGGTAAACACACTCCATTGAAAGAAAGAAGAAAGAGGCAGGATGTTTACACAGGCAGAGTCTCTAAGGAGCACCAATCACCCCTCTCCACCAATCAGAGCAGCTTGCCTTCAGCCAGAACAAATCAGAGTTCTGTTTTCAACTTCACTCAGCCAATAGCTGAACCTCGGCTTAGACACTGAGCCAATAGCTGAGAGCGTCTGCCTGTAACCATGCACCAGCGAGCAGCCTTGGTTACGTGCTGCAGTGTGTGTGTTTGGTGTGAGTGTGTGTGCGTGTGCGTGTTGTGTAAGTGTGCGTCCGACAAACGGCTGCTCTCAAGTGGCTGAGAGTAGCATGGTTAGCACGTGGTTGCTGGGTACAGAAACAGAACCACACCCTGCTACACAGAACCAGGACCAACACATGCTAGACAAAACCAGGACCACCACATGCTACACAGAACCAGGACCAACACATGCTAGACAAAACCAGGACCACCACATGCTAGACAGAACCAGGACCACCACATGCTAGACAGAACCAGAGCCAGAACCACAACTAGAAAAGTCTAGTTTTAAGGGTTATGGCTGGTTATAAGGGTTGGTTTTAAGGGTTATGGCTGGTTATAAGGGTTGGTTTTAAGGGTTATGGCTGGTTATAAGGTCAGGGTTAGTTATGAGAGGGGAGGAGAGGAGGGGGGCGGGGAGACTAATAGATGGTTAGAGAAGGCAGATTAGGGCACTGAAAGTGCCAGACATATGTTCTACACGCACACACACACACACACACACACACACACACACACACACAGAGCTGCCATCTGGACCCAGAGCAGGGAGTGGTTCCAGGCCACCAACACAAACTTTAGCCTTTCGGAGAAACACCCCGTTGCCATGCTGACGGCTCCATGCCTTCACCCTCGGCCCGCGGTAGCGTCTCACATGGCACAATGCAAACGCCGTGGCGCCACACCGCGGTCAGCCAATCAGAGGGTGTCTAGTTTGGTTCTGGACGTCTGATTGGTTGTTGCTAAGCAGTGAGGTGCTACCTACAGTACAGCAGAGCATCAAGGTCCTAGTGCACTCTCTTCTGTTTACATCCCTCCCTCCATCCCATCTCTCTCTCTCTCTCCCCATCTCTGTTACCATTCCTTTCTCTCTCTCCCGATTCCCTCTCTCTCCCCACTTCTCCTCTCCCTCTCCTCCTAGCCTACCTCTCCCCTCTGCCCCACCCTACACTGCAGTGCTGCAGGGTGTGTCCACAGTAATCAGGCTAAAGGACCCATCTTTCCTGTCACACTGGTGCTCAATGAGAAGACAAACAAACAAACTGTTGCAATCAGACATCCCCAAGGTGCCTCAGTGATTTCCACTGATCTTAGTGTTACTCCTGACCATGGCTTCAGGGGAGATCAAGATCCCGTTTCCCGTCATGTTCCCATGAGGCCACAGGTAAAAGGCAGTCGTCAGAAACACAATCACATCATCCTGTTAGAATAGCGCTTATAAAAGTCTGCGTGTTGCTTTCACAACAGTGCGTTTCCAGAGTCTGTGCTGTTTCCTCCTGCAGGAGTCCACACCTCTTTATTCAACAGCCTCGTTTCCAGGACAGTTCTATAAATAAAATCCACAACCTTTCCCTGGTTACAGAAGGAGTGACCTAAACAGGACATGAACTCTCTCCCCTCCTCCCCGACGCTCTCCTGCTTCATGGAGAGAGCCATGCGGCCAACTCAAATTCTGAACACTACCACGTCCCACGTTGTGATTGGCCAACAAGTTGCTGGAGGCAGCCTGGCTGATTGGCTGTTGCTAAGCAGTAGGCTGTGAGAGCCAGCGGGCGGGAGGCAGCCCAAAAAGGTGCTGCTGCAGAGGGGGTGATTCAAACCCAACATCACTACTCTCACCTCTAAGTCTTGCTTCAGGCCCTATCACCCACCCCCCCCGCCCCACACACAGAACACTCCGAGGTATCAGTGTGTAGAGAGACGGCAGTGGGACCAGCCTGTAGAGAGACCAGCCCTGTAAAGAGACATCAGCATACCAGAGAGACCAGTCTATAGAGAGATCAGCCAGCCCTGTATAGAGACCAGCCCTGTAGAAATAGCAGCCCTGTAGAGAAAGACCAGCATGGCAGAGAGAACAGCCTGTACAGAGACCAGCTTTTAGAGAGACCAGCCTGAAGAGAGGCCAGTCTGTAGAGACCAGTCTATAGAAAGAGACCAGCCCTGTAAACAGACCAGCCTATAGAGAGAGACCAAGTTTTAGGGAGCAGCCATGTGTAGAGACCAACCCTGTACAAAGACCATCCCGCTAGAAAGAGACTAGCTTTTAGAGAGAGACCAGCCTGTAGAGAGACCAGCCTCAGAGTAAAGCTGGATACTGATCAAATGATCATTCCCCCTGATCCTGTCTTCAGAGTGGTTGGACTGGAAGAGCAGTCCTACTCTGAAGGTGATGAAGATCAATCAGGGGCGGGGGGGGGAATAGCAGTCTTAGTTTGGGAGTGGCAGATAATTGTGATTCTTTGTGCCACGTTCCTGATCACATGACACACATTTGACTTGTGATTGACCACTGGGATTAACCTTTAAAAGGTCACACTGTCTCTGTGTTTGTTTATGGAAACATGTGTTTATCAGAATGTGTGTGTGTCTGTGTGAGTTTGAAAAGGGAGGTTAACCCCAGAATCGTCATCGAGTGTGATAGCCATATAAGCTAAACAAGCTGAAGAGGGTTGGCTGATAAGAGTGAAGCTATTTCAGCAGGGCCACAGCCAGCACACATTACACACACACTCACACTGGCTCACATACACACACACACACTAGTTCTCTCTCACACACACACACACACTCCTCAAGTTCACAAAGAGTTGTTGATTTGATAACATTAAAGCTGGATAAATACTGCAGGATCAGGGAGATACAGAGAGAGCGAGAAAGCGAGAGAGCGAGAGGATGGGTGTGGCCAGCTGGGTGACCAGTGTTGAGTTGTGATGCTTCTCCAGCTCCCTGCAGTCTCTTAGCTGCAGTCTGAGAGACTGCACCCAGAGGGAGAGAGAGACCCTGTGTCCCAAGCCCCTGCTACATGCAGCTTGTTTTAGGTGAGTTCTGTATGGTGTCCCTAAGGTGAACATTAACAAACAATATTTACAAAGCAAACAAAAGCTGACTACATAATAACAGCAGCATTGCCCCTAGTGGTCGGGAGCACTTCTGTTGTGAAGGACTTGAAACGCAGCATTTTGGCAAATGTTTTGTTTTTCTTAATGCTGTTGCACTGTGGGTACTGTAATTGTTGTTGTGTTGTAATATTGTTGTTTTATATCAATTAATGTCATAGTGTCAGCTTCTGTTTGCTTCGCTAATATTGTTGTGTTGTGTACCTGAGGGCCACTATAGTTCTCAGGTCATTCAAAGAAGCAAATCTTAGCCTTGGACACAAATGTCCCTGGTAGTGAGGTTTGGTCAGAGATTTCCAGACACTGTACATCCCTGTCCGGTCTGAAGTACAGTTCAGATTACCCTGATTACATCTGCAGCTAGAGGGCTGTAGGGAGGGAGGTAGACATGTCTACTGGTAGAGAGGTCTGCAGGTAGACATGTCTACTGGTAGAGAGGTCTGCAGGTAGACATGTCTACTGGTAGAGAGGTCTGCAGGTAGACATGTCTACTGGTAGAGAGGTCTTAAGGTAGAGAGGTCTGCAGGTAGAGGTCTGCAGGTAGAGAGGTCTGCAGGTAGAGAGGTCTAGGTAGAGGTCTGCAGGTAGAGAGGTCTGCAGGTAGAGAGGTCTGTAGAGGTCTAGGTAGAGAGGTCTGCAGGTAGAGAGGTCTGCAGGTAGAGAGGTCTGCAGGTAGAGAGGTCTGCAGGTAGAGAGGTCTGCAGGTAGAGAGGTCTTAAGGTAGAGAGGTCTGCAGGTAGAGAGGTCTGCAGGTAGAGAGGTCTGCAGGTAGAGAGGTCTGCAGGTAGAGAGGTCTGCAGGTAGAGAGGTCTGCAGGTAGAGAGGTCTGCAGTAGAGGTCTAGTAGAGAGGTCTTAAGGTAGAGAGAGATCTGAAGGTAGGTCTGGTACAAGTTAGCAGGCCAAAGTCTTCTGGGGAAAAGAACTCGAACCACATCACCTGGTGTGATGAAGACCATCCAGACAATATTACTGGACTCATCTTATAGACATCATGGTGACATAAACTAGGGTGACATGTCTGGACTAGCCCCTGGCCAGCACACACACACACACACACACACACACACACAGCACACCAGCACACAGACAACACACAGGAACACATAGCGCACCAGCGCTGAACGATGAGTCTGGTAGGTGTGTCCCCTCAACTGGGCCAAACTATTAATATTGCCTCTACCGACAACTGTGGCTGAGAACGCCTTGCTGCACTACATATACTGGGGTTCATCCTCCGTCCGTGTGTCTGTTACTGCATTATAAACTCTACAATGATTGCCATCTGTAGCACACTGGCATTCCAGTTTAATTATATTACTTTCCATTCCACTTTGCCGGACTGTGCGAGTGTTGTCGTGCTACGGCTATGTGTGATTTAACCTCCGTGGGGTTCGTGTTTGCTGCTGACATTGCACTGGCTGATTGCAGCATTAGCTAGCGAGAGCTTTTAGAGTTCCGTACTTTTAACTCTCGCGTTGTTTTACTGCAGTCTGAAAGCCAAGCAATTACACTCTTGTACATTGCTATATTATATTATTGTAAATAGAATACACATAAAACATTGGAATTTAGTAAGTTTTCATCTGAAGCTAGTTGATATTGCGCATTGCACTTCCTATCGGCGTGCATGAACTCAAGTGTGAAAGTTGGACTTGGTTCTCTTCAAAACTTTGGAGAGGACTACGAATTTGCCGAGTTACATGTTTCTACAAATGAATATACAACTGTCGAGTAAAGTGTGGCACTGAGAGAGGTTTGTCTTTGGCTAACCTTTTCGGTGGAATATTTCCGGAGTTGGCTTCATGCGACTCATCCTCCTCCCCTGTCGCCCCGTTCTCGTCGTCCTCCACCGTTACGTCTCCAATGATCGTGGCGCCGATATTTCCCAAGCTTTTCTCCATAACTCCTGAACCATGTTCACCTGCTGTGTCTGAGCCCGGGATGGCAGGCGCGGGCTCCCTCCCGACGACGGAGTCTTGAGTTTGAGACGTCCCAGTCAATGCTTTCAGCAACAACAGGAGCACCAGGGAAATGCTCACGTTTCCAAAGTGGAACCCCTTTTCCATTTGTAATATTGGCACATTAGTGAATGTGCGATTTACATGCCAATGGCAGTGTAAATCTACAAAGTACAAAAATACGTAAACTTATATACAAAAACATCAAATAAGGCAGTTATTCGCTTATTCCTTTCTTCAGGTAAACATCAACAGCCACAAGGGTACCATGTTATTCCCTTTATACTTGACTCAAGACTTGTCTTAGTAACGCTCCTCCCGCCCCGTTTCCACACAGGGATTGGACAGAAATATTGCGACTGTACAGTAAACACCTCACAAAGAAACCTGATTGGAAAACAGTTTGTCAATCTACAGAACTTGTGTACTAAGCAAAGCCCGATTGCACGTTCTGCGTGTCATTCAAAATCGGATGTTGCATGCCCTCCCTTCCTCCAAACACTGATCGTTATTGGACAATCGTCTGTACGTGAAATCAATGTGCGTTGTGAGCATGCGCAAATCTTGCCAACTAAAGGAAAGGCATATAGTGACGTCAATAACTCCCTGGCGGCGTGTCCTGCGGTCAACATGTCATTGGTTCAACCCTTTGTCACTTGTCCAATTAAAAGGCAAATAGAATCCTGAAAATGCTATTGGTCAGTAAACGTCACCTGGGCCAAGAACGGCAATGTTTCATTCGAAATCTTCAGCTGTCACTCAAATCGTTGCTACTCGTGGATTAGTGCGAGGACCTTGTGGAAACTTCAACGTGGCCTCTCCGCATTGTATATTTCCTGTTCCGGAGAATGTCACGAGTAACTGACACTTTCTGTATTGTATAACAAGAGATTATTGTAAGTAAACTAAATCAAGGGCCACACAGTCTACAGACGAAATATATTATGCGAGAACGCCCCGGTTTCTGAAGGGTAAACAGTTACGTTGCATTGGGCCGAAACCTTGGTAGTACTATTTACAGACAGCATCACATTTTCACTGTTTACTATGTTATACTTGTTTGGGAAGGGGGGCTGGAAATCCCCACTACTGGATCTGCTCGGATTATTCTGCAATGGATACTAGTACTTCATAAACACAATCAGATCCACCACACGGCCGATTTATGATAGACTTGGCGCCCCCTAGAGGAAAGTAGGTGCATTTCATACAGAAGCACAAATTCAGTGAGCATAGCAACACAGTCCTCTGACATCAAGGTGAGAAAGTGTTAATGGTGGTTTGAGAATCACAAGGGAAAACACCACAAACCAACAGTCTTCATGGTTATTTATTTGGTCCTGTATTTAGCTGCAACACAAACCAGTGTACAGTAGCTCAATCTCACACTACAATCTCAAATCATCACAGTTGAATTGGTAGGAGAAATTTTACAAAACGCTGGTGCTAAATCATAAAACATCCTCCAAAATCGAAGTGACAAAACCGCATTCTTAAATCTCTCAGAAGCTATGATATAAAACAAAAATAAGGCATTGGGTGTCATGGTATTTTAGCCTGAGGCTAACACATCAAGTTAATTATGAACAAGGGTTGTAATCTACAACTCTGTCGTCAAAGACAACCCACTGTCTTTCTACAACACCCAAACTCGAGAAAGGTTGCTTATTGTGTATGGTGTTGAAATAGGTTTGGCCATGACAAAGCCTCCAGTGACAGCTTGCACACACAGAAACCACATGCAGGCAGACAGGCACAGAAGTTCAGACATTCAGAGTACCGCTTGGGGAAGGCGGGGGGGAGGTTCTCTGAGGTCCTATAGTACACACTGGGCTGCTCCTGTGGAGGAGGAGGTTCTGATGCTCAACTCAATTAACTGGAGGGTCTCTGGTCTTCACACTCCCGTCCTCCATCCCAAAGTACACCTTCTCAGCCATGCCCACAAAGAGCCCCGTCTCCACCACACCTGGGGGAGGGAGGAGAGAGGGAGAGAGGGAGGGAGGAAGGGACAGACGGACAGACAGACAAACATAGCAAGTGATCAGTGAGGAGAATGAAAGAGCCGATCCTGGTCCTCTTACAGCGGGTCACGCAGGAAACAGACCGCCTGACCCCTGACCTCACCTGGGATCATCTTGATGGCCATATTGACCTCCTTCCAGTTCTGGGCGTGCTCAAACTTCCAGTCCAGGATGAAGTTGCTGTTGTCTGTCACCACGGGGCCCTGGGACAGAACACAGAGCCCTGCTGAGAACACGCTCAGCCCCATATCCAGTTACCCAGTTCTAGTCAGGTCCAACCACAGTGGTCCACCAGAGCTCTGGGATATTTAAATATTTAGCACAGGGTAAAAAATGTTGGGGGGAAATGGTGTGCTTTCCTCCCTCTCACTGGTCTGAACTTTATAGTTGCGGCCCTGACAGACTGTAGCAAACACCAAGAGGACAAGGACAAGCAACAGCAAACAATACACACAAGCAGTCACGGACAGGAGCAGAAACCAGGCAGGGAGGGAGTAACGGGGAGAGAGAAAACGAGGTAGAGAGAGAAAGAGAGAAAGCGAGAGAGGGAGAGAGAGACAACGAGTAAAAGAGCTCACGGCCTTGCTGACGGCCATCCTCAGGACAGCCTCCCCTCCGAAGCGCTGAGCGATGGTCCTGGACACGGGGACATAGGCTACAGGCAGCACCTCGATGGGGACGCCCTTCTTCCACTGCTGACCCAGACACTTGGAGTCCTTCCTGGCACACACACACAGGGAGACATGCAGAGACACACACACACATACAGACACACACACGAAGAGAGACACACATCAACCTCACACTCCAAGCCTCATCTAGTAAATGTCTTTGTATTTTAACTGTCTGTCAAATACACACACACACACACACACCTGTAGTCAGCGATGACAATGAAATGTTTAGCACATCCTGCCACTATCTTCTCCTGCGCCAGACAGCCCCTATTATGAAGAGAGGAAGACGGGGAGGAGCGTAAAAAGGAAAGATGGAGAGTGTGAGGAGAGGAGTGTGATGAGAGAGGAGAGGAGTGTGAGGAGAGAGGAGAGTTTGAGAGACTGCTGTGTCGTTCTGGGATTTGGAAGGCAGACAGGGTGACCACACATACCCTCCTCCTTTAATCAGGGTGAGGGCAGAGTCCACTTCATCTGCCCCGTCAATCGCTACATCCAGCTGTAAAGGAGGAACAGGGGGAGGGATGAAGAGGGGGATGGGGAAGAAGGGGAGTGAAACAGAGACAACTTATCAGGCCAGCAAACAACAGACCACCAGATACTGCTGACGCACATCAACATGTCAAATAGATAGTAGAGTGCATAGTCTACAGCAGATAGCAGTAGTAGACACTAGACAACAGTGGGTGGTGGTGTGTAGTAGAGACAGTATGGATGGTGTGTAGTAGACAGTGTGGATGGTGTGTAGTAGACAGTGTGGATGGTGTGTAGTAGACAGTATGGGTGGTGTATAGTAGAAAGTGTAGATGGTGCATAGTACAGTATGGGTGGTGTGTAGTAGACAGTATAGATGGAGTGTAGTAGACAGTGTAGATGGTGTGTATTAGACAGTATAGATGGAGTGTAGTAGACAGTGTAGATGGTGTGTAGTAGACAGTGTAGATGGTGTGTAGTAGACAGTGTAGATGGTGTGTAGTAGACAGTGTAGATGGTGTGTAGTAGACAGTGTAGATGGTGTGTAGTAGACAGTGTAGATGGTGTGTAGTAGACAGTGTAGATGGTGTGTAGTAGACAGTGTAGATGGTGTGTAGTAGACAGTGTAGATGGTGTGTAGTAGACAGTGTAGATGGTGTGTAGTAGACAGTGTAGATGGTGTGTAGTAGACAGTGAGACAGCTCCAGTACCTCTGGGTGGCGGTCCAGGTCTGAGAGAGGGAGGCCATGCTGCAGGATGAGCTGACGAGCCTAGGAGGAGATCCACACAGCCTTACTGACAGACACACAGCCTTACTGACAGACACACAGCCTTACTGACAGACACACAGCCTTACTGACAGACACACAGCCTTACTGACAGACACACAGCCTTACTGACAGACACACAGCCTTACTGACAGACACACAGCCTTACTGACAGACACACAGCCTTACTAGTGATAGAACTCGAACCTCTAGTGATAGAACTCGAACCCTCTAGTGATAGAACTCGAACCCTATAGTGATAGAACTCGAACCCTCTAGTGATAGAACTCGAACCTCTAGTGATAGAACTCGAACCCTCTAGTGATAGAACTCGAACCCTCTAGTGATAGAACTCGAACCTCTAGTGATAGAACTCGAACCTGTAGTGATTAACTCACCTGGAAGGAAGTGGGGACACACACAATGTTGAGTTTCTCCTGACGAACTCTTTCCGCTGAAACAACGTTGCAACATCATACTTAACATTATAACAAGTCAAGTCATTTTTATTTATTTACGTCCCCATCCAGAACATATGATTGTCACAGAACATTGCATCCTATCCTCCTTATCACACTTGAAACACGTGATCAGATAGAAATTAATTATTCCATCCTGAAGATAAATTCAGAAATCATCCACACAGAAAAAAAGATGATCTCTAGTTTGTACATATGGACGTACTCACCTAATCTGTCCACTGCATAGACGATGGTGGATCCACTGCCCACTCCCAACACCTGGTTGTTCTAAATGTGGAAAAAGAACGTTCATTTGAAAATGTCCCACCATAGAAAACGAAACACAGCTCTGTAGTTACATTTATAAGTAGCCTACAGTAAAAATTCAAGGATCAACAATGTGCATAGTTCTAACATTATTCGGTAGTTAACGTATGATTACAGTGCTAAATAACAAGGCACCGTCGGAATTATATCTGCTACCATGCACGGTGTGACAATAACATCTGTGATAAGAACGGACACATTTCGCAGTTATCCCAAGAAGTAATAATTAAGCAACATGTTTTAATGAAAGATACTTGATTACGCTAGATGCTTCTTCCTGAAAACGTTGGTTGCTTGACAGCTTGCGAAATCATTATTTGGTCATCAGGTTCATGCAATTCACAATAAACGATCTTAAAGTCTTAAAAGGGAGACCTCTTAAATCACTTACGCAACGTTCACATTAGTAGCTAGGTGATGCCTCTGATGGAGTTAGAAAGGTTGAGTAAGGTTAACTTAGCGAGATACACTACAACTTCTCCGTAAGTGATAACGTTTAAGAACTGCACTGTGCTTAGTCGTAAACTGTAGAGTCCTTATTCATCTGCATTTCGATATATATTCTTTCATTTTGTATTATACCAGTTTTGCTATGTAGCACGAAGTCATTTGCTGGAAGTCAGATGCTGGACGTCCCCAATTAACGTTAGCGAGCTAGCTAGCTAGCACTCCCGTACTACTGCCTCGCAGATAGCTATAGTCGGGAAACCCATCTCACAAACATTACATAGCGATGGCCGCAGAGTACATGCATCTAGTCATTAAGTTGCTATACCCTCATGTTTCTCACCTGCACATGGTTGTCCACCGCGGCGTACGCGGCCAGTTTCTTAGCCTCTTCTGCCATGACCACCGAGTCTCTGCGCCCCGTCAACAATCGCACGTGCTTCTCAACCTCTAGATTCTGGGGATACTTCCTCCCAGAAGAGGCGGAAAACAGTCCAGCGGTGTGGGTGTGACCAGAGCCAACCCACCTCTGCAGTCGTAACATGAACATGAGTAGGGCTGCAGCCTGCCAATGCCATTTAATTTGCGGGTGTTGCTTAACATGGCGAGTTCGCAGTTGTGTTTTTCCTGCTAGCAGTAAACTAAACTATATACCGAGAACAGTCAGCATCGTAATCTGCACATGATTTGGATATCTGCGAATCAGTTGGGTGCGCATTAGAGCTACGTTCAAAACAAGTACAGCGTTGACGTTTTGAAATCTCAACAAAAGTTCAAGGGACCACCGTAGTAATCATCACTATTACTCTTTATTTGGCAAACAGCTTAAGATCTCTTTTTCAGTGTACAGTATATACCATAGTAAACGAACACATTCTGTTTGATAAACGTTTATCATATTTTAACATTTTACAGCTTACAAATATAGCTGATCTTTTTGACAAAATTACAGATCTGTTTCACACCTAAATTATTCTATATATGCTATATAAAAATCCACAAATTATACATTCATGATTAGAAAAAGTATATAATAGTAAAACACCACAGTAAGTAACCTCAACAAATCAAATTGGGAGGTGGGAGGTGTAAGGTTTCACAAACAGATACAAATCTTGACTCAATCTGCGGGAGTTGACTGCAATTGAAATGAGGAGCCTTCAAGATTTCAAGGAACAACAACAACAACAGCCTACTGCCATACAAGAATAATATAGTAGCCTACTGGCTCAGATCTGGTACAAAGTTAAAAACGAATACCTTTGGACCCTGTGTATAATCGAGAAAAATAAAGTTTGAATGGCAAACTGTAGGCCTTCATATTATTTACGTAGCCTAATAGGCTACATATATCTCTCACCAGCGCCGTGTTAAGGATTAGGCAGGGGATTATGGAAATGTCTTCAGCTCCTTCCTGTACTATCTTGAGTGCCTAATGAGCCATTTACTTATACTTAAATTGACTTGAAACCGAGAGCTTTGTTACATCATTAAAACACAGTCAACTGCCTGGGAAGCTGCCATTCTTCAGGGAACTATAACCACAGTAACAAAACATGTTATTCTCCCTTACATGCTCAAATGCAATGATCGCTAAGAATGGAATGTAACTGGTACCATTGGTATGAAGTCGCTTATAGCGTCAACCTGCCTGCCACCTGCAGGTCTGCAGTGGTGCACAGTGGGACAGCCTGAGACTGGGGCAGCCACGGTTGGGATCGGATGCATTTGTAATGCATTTAGACTGACAGTATTGCTGGATTCACGATCGTGGTGGGACAGTGTCGCGAGTGAGTTGTCTCCTGCAGGACTTGCAGCATTATAAACTTCTTGTTTGTACATGCCTTGTAAGGATAACACGTTATCACTAGATGTCACTACGATGGCTGTATATCAAAAACCCAGTTCTTTAGCAAACAAGAGTGCAAGTGTACACAGTATAGAAAACATATCTTTTTTTTGTTACTAAGATAACTTCTCATGACATCTGGATTATATGACGAGTTTGCAAGCACTAATCTGATCATAAACAGGTTTACTTAAAACAGGGCTAAAACAGACACGCACAACTTTTGTGTTTGAACGACCAAACAAGCTTCACCAAGAGGTCGGGAGCTCGAACCTTGATATGGTTGGAAGGATTTGAAGTAAACACGAACACAAAGCCCTATGTAAGAAAGATATTCAGACAGACACAGAGTTCAAGTTGGGAAAGAAAATGAGAGAAAATATATTATTAATAAACAATAATATAATTATTTCCAAATGAACAAAGAAAGTAAAAACGTCATAGTCGATTCGATATGCCCCTTTCATCTTAAGGACAAACACTCATTATGAGAAATAAATATGTATTTAAATTGCTAAAATATTTGTGTAAATCGGCATAATATACATTATATAACTAGATCAAATTTGGTCTGACATATTTGTTTATAGTTCAGTGGAATGTATTATGCATTAGACAACTGGGGTCATTGCTTATCCTCCACCATAATGTGAGGCTTGGTGTGAGACGGACAGCGAGAGAGAGAGAGAGAGAGAGAGACAGACAGACAGAGAGAGAGAGAGAGACAGAGAGAGAGACAGAGAGAGAAACAGAGAGAGAGACAGAGAGGACGGGGGGGGATAACACTGTATTATCTTCTCATGGTGAATGTTGCTACCTCCCCAAATCAACAGGAATCAAAATGAGAGCGGCACATCTTGCTCCTCTCTCCTCACACCCACAACACTAACGTCTGAAGGGACGTGCCCAGATGAAGACCAGGATGCTGCGGGAGGAGCCAGGGAGCCAGGAGACACTCCGGCTGCTCCGCAGTCTCCCGCTAGTCTCCTCTGCCTCCTCTCCTTCTCTCTTCAACTCCTTCCTCCTCCTCTGCTCCGCCTCTCCTCTCCGCTCCCCCTCCTCTTCCTGTCTTCAGTGCTGCACCACCATGGATTCTATTCTATTACAAAATTAAACTGTCTCTATTTACCTGCATTTAAAAATACAAATCCCAGGTTCCTATTCCCCAAAGTCTCTATCTGTGTTGGGCGTCCATAATGTCCAGGTATTTGGCCTGAATGATGTGAGGAAGCACACAGTTCCTGTGGAGAAAAACGAGACAAGACTGTTAGCTGTAGGAGGTTAATTCCCAGGGGCCTGTACTACCCTGCAGGTGAGATTAGAGGCCTGTACTACCCTGTAGGTGAGATTAGAGGCCTGTACTACCCTGCAGGTGAGATTAGAGGCCTGCACTACCCTGCAGGTGAGATTAGAGGCCTGTACTACCCTGCAGGTGAGATTAGAGGCCTGTACTACCCTGCAGGTGAGATTAGAGGCCTGCACTACCCTGCAGGTGAGATTAGAGGCCTGTACTACCCTGCAGGTGAGATTAGAGGCCTGCACTACCCTGCAGGTGAGATTAGAGGCCTGCACCACCCTGCAGGATTTGAGGTTAGTGAGGTAACTTCAGGTGTAACCCTTGGGTTTCGGTGTCACGACGGTGGTTCACTTGTTACATCACCATGGTAACTTCTGCTTCTCGGGAGCAAATGATGTTCCGAGATAACAGATCAACACGCATGAAAGCACCGCTTACTGACCCATCGATTCTGTTCGAAAATGGCATCACCGTTCCCAGAAGATCCTGTGACCTTGGTGCTCACATTCTGGAGTGGGTCTCTTAGGGAAGAATCGCTTTTAGAGTCCGACAACACCCTTTGGGCTTACTCCGACGAGAATCTAGCCTAGTATATGAAAGAGATAGATTCTCAGCGGAGGAAATGGCTTATCAGTGTCAGCTTCTTGAGCCTTATGAGCTCATAACCTTATAAGATTGCCAAGTAAGCCTACTTTCAGGGTTGAACTATGTTTTATAGTTGCTCTTTATTCGCTCCCGAGACCGTTTAACACAGCCAGGGCTGCAGCTAGAAGAAGGTGGCAAAAATGGTCTTACACCATTAGAAGACATGTGGGCAGTACACATCTGAAATGACTGTCAGATGTACTCCTGCATTAACGATGGGGCAGTGATATTGATAAACCCACTCATTTATGCATTCACACAATCGGCAAGTTTTCGCCAGATTTTCTTTCCTGCCTGTGGGAGCAGCAATTGTGTCGATTTTAGCCTAGATATATGTTTTATTCTTCTTCTTTGTTTATTATTATTGTTTTCCCATGTATAAAATATGCAACTAGCACTTGCCCATGTTTGAGACTGGTCATATGGAGCAAACATCCCCCCTTTTACGTGAACGCGCTCATAGCTAGATTGGGAAAACCTGTGTTGAGTTAACGAGTTGACAACCACCGTGGTGACATCTCTGATGTCTGATTGTGGTCGTCAGGCTTGGTGTAGCCAGCTAACAGAGAGATCTCCTGGGTCTGTTGAACGTGCTGCGGGGTATAGGTCTCCAGTGGGCCCCCAGTACCTGATGGGAATGAGCAGGGCCATGAGCACAGGGAAGATCATCTTGGTGTAGGGCAGCGGGTACATGCCGAACGCACACAGCACCAGCAGCTGCACCATCTGCAGGAAGGTGAAGTAGTGGATCTTCCTCTGGGGGACCTTGCGGATGTAGTGGGTGGGGGGATAGGAGGTCTGGTGGGGGGGTGAGAGAAGCTGAAGATAAGACTCATATACACAATAACTTGTGGTCAGGTGTGGTGTGGTCAGGTGTGGTCTGGTGTGGTGTGGTCAGGTGCTTTCTCCCCCCACCTGTTCCTTCAACAGGAGAGCCATGCGGTCACACATCTGGTTCCCGTCGATGGAGGTGAGGGCGATGTAGAGGAAGAGGCCGTACAGCACCGGCTTGGGGATCCACTGCAGGGGCACGGGCAGCAGAAACACAGACACGCCGATGAAGATGTTGGCCGCCAGCGACGTCAGCCTGGTCTCCTTCACCTGGACGATGCTGTGGAGGCACGGTGGTGAGGGGGGACACACTGAGGGACACACGCTACCCAGCCATCCGACTATCCACCCGCTTATCGATCTAGCGCTACATTGACATCCATCCATCCAGGTGTGTTGTTGCTCTGCATGAGGAACAAGAGGATGGCGACAGAGGAGCAGACAAGCAGAAGAGAGAGAGAGAGAGAGAGGAGCAGAAGAGAGACAGAGAGAGATACAGAGAAAGAGAGAGACAGAGAGAGGAGCAGACAAGCAAGAGAGAGAGAGAGAGAGAGAGAGAGAGAGAGAGAGACAGAGACAGAGACAGAGACAGAGACAGAGACAGAGACAGAGACAGAGACAGAGACAGAGACAGAGACAGAGACAGAGACAGAGACAGAGACAGAGACAGAGACAGAGACAGACAGACATGTGGCTGAGGTGCCGGTGTCTCACGTCTCGTAGAGGTGTCCTCCCTCCACGTGCTGCTCCACCACGGCCAGCTGCCGCACATGCAGGGGGGAGTGGGGGAAGGCGGCATGCATCCATGGCAACCCCAGCACCGACATCAGCATGTTGATGAGTCCTGAGAGCATCAGGTCCCAGTGGTACGCTGTGCCTTTCAGCAGCCTGCGCACACACACACAGAGATACATACACACACACACATACACACACACACACACACACATACATACACAGTACATACACAGGTCATATACCAGCTTCTACACACATACAGCATGAACACGCACGCCTTACTCTCTCCACAAACACACATTCTGCACGCACTTCTATGCATTCGTTTTGCACGCGCACACACACACCAGCGTGCACACAGACACATTTAAAGACAAATATCCCTCCCCCAAGGTTCTGTGTTACCTTAGTAATTGTTCTCTTTTCCTGTATACAAAGTGTGCTCAAGTAGGACAAGGACACACACACACACACACACACAACAAAAGCAAAGTCTTACACAACCTTCACATGAAAGGACATGCAACCTTCGGAATGCCGCGGCACCCAAGCCACGGCTACAGCCTTCTGTCAGCAACATGTCAGCCGGGACAGCAGCTGTCATGCTCCCCCCATGACCACCCCTGCCCCCCCCCCTGCCCTCCGCCAACCTCCCTTGACCCCGACCCGGGTTTCAGAAGCACTCCTACCGGTTCTCCGGTGCATTGGTCAGCGACACCACGATGGTCTGGTCGATGAAGATGAGGATGGCGAGGAGCAGGCCCAGACCCATGGCACTCAGGACGTTGATGGCCGACAGCTTCTCGAACGGGGCCAGGTTGAACATGGGCGTGTTTTTATAGTTGAACACTGGAACTGTGGAACACAAAACACTCGCGTGAGCCCTACGGAGAACGGATGGCGTGGAGGAGACAGAGGAGGGGAGACCGAGAGGAGGAGAGGAGGAGGGGAGACCGAGAGGAGGAGGAGGAGACCGAGAGGAGGAGACAGAGGAGGGGAGACCGAGAGGAGGAGGAGAGGAGGAGGAGACGGAGGAGGAGAGGAGGAAACAGAGGAAGGCTACTGACGCTCTATGTCGTTGAACAGGTAGGATCCTATAAAGGAGCACAGCAGGATGGAGATGGGCAAGGCACAGTCTGACAGCACCTCCCTCACCTTCACATGCAGGAACGGACTGAGACAGAGAGAGAGAGAGAGAGAGAGAGAGAGAGGGAGAGAGAGAGAGAGGGGAGAGAGAGGGGGGAGAGAGGGGGGAGAGAGAGGGGGAAATACAATTACTTTAGACAAGGACAATGACTGCCATTCTGACACTACTTACTTGAGAGTCCAGTTTTCTTAACACAATTTAATCGGAGGCACAATGATTTGATTACGCAAAAACAATCAGAGCGGGAATCGTTTATACGTTTATTAAATCAGTGTGTGCTGTAAAGCCTTAATGATACCCCGTGCTATGTCTGACAGGGGTTCTTTTAGGTCAGTCTCAGTACGGTGTTCTGCACACTAATCTTCTCTGTGTACCCTGCAGCCCACCTACCCTCTGTTTCCTACTCTTCCCCTTTCCTTCTACCCCCCTACATCCTACCTCCTACCCTGTGTCCTTCTCCACATCCTACCTCCTTCCCCCTTCCTTCTACCCCCTACATCCAACCTCCTACCGTCTGTGTCCTTCTCCACACCCCTACCTCCTTCCCCCTTCCTTCTACCCCCTACATCCAACCTCCTACCCTGTGTCCTTCTCCACATCCTACCTCCTTCCCCCTTCCTTCTACCCCCTACATCCAACCTCCTACCCTGTGTCCTTCTCCACATCCTACCTCCTTCCCCCTTCCTTCTACCCCCCTACATCCTCCCTCCTACCTCCTACCCTGTGTCTCACTACACTCTACAACTCCTACCCCCTATGATCCTCCCTCCTACCCCCTACCACCTCCCTCTTACCTCCTCTTAAACTGGTACAGGGTGTATCCCATCCACAGGGTCCCCAGCATGAGCAGCAGGCAGAGGACAGGCCTCTCCCGGGTGCACACGATGGTGGTCTCCTCCGTCACGTTGACCCCCAGCTGCCCCCACCTGTCCTGCAGCCGCTGGGTGGCCCCCATGCTCCCATTGGTCAACGTGGGGGCGTGGTAGTATTTGTGAAAGACTGGGGGCGAGGAGAGAGCACGGCAACATGGATCCGTCAGCATGCTAATATCGCCAGGCGGAAGAAGGAGCAGGTGTCAGGTGGTTGTGCTGACGAGCCTCTTACTTTTGATGGTGCCTTTTAACGCGTCCACCACGAACGCTATGGAGATGAACAGAGCGATGATCTCCTCGGTCGACCTGCAACATCACAATACCCAGAAATGTGGTCATGTGATGTCATGACATGAGGTCAGTGACGCCCTTAGTAACATGTGGACAATTTTGAATTAAAAAAGGTATGCATATTTTTGACAGAGAATTATGCAATTGCGACACCATTTTGTTTATGCAAGACAAAGTCAGCTGTCTCGCGCTTTCACTTTGGTTGAGCAGTTCTCAAGTGCCTCAGGTCTTAAGCTGAACATTTCCAAGTGTGAGATCCTCTCTCTATTTATGAATAATAAATCGTTCAAAGAGATTAACAGAGTCTTTCTGGACTTTATCTGGGAAAAGAAACCTCAACGAAGAGCTGCTCTGATTGCCGAGCTCAGGGAGGTTTACATTTCTTGGACTTCAGACACGTTAATTCATTTAGTGTCGGCTGGATCAGGAGATGTCTTATACATCCCAAGTCCTTATGGTTTCTTATCCCCAATCATATATTTAATCAGATTGGTGGTCTTTCTTTTGTTTTCAAATGTAAATATGCCCCTACCAAACTACCTGTCATGTTGTCTAAATTTCACCAACAATGTCTTCTTGCATGGAAACTGTGTTTTATTCACAACTTTTCACCTCATAAAAACACTTATTTGGAACAATGCAGATATAACACTTACAATTAAATTGTTTTTCTCTAGATGGTTTGAGAATGGCATTCATAATATAATTTCTTTGTTTGATAGATCTGGCACTATACTGACATATGAACAATGTCTGTCTCGTCATGGCCTCCCAGTCCCATTTAGGGAATGGAACTCACTCACTAAAGCTGTCCCTAAGGGGTTTAATCCAATTTGATCAGAAGTCACCTTTTCTTTTGGTATGGACAATGCAACACAACATAAATTACTTTTGAATGGGATTGATGTGATAGACAGAGTGTGATCGTAAACATATCTTTCAATTCAGTAACACCTAGCGGGAAATTCTACTGGGGATCTTTGGTTCAGGACATTAAGCCTGGCTGTTACTGAGTAAATACTGTACCACAAAGAAGGTTAAAGGTTACAATTCTACATACAATATATCCAGTGAATGTCAATATAGCAAAATATACTGTCATAAACTCTGATTGTTCCTTTTGTGACAACACAGATGAAATAACGTAGCGTCTCTTTTTTGAGTGTGAGAAGACTTTTCAATTAATCTTTTTAAATGATCTTATTCTCCTACTGCAAAGTATTTCCTCTTTTATTATGAGAACCCTATGAACTACCCTTTGGAATATGTTGTAAACCTTTTTTAATCTGCAAGCCAAATTTGTCCTCCACAGACAAAAATAACTACAAGTCTTCCTTCTATGTCTTCAAGCTAGAAATGGATTTGCTTCATAATTCTCTTTGTTTGGTTAAAAATAACTCAAAAAATTATCGACTTTTGTCTCCTCCACACAGTTGTGAAAGGTTCATTCCTTCTCTCCTCTTTGTTCTGTCATTTAATATTATTGAATCGTTTTCTGTTGTTGTCATGGTTGTTTCTCTGTGTATGTTTTAGTGTACTGCTGTACCAACATCATGTAGGCTGTTCTTTGTGTTTCTGTATTGTCATTATGCATTAATATCATTTTCTTTTAAGTTACATGTGGACAGTGATGTCATATGTGGTCAAGGATGTCATAATATGTAGTCACTGGTCGTGATGTTATAGTAGCATGTAGCTAGTGATGTCATAATAGCTAAATACCTAGACATGTGGTCAGGTGTGTCATAGCAACATGTAAGTGATGTCATAGTCACATAAAGTCAGTAATGTCATTGTAGCCCAATACCTAGACATCTGGTCAGTGATGTCATAGCAACATGGTCAGTGATGTTATAGTCAGTGATGTCATAGCGGCACAATGGCCAGACATGTGCTTAGTGATGTCACACAGTAACATGTGCTCAGTGATGTCACAGTAACATGGGCTCGGTGATGTCACCGTAACATGTGCTCAGTGATGTCACAGTATCGTGCTCAGTGATGTCACAGAGGCCCGTGGGGTCGGGGCTCGTGTGATACGGCAGGGCGAGCAGGCTTACCTCTTGAAGAGCTTGACGATCAGACTGGCGTTGAAGATTCCTCCCAGGATGAGGAAGAAGCTGTTCCACAGGCCGATGCACGCGTAGAACGCAGTGAAGTTCAGATCGTAGTCATCACAGATCCCTCGAATCACTGCAGGCACAGGGCAACATCACCACACGCGGTTACACGGGAACGTCACCGCGGTCACACAGCAACGTCACCGCGGTCACACAGCAACGTCACCGCGGTCACACAGCAACGTCACCGCGGTCACACAGCAACGTCACCGCGGTCACACAGCAAAGTCACCGCGTCACACAGCAACATCACCGCGGTCACACAGGAACGTCGCCGCGGTCAGAAACACAGTAGAGAAGCCTGACCACCACATCTCGTAAGGTGTAGCCTAGTATGACGTCGCGACTCCCTCACTCCCCGCTCCTCATTCTATAGAGGGCATCCAGAACCGTATGGGTGTATGATGCCTGCCTGTGTGCCTGCTACACTATAGCCCTACCAGCCCTACCAAACAACCTAGATGCTCCACATCAGTAGTGAACAGACTCCTCACGTAACAGGACTGTGACTGGTGGTTGTCTGCTGCTGAAAAACACATCACTCTGACAGGGAAAAATGACACCCTGGGGAAGATGCAAAAATATGTGGAAAAGAAGAAGAAAAAAATAAGCTGCAGCATTTGATGAGTTCATTTCGACTTCAAAGCAGCCAGACTACTAAACGAGGACACAGGCAGACCAGTGTATGAATGAGATGTTTCCTCTGGTGTATTTGGGTCCAGATGAGTGAAGATTTCACAAACAAACCACGGTTTTACTCAGACAAACACTCCTGGTAATGGTCTCCAATCAGGCCCACCAGAATGGGCTTAGTGCGATCCTATCACAATGACTTCAAACATCACCAGACCACATCCAAATAAACAAGTTCCATATTAAAACTGCATCTTGGCATCACTGGCCATTAGTGAATCTCCATTCCACAGCTTCCAGCAGTCAACACGACTTAATTCCAAACAAAACAAATACAATAATTACAGACCTCTATAAGTAGTAAATAAACAAATAGCCAAATAAACCTCTCTACTGTAGTGTATTCCCAGATACGTGTCCCAAGGCCCTGGGGAACTACTGCTGCCTCTCTGGGCTCCAGACATCAGCTACTGACTATCCACACACACTATCAGCATTTATCTGATGGAGCGGAGGAGTGAGTGTGAGGGAGGGAGAGATTGAGAGAGAGAGATAGAGATGGAGAGATGTAGCGAGAGAGAGAGAGAGAGATGTAGCGAGAGAGAGAGAGATGTAGAGAGAGAGAGAGATGGAGAGATGTAGCGAGAGAGAGAGAGAGAGAGAGAGAGAGATGTAGAGAGAGATGTAGAGCGACAGAGAGAGATGGAGAGATGTAGCGAGAGAGAGAGATGGAGATATGTAGAGACAGAGAGACAGAGATATGTAAAGAGAGAGAGAGAGATGGAGAGAGAGTGACGGGTGAAGGAGAGGGAGAGTGTGAGCCATACCAGATATGTAGATAGCCAAAGGAGCCGTGGTGAGAGGCACGACCAGAGGAGAGCCTGCAAACAGGGAGTAGATGATCCCTCCGATGCTCTGGCCCACGATGGTCTTCTGGACGTCTGGGGACAGCAAGCACGGACCCCTTACGACACAGTCACGTGTTTGGTGTGCGTGTGTGTGTGTGTGGGGACGGGGGGTATGCATGTGTGGTGTGCCTATGACGCGTGTCCCTACCAATCTCGCCGCGCGTGCTCTCGTCGTTGAGGGAGCCGAAAGCGATGGCAGGGAGCAGGATGGCGATGTAGAGGAAGATGGCGGTGGTCATGTACTTCAGCAGGGACTTGTTGCTGCCCACGACACCTGAGCAGACATACGTCAGGTCAGACCAGGTGGAGGAGGAGGAGGAAGAGGAGGAGGAGGAGGAGGAGCCCCTACCTACCGTCAGTGAAGTCGGAGGGGTAGAGGGGAAGCCTGCGACACAGGTCATCGTAGATTCCTCTTCCAGCCTTGAAGAAGTCCTTACACTGTGGACAGACCGAGTCATGTAGCACTGCACACTGCACACTGCACACTGCACACTGCACACGCACTGCACACTGCACACTGCACACTGCACACTGCACACTGCACACTGCACACTGCACACACTGCACACTGCCACTGCAAATCCAACCTGGGAAGTTAACCGCACGGCCTCCCTTCTCTATCTCTACTCCGATAAAGCAGAAATGCTTTTTGAGGTGTATCATATATAGGCACTTCTTTTGAGGTATGTAAATGAGTACGAAGGTGTGTGCTTCTATGAGAGCTTAGTGGGGTTTGGGGCATATTGGAGGGTGAGGGACTGAGGGTAAAGACCTCTCTTCTCTTATCTGACATGTATGTGTCTGTTTTCAGCCCCCCCCCCAAAAAAAAACGGTGATCTTGATGTAAACACCCTGGAATGCTGAAACAAAAGGCCTCATTTCTCTCTCTCTCTGCTTTTACGAAGCCACACAAGCTCGTCCATTAAAAACCTATACATAATGAAATCATTTATTATTACAAGAGTGTGTGTGTGGGGCAGACTGCCATGGCCCCTGGCCAGAGCCCGGCCCTGCTTTCATAAACAAGGTTTCCCAGAGAAATATTCGTCCACCTGTTTACCATTCTTCAGAGTGGGTGATTGTGTGGGGGTGGGGGGGGAAACAAAACACAAAACAACTTGGCCCCATTTTATTTCTGGAAGTATGAAAGAAATGTTGTGGTGGGTGGTCCTGCTAGGCCTGCTGAGGTAGGAGGTGGGCTGAACCCTCCCCAGGAGGACTCTGGCTCCAAGACCGTCTGTCTGTCTGCCTGCCTGCCTGCCTGCCTGCCTGCCTGCCTGCCTGCCTGTCTGCCTGTCTGCCTTTCTGCCTGTCTGCCTGTCTGCCTGTCTGCCTGTCTCTGTCTGCCTCTCTGTCCACCTGCGATGTAGGAAGCTAGGAGCTGTGAGGATGCAGGAGTCTAGAATAGAAGCTGTAAGGATGTAGGAGGCTAGGAGAGAGGCTGTGAGGATTAAGGAGGCTAGGAGAGAGGCTATGAGGATGTAGGAGGTTAGGAGAGAGGATGTGAGGATGAAGGAGGCTAGGAGAGAGGCTGTGAGGATGAAGGAGGCTAGGAGAGAGGCTGTGAGGATGAAGGAGGCTAGGAGAGAGGCTGTGAGGATGAAGGAGGCTAGGAGAGAGGCTGTGAGGATGAAGGAGGCTAGGAGAGAGGCTGTGAGGACAGAGATATAAAAGGTTATTCATCTGATGAGGAAGGCTGGCAAAAGTTGATGCTGATTGATTAGAACGAGAAGAGAGGGGGACTGGAGCACTCAGAGGGAAAAGGGCATGTAGGAGGAAGAGAGAGAGAACGAGAGAGCAAAGTAGAGAGAGAAGGCGGCAGAGAGAGGGAGAGAAAGACAGGGAGGAAGGGAGAAAGAGTGTAAGAGGGAGGGTGGAAAGGGGCGAGTTAGGGAAAGAGGGAAGAAGAGAGATGGAGAGAGGTGGACAGGGGTAGAGAGAGAGGGAGGTAGAGAAATGGACAGAACAGACATAAAAGATCAACCACCCACAACCTAAACAACCCCCCCCCCTCCTCCTCCTCCCACACACACACACACACCACACACCTTGAGAGGTTTGTGGCTGTGGGGGTCCGTCTCCTCCTCCTCGACGGTGGTGGGCTTCTGATTGGCGGCGGTGAGCTGCTGTCTCTGGAAGACCAGGGCCTCTTTGAACTCCTCCTGGGTCTTGGTCTCCAGAAGCTTCTGCCTGAAGGAGATGTCAGAGAACATGGTGGCGAAGGTGCGGCCCAGCTCCATCGCCGTCTTGGTGCTTTTCTGTCAGGAGGGGAGGACAGGAGAGGGAGCAAACGCAACGCTCAAACTGACAGTCTTTCACTAAGCTGTCTGGGTTTCTGTGTGTGTGTGTATCTGTGCGTATATTTGTGTGTGTGTATCAGCAAATGTGTGTGTGTGTGAATGTATGCGTGTGGATATGTGAACGTGTGTGTGTGTGTGTGTGGAGAAGGGAATGTGTGCGTTTGAGAGCTTCTGTCCCAGTTAATCACATCTCTCAGAAAGGGAATGGTTGTTCTTCTATATCTGTTCGCTGGTAGAGGTGTGTGTGCGGTGTGTGTGATGTGTGTGGAGTGTGTGGGGGGGGCAGGGTTGCAAGTAGAGGTGTGTGATGTGTGTGGGGGGGGGTTACCATTTTGAGGGGGGCCAGGATGAGGATGACGTAGCGGACCTCACAGCAGTTCTCCCCCCAGTTCTGAGGCCGCTCCAGACGAGAGATGCACACGTGCCGCCTCTGCAGGCTCTTCACGTTGCACCTTCAACACACAGCTCACAGGGGTCAGCGACACCCCCACACACAGGTCACAGGGGTCAGCGACACCCCCCACACACAGGTCACAGGGGTCAGCGACACCCCCACACACAGCTCACAGGGGTCAGCAACACCCCCACACACAGGTCACAGGGGTCACACCCCCCACACAGTCACAGGGGTCAGCAGACCCCCCACACACTCCAGGGGCACACACAGCTCATTCAGATGCGGCTAGCCAGGCCTCCTCCTCAGATCACTGTCATTATCATTAACACACTCTGTCATTTACTCCCTAAAAAACACACACACACACATTACTTACAGGATGCAGAGCCAGGACTGCTGGTACTGGATCCCCGTTGCCGTGGCAGTGACCCCTTGCATGGTCTCTGACAGCAGGTGCACTGTAAGAACACTACAGGTTAACCCCTGACCTTTACCCTGGCCTTAACCTGAACCCCGGCCCTAATGCTAACCATAACCCTAACCCTGGTCTTAAACCTGACCATAACCCTATCCCACACTGACCCTACCCTAACTCAACCTCACCCACCCTCACCCTACCCTAACTCACCTCACCCACTCTCACCCTACCCTAACTCAACCTCACCCACTCTCACCCTACCCTAACTCAACCTCACCCACTCTCACCCTACCCTAACTCAACCTCACCCACTCTCACCCTACCCTAACTCAACCTCACCCACTCTCACCCTACCCTAACTCAACCTCACCCACTCTCACCCTACCCTAACTCAGCCTCACCCACCCTCACCCTACCCTAACTCAACCTCACCCACCCTCACCCTACCCTAACTCAACCTCACCCACCCTCACCCTACCCTAACTCAGCCTCACCCACTCTCACCCTACCCTACACCTCACCCCCCTCACCCTACCCCTAACTCAACCTCACCCACCCTCACCCTACCCTAACTCAACCTCACCCACTCTGATCCTAACTCGATCTCAGCAACCTTAACCCTAACCCACCCTCGCCCTAATTCAACCTCACTCTAACACACCCTGATCCCACCCCACCGTGAAGGACAAACACAGCACCACGTCTACATGCATGCACACCACACCACAGCAGGCTGGATGCTCCATCCGACACATACTGGAACACTGAACGGAGCGGGGGGAGTTCACATGGAAACCAGAGGATCTGCCTGACGCTTCTGTCAGCGTCGTGACTTCCCAGCAGCGCTGCGGGTCTAGCCCCCCCCCCTTCCCCACCCACCCCCCGGGGTGCAGAGCCAATGCCTGGTGTGTTTGTTGTTCTCCTGTAATGACTAGTTTACCGAGTCCAGGAGACATGTTGGGTATCATGAGCAGCTAGCCACATCATTTCCCTATCAGTGTGATTGTCCCTGCCCCCCCCCCAACCCCATCCCCATCTCATCAATAAGCTATTCTCCATTCATGCCAGAAAATGATGGGCGTCGCCATGACAACAGAATTACTGAGCCAGAGGAGGGGGGTGGTGGTGGTGGGAGGGGGGCAGAGGGGGTTAGAGGAGGTTGAGAAAGAGAGGGGGGAAAGGAAAGGAGAGACGAGGGAGAGTGGAAGGGTAGAGAGAGACGAGGGAGAGTGGAAGGGTAGTGTGAGAGAGAGAGCGAGAGAGAGAGAGAGAGAGAGAGAGATGCTCAGAGACACACTCGGAGAAAAAGAAAGTGAGAGAGAATAAGATGGACTGGGATTCAATTAATAGCACTAAGCCTGACAGGCATGTCATAATCAAAACCTTCCAATTTCTCATTGACGTCAGTGAGCTGCCTGAGTTTCCCCATTTCAACAGGCTAGCAGACTAGTCACAGTCTAGAGTAGACCAACAAACTAGCATGACAGCAGGCTAGTTAGTCTACCAACAGGCTAGCACGATGGCAAGTTAGTCACAGTCACAGTCTACTCTATACAAACAGGCTATCAGTCTAGTCACAGTCTGTACCAACAGGCTATCAGTCTAGTCACAGTCTGTACCAACAGGCTATCAGTCTAGTCACAGTCTATACCAACAGGCTATCAGTCTAGTCACAGTCTGTACCAACAGGCTATCAGTCTAGTCACAGTCTGTACCAACAGGCTATCAGTCTAGTCACAGTCTATACCAACAGGCTATCAGTCTAGTCACAGTCTGTACCAACAGGCTATCAGTCTAGTCACAGTCTATACCAACAGGCTATCAGTCTAGTCACAGTCTGTACCAACAGGCTATCAGTCTAGTCACAGTCTATACCAACAGGCTATCAGTCTAGTCACAGTCTGTACCAACAGGCTATCAGTCTAGTCACAGTCTGTACCAACAGGCTAGCAGGACAGAAGACTAGTCACAGGAATGTCTAGGTATAGAGATCCACCACTCATAGCAGACAGACAGACAGACAGACAAACAGCTCTAATCACACTGTGCCGGAACATGGACAGAGAGAGAGACATATCAGTCGAATCAGACGGAACGCGCTGGACATGGTTATTCATGTCAGTGTGCCTGCACACAGCTGCTGCAGGGGTGCGTTTGATGTGTGCGATGTGTGTGGGCAGCCTGTCGCTGCAGAGTCCACCCGTCTGTGGTCACCAGGCTGGACCGGCAGCTGGCCCCGACCGCAAGTCATTGACATGCTGCCACGCCGGACACCGTTTCCGTTTTTTTTTCCGAGTTTCCTTCTCGATTTCGTCAGTGTTTGATGTGTTGACACGCATTGTAAGCTCACAGAAACACACACACACATTGTATATCAAACACAACACACTTCAATGGAAAGTGGGTTGTTCTGAGGACGAGAAGCTTGGGGTCTGGTTGGCTGGTCTCCTTTGATGTGACTGCCTATTGGCATATTGTAGGATCCTTTAACCGAGTTATACGCTCGGTAAAGTTTGGAGGGGGGAAAAAATCCGCTCTCCAATTTATTTCCAATTTTCATAAATTAGCATGTGAGGATAACGCTTGCAGAAACGAGCGGTTGCTTGGTGTCCACAGAGCAGATAACAGGCCAGACGGTTTTGTCACGTGACCAGTAACTTCAGACGTCCTGCTTGGAAGCGTGTGACGGCGACGGGAAGGCCTTAGGGAACGCGCTGAGCGCTCTACACTGGACATGACGGCAGCATGAAATGAAACAACAAGCCCTTTAACCCTCGGGGAATACATCCCATAATACTGGAAGATGAGTGCACACTTGAAGAGATGTGTGAGCTGTCCCTGAGGACAGGTGCGGGGCCAGAAGGCCCTTTCTAGAAAGGGATCAACACTCTCCACACCCCTGCTTTACACCAGGCACATTACACCACAGCCAATCACAATGCAGTGGACACATGCTAAATAATGTGATTGGCTGATGAGAGGGTCACTAGGAATGGGTCGATTACAAGGGTAACCTATGGGCGATGGGGAGGAGGGGGGTGGGGGGGTATCTGCAGCTCGTCACTGATAGGCTACAACAATATGCTTAAGGCTTCATCACACCTCAATGACCATTTTGGTCATTTTGCCCAACAAATACAGAAAGACTGATCCAGATGAATGGACTTAAACCGATTCAAAGCACAGATGTTTCAGCAGAAGAGTTAGTGTGTGTATCTCTGGGACATGGGCCCATGGCGTTTGACTAGGTTTCCTTTCCGACCAGCTCATGGCTCAACACATCGACCCAGTCCTACACAGCAGACGGACAAACACTCGGATGGGGATGAGCTCTGAAGCGGGACACATCACAATCTCATGGGGGGCCAATGGTCGACGTTCTCGCCCATTTGGCACAGCTTACCGTCGTCAAAGAAAACGAAACTTTGAGACTTGGCTGCACAAGGGGACCAAGGAGAGGGGGAGAAGATTGGATTTAGACATATGGACGGAGAGGAGAGAAAACACTGATAACTTTCTGGAATTTTCTGTCACTGACTGCTCTCTGTACACACATACACGGACACTCTCTCTCTCACACACACACACACTTACACCATACAGTGATTAGTCATTCACACACATGCATATCTGTGGTGAACCAAAGTTTAATTTCCTCCCTCAGCCTCATGCATATTAAACACAATGTTCCTGAGCAGCCCCCCCCCTTGTGTCTGCCGTCCGCGGAGGAGATGGGATCTTGATTACCGTCGACACACTATTACCTCCAAATGTATTTCATCATCGATAAGGGTGAGAAGTCAAACTGAAACAAAAGAATTCTCCAATTTGACTGTGAGAATGGAGAAGAGCTGAAGCCCCAGGGTCATTAGTCATGTCGGTTTCAACATGAATAAGCAATGAGATGATTTCATTTCTTATTCTGACTTGTCCCCGGTGGCGGAAGGCTATCCCTGGTGTTTCTAGAGAGTCTGTGGAAGGTACGGCTGATAAACAGGTACGCACAGATGTTTCGCAAAACACCCCCCGCCCCTTGACCTCCCCCCCCACCCACCACCACCACCCACCCTCACGTTAACCACAGGCTTGCACGCTGTGTGAGAGGGGAAACATGTCCTCCTGCATTTTGTTGAGTATAAAAACACAACATTTTGGGGCATTTTTGATTGAGTCAACAAATAAAGCAGGAGGGAATTATGTAAATGTCTGTAACGTGAAGAGCCGGCGAGATCAATCAGAGGTGACGGTGATTTCAGGAGGAATTACAGCACAATCATCATAAACAGCACCCACAATCAGAGACACACAGACGGAGAGAGAGACATGGCAAAAGAGAGAGGAAGAACGAAGGATGAACAAAGGGAGAAAGACAGATGTAGTAAGAGAGAGAGAGAGGAGAGAGAGAGAGAGAGAGAGAGAGAGAGAGAGAGAGAGAGGTGAGGGAGGGCGAGAGAGAGAGAGAGAGAGAGAGAGAGGGAGGTGAGAGTGGGAGGGAGAGAAAGAGAGGAAGACAAGCAGCAGTCTCTGAGGATAGAAGCATAGAGTGATTATTCAAAACGTTGTCAATCATTCTAGTATCATTATCATCATCTCAGTCGTCACCACCTTCATCACCACAGGTGTTATGGGGTCAACAATACAATCGCTTATTTCACGTCTACAGTAGGGGTCCATTTTACCTAAAGAATAAACTGTAGTTATTATTGATACATTTACTTATTAGCTAAAAAGATTTTCACAGATGTAAAAAAAAACAATACTATTTGGGGATATTTCTGCTCATTCTGAAGTGGTTCTAATCTCTCTGCACTTGATCAGGCAGCCAGGGCATGCTTCATCCTGATAAACCCTCTACGCTGCCTCTCCTCCGCCTCTACTCTACTCTACTCTACCTCTGCCTCTAATCTACGCTGCCTCTCCTCGATCTCCCCTCTCCCTCCGCCTCTCCACCACCTCTACCCTGCCCTGCCTCAGTCTCTACTCTGTCTTTACTCTGCCTCTATCCTGCCAAGGAGGAGTCTAGTGTGGTCTGGTCGACTCAGCTTGTTGTAGTGCAGCCTGACTGTCAAATGATTCAACATCCTGACATCCTGAGTGGGGCTGTGTTGCTGCAGGAAACCCCTCCAAGTCTGTTTGTAGCATGATGAACCAGAGACATGTGGCTGTGGTGAACCAGAGACATGTTGCCATGGTAACTCCGAGACATGTTGCCGTGGGATCAGACAGGCGAAGCTCCGAGGGAAGTTTGAGGAGCTCGTTGCTGCACGAGGTATCGATGACAGAAGTTAATTATCACCTCCTAGATTAGTGTGAGCTACGGACACACGGACACACGGGCACCTTCTGGATAGAGAAGTGTCAGCTCAGAGTCTGCTCCCCTGACAGGCCTGACTGCCCTCTGCCTACCCTGACTGTTCTCTTATCTACCCTGACTGTTCTCTTATCTACCCTGACTGTTCTCTTATCTACCCTGACTGTTCTCTTATCTACCCTGACTGTTCTCTTATCTACCCTGACTGTTCTCTTATCTACCCTGACTGTTCTCTTATCTACCCTGACTGTTCTCTTATCCACCCTGACTGCCCTTTGCCTACCCTGACTGTTCTCTTATCCACCCTGACTGTTCTCTTATCTACCCTGACTGTTCTCTTATCTACCCTGACTGTTCTCTTATCTACCCTGACTGTTCTCTTATCTACCCTGACTGTTCCACCTACCCTGACTGTTCCACCTACCCTGACTGTTCCACCTACCCTGACTGTCATTTTATCCATGCTGACTGTTCCGTTATCTACCCTGACTGTTCCGTTATCGACCCTGACTGTTCCTTTATCGACCCTGACTGTTCCTTTATCGACCCTGACTGTTCCTTTATCTACCCTGACTGTTCCTTTATCGACCCTGACTGTTCCTTTATCTACCCTGACTGTTCCTTTATCGACCCTGACTGTTCCTTTATCGACCCTGACTGTTCCTTTATCGACCCTGACTGTTCCTTTATCGACCCTGACTGTTCCTTTATCGACCCTGACTGTTCTGTGACCTAACCCTGACTGTTCTCTTATCCAGCCAGGTGGTCAGTTATGATAGTGTAGCGAACACGTAGTTACGTCCCGGAGGTGGAGATGGCGTCGCCCGCGCTTACCGCTGACCTCCTGCGCCCCGGCGTCGGTGAACAGCATGCTCATGACGTCCTCGAAGTTGCAGCCGGGCTCGGCGGTGTGGTTCTCCTGGCCCACGTGGTGCAGCATCCTCTTCAGCACGTCGTCCAGGGTCGCCGCCGTCTCGTCCAGCAGGATGCTGGCCCGCGCCAGGAAGCCGTCCAGGTCTCGGTGCGCGCGCACCTCCTCCTCAAAGTTCATCAGCTTCACATACTGGAGACGAGACGGGAGGATGTGGGGGTGGGGGAGACAGGAGAGGGGAGGCAGAGGGAGAGAGATGAAGGGGGAGAACGGAAGGGGAGGGAGAGATAGGGGGAGGGAGTGGGAGGGAGAGAGGGAAGAGATAGAGAAAGGGAGGGGAGATGGACAGACAGACAGACACAGGAAGACAGATAGAGATGTATACAGACATACTAGCTCCAGGCATCTCAGGACAGGACAACAATGATGTTTCTGGTTCGAACAGCCGTACTGAGCCATGTGAACAGCTCCAGTACCAACCCCAGGTCCGGGGCCCCGTGTCAGAACCAACCCCAGCCCCCGAGGCCCCGGGTCAGAACCAAACGCAGGTCTTAACAGCATCCTTACCTTCCGAGATGTGTTCAGTAGGACGCAGCCAGAGTCATCGGTATCTAGAGGAGGAGGAGGGAGAGGGAGTGATTACAGCCCTGTGGTAGCTGTGGCTGAGGATCGTGAGGTCCACCACGTCCAGACCAGGGGGGAAGGCCTGGAGAGGCACCAGGTTCTAGACCCTCACACGTGAACAGCTGAAGAAGCGCCGTGGAAGGACTGTGACTTGGGGATTTAATCCTGCTGAAATGTCGAGAGAGGGCGGGGCCTGGGAACAGCTCCTACAGAGCAGGGATTGGGGAGTTCTGCACTGATAAGGACACACAACGCGCACTTTGAAAAGGAGAAGCCGGTTCCATGTCCTCTGAACAAGTACAAAGGTCTGGAGTTATATCGGCTACAGTGAGGAGGAGAAAAAAAGAAAATCCATTCCGCATTTGCTGCCGCCTGCTCCTTTGTGTTGGGAGGAGCAGAGAGAGCGTTTTAGGTGCGAGCTCCTTTCATGTGCAGAGCCCGGGAGAGAGAGCGGCCGTGTCTTCAGCACCTCTCTCTCTCTCTCCCTCCCAGCGTTGCGTAACCCAGTCTTCCCCGGGAACAGGAAGGATGACCTGATTAGGAGACGGGCTTCCCTCCCCTGCCACCACCCGAGCCAGAGCCTCTGCTCCAATCAAGTCATTCTTCTTCTTTCATCTCGTACTCTCGTTCCTCTCTCGCTATCTCTTTCTCTTCCCTCAGAGAGGAGTGCTAGTAACAAGGAGACCATCTTGACGACACCTCCGACCAAGTACCCCCCGGGGACAGATCAGTACATTTGCGTGCACCCGTGTCTAGGTGTGCCCTGTCCGTGTGTGCACGCCTGGAGGCAAGGGTCGTCAAGAGAGGTACAGGGGAAAGGCAGATGAGAGCGGCGGAGAGGCAGAGCAGGAGAGATGGAGGAGAGGGGAGGAGGCAGAGGACAGAAGGCAGGAGAGGAGAGGCAGAGGAAAGAAGGCAGGAGAGGAGAGGAGAGGCAGAGGAAAGAAGGCAGGAGAGGAGAGGAGAGGCAGAGGAAAGAAGGCAGGAGAGGAGAGGAGAGGCAGAGGAAAGAAGGCAGGAGAGGAGAGGCAGAGGAAAGAAGGCAGGAGGGGAGAGGCAGAGGAGCCGACTCTGAAATGACACTGATCAGAGAGAGTGTAGGATTTGGTTCATCAAAGCCGTCCTATCAAAGGGGCTGCTGGGCTCATCTCCCTGGGAGAGAGAGCTGCTCTAATTGCTGTCAGGCTCCAGCCATGAGGAGATACCCATATAGGATTACCCAGGGCCCCTCTGTAATGGCTTCTGTACATTTGGCCATGTGGCTTAAGGTAATCCTGAATGTGTGGTGGATTAGGAGCAGGAAGAGAGACTTGCGAGCCTCCTCGTTTCCCCCCCGCTGGGCTGCGTGTACAAGGCCTCATTACGGCTCGTGTTATTCAAATGAAAGACGGGGTGTTGCGTAAGCGAGGTTCCAGCGCGACGGCGACGGCTTCCAGGGGAAGTGGCCCGCTTATCTGTCTGTTCATTATGACATCATCCCATACGCTCAAACATACACACACACGCACACAAAAACACACACGCGTGACACACACGCGCAAGCAGCCACATCTTTGTTGTCGTGACCGAGTCCGTGCCTGCTGTCTGGCAGCAGTGACATCAGCTACATCAGGTGATCAGGAGCGATCCTTTCCTCCTGCCAGACCCACCGTGGGTCTCCCAGAGAGCCCCGGGGGGGGGGCAAGCAGTCACCCGTCACACTCTCTCTCTCCTTGTGCACCTGGGACTGTTGCCAAGGCAACGCTAACCTGTTGACCCGCGGTGTACCAGGGACGGGGGCAAATTACCTGCACCTGCAGCTGAGATGCCGCCACAGGGCCCAGCACCTGGTGCCAGACTGACCCGTCACCCCCCTCCTCCTCCTCCCCCTCCTCCTCCCAGCTATCGTCACCTAATCGCTGGTAAACAACAAACTAGATGCCTTCAGGCTCCCGCCCCCTGTGGAAGAAATTGGGATTTCCTGTGTGCTTACATTATTCACTAATCAATAGAACTAGTCATTGGAATACTAGTTAGCGTGTTCTCATGTAAGCTTGCTATTAATAAGAGTAGATTGTGTCTATGTGTCAGAGTTAATAGATGTTCGGGGTCAGGAGAAAGTAGCGGCTAAACGTTCCTTGTCATGACTACAAGGAGAGCTCCAACTATGAACTCTCTGGTCTGAGAGTTGTCATGTGTTGGGAGCCGTGAATCTCTTTTCCCTGAGACTGTTGTAACGTCATTACGGCCTGACTGTCACTATCTATGTTTACATTCTTGTGCCCTATAAAAGATGGTCCTCCGGCCTTCAGAGCGGAGAGAGACGTGATTGAGACCTAAGCCTGGTGTTGTCGTTTTTATTGTCAGAGGTCTGATTTTCTCTCCCGCCCCCCCAGCCCCTCACCTGGTCCGGGGCTGTTCTGGTTGTTGTAAAGGTGGACGTCGTCTCTGCAGGCGGTGGGGGAGTCCTGCCCCTCCTCTCTGCCCTCGCTGCCCTCCTCCTGCTCCGCCTCCCGCTGCTCTGAGGACACAACAGCACAGGGTCACCCCCCGGACAGGCTCCTCCCCCACCCTGGCAGCCTCCCCCCTGTCCAACCCCTCCAGTATCCCAGCCTCACCCATAACACCTCCAGCCTCACCCCTATCCAACTGCCTAAACCATGCCTGCCTCTATACCTCCAACCCCCCCCACCCTGTGTCTTTCCGTCTACACCGCTTGCCTCTAAATCCACAATTCCCCCTCCCACCTATAACCATCTTCCCTCCAGCCACTATCCATCTATCCCCACAACCTTTCTCTATACATCTGCCACCCCCCCCCCAACCAACCCTCTGCCTCTATCTACCCCCTCCCTCCTGTGGCACGGCTAGTGCATCTACAGGTGCACCTTGGGAAGACCAGCGCCTGCTCTCAACCTGCTCCTCTCTCCACACCAGACCAGACACCGTGACTTTGAGATCACCTTGAGTCTCAGCCAATACTGCACAAACAGACTGAGTCGTGACCGAGTACAGGAGAGCATATCTACAGCAGGAGAGAGGGGGCATATCTACAGCAGGAGAGAGGGGGCATATCTACAGCAGGAGAGAGGGGGCATATCTACAGCAGGAGAGAGGGGGCATATCTACAGCAGGAGAGAGGGGGCATATCTACAGCAGGAGAGAGGGGGCATATCTACAGCAGGAGAGAGGGGGCATATCTACAGCAGGAGAGAGGGGGCATATCTACAGCAGGAGAGAGGGGGCATATCTACAGCAGGAGAGAGGGGGCATATCTACAGCAGGAGAGAGGGGGGCATATCTACAGCAGGGGAGAGGGGGCATATCTACAGCAGGAGAGAGGGGGCATATCTACAGCAGGGGAGAGGGGGCATATCTACAGCAGGAGAGAGGGGGCATATCTACAGCAGGAGAGAGGGGGCATATCTACAGCAGGAGAGAGGGGGCATATCTACAGCAGGAGAGAGGGGGCATATCTACAGCAGGAGAGAGGGGGCATATCTACAGCAGGGGAGAGGGGGGCATATCTACAGCAGGAGAGAGGGGGCATATCTACAGCAGGAGAGAGGGGGGCATATCTACAGCAGGGAGAGAGGGGGCATATCTACAGCAGGAGAGAGGGGGCATATCTACAGCAGGAGAGAGGGGGCATATCTACAGCAGAGAGAGGGGAGAGGGGGGCATATCTACAGCAGAAGGGGAGAGGGGGCATATCTACAGCAGGAGAGAGGGGGCATATCTACAGCAGGAGAGAGGGGGCATATCTACAGCAGGAGAGAGGGGGCATATCTACAGCAGGAGAGAGGGGGCATATCTACAGCAGGAGAGAGGGGGGCATATCTACAGCAGGAGAGAGGGGGCATATCTACAGCAGGAGAGAGGGGGGCATATCTACAGCAGGAGAGAGGGGGCATATCTACAGAAGAAGGGGAGAGGGGGCATATCTACAACATAACGTCTGTCTTTTATAAAGGGTGTTGATGTTGGTGCTCAGACGACCTTTCAGGGTGCGCGTTTGCGTGGGACTAGCTCGTGTGTGGTGTGAACGAGAGAGAGAGAGAGAGAGAGGGGAGAGAGGGAGAGAGAGAGCATGTGTGTGAGGTGGGGGGGATAATTGGACAGGGGACACATGGAGGCGCAGTGTGTCCCTGCTGACTGCACCATACATACTAATTGGGTGCCTTTCCTTGAGGGCAAATGATACAGTTACAAGATACTTCAGCCACATCATTACTTACATCCCAACCAGGGGGGAGGGGATGGGGTGTACGACATTCTTCATCCTCCTCTACCTATCTGCATACCTCGCCACTCATCTCCCACATGGTCTGACAAGCCATGCAACATTATGACCACCTGTCTAAGAACCTGTTGGTCCTCTCTGCATGCAAACCAGCCCCGAGGCCCGGCCTCTACCAGACCCCGAAGGCGTGCTGTGGCGTCTGACACCAGCAGCAGATCTTCCCCGTCCCGTCAGCTTGCGAGGTGGACCCCGGCGCTGTGATCAGACTTGTCGGTTCAGGACGTGCCACGCATGCTCAACCAGACCTGACGTCTGTGGAATTAGGAGGCCGGGGCTACGCCTTCGACACCTCCTTACGTTCCTCAAACTGTTCCCAGACGACGTGTGCAGTGTATGCAGGGCGCACCGTCCCGCCGAAAGAGGCCACTGTCAACGGGGAAGGACATTCCGATGAAGGGGTGTACCTGGTCTGCAAGGAGTTTTTAGGGTCGGTGGAAAGTGTCAAACAGACGTCCGCATGAATGGCCTGGGCCCAGGGCAGAACGTCACCCAGAGCACCAGGGCACTCCTCTGCCTAGAGACAGTGGGCATCACGGGCACTCTCTGCCTAGAGACAGGGGCATCACGGGCACTCCTGCCTAGACTTGTTCCCACAGGGGCATGGGGCACTCCTCTGCCTAGAGACAGGGGCATCACGGGCACTCCTCTGCCTAGAGACAGGGGCATCACGGGCACTCCTCTGCCTAGAGACAGGGGCATGGGCACTCCTCTGCTAGAGACAGGGGCATCACGGGCACTCCTCTGCCTAGAGACAGGGGCATCACGGGCACTCCGGCATCACGGGCACTCCTCTGCCTAGAGACAGGGGCATCACGGGCACTCCTCTGCCTAGAGACAGGGGCATCACGGGCACTCAGACTACGACTGATTGTCGGCTTCCCATGTAACCCCGGAGCTGAACGACGCTATCCGCCTCACCTGTGAGTGTGCACATACAGCATACATCACTATGCATGTATCACTACGGTGTGTGTATCACTACCGTGTGTGTGTGTATCAGTCTGATGTGACCAGGGGGGTATTCCAGAAAGCAGGTGATGCAACATAACCGGGTAAGTGAACCTGCCGGCTGATTCACAAATCTTGCAGCAACCTACTGGCAATGTTGCTCCAACGCCGGGTGTCAGCTGGGGAGTGAACTTACCCGGGTATGTCACATGACCTGCTTTCTGGATATACCCCCCCTAGAGCTGCTCACTCACCCATTTCTTGGAAGAAGTATCCATTCTTGGACATCCCCGAGACGGGGGCCTCTGTGGAGGAGAGGGAGACACAGGCCGGTCAGTCCACACCAACATCACAGCATCAACATCACAGCATCAACCAGTACATCTACATATTCTACATCGTGATGATACAATCCGACAGATTAATTCAGTCCAAAGCACAATCTGAAAGACAGTAAGGGTGTGTGTTTGTGTACAGTTCCTGCCTTCAGTGTGTGTGTGTGTGTGTGTGTGTGTGTGTGTGTGTGTGTGTGTGTGTGTGTGTGTGTGTGTGTGTGCGCGTGCCGAAGGCGCGGTACATCAGGGAGGATGTAGAGATGATCTGTGGTGTGCTGAAGGCGCTGTGGGGTGGAGGATGTAGAGATGTGGTGTGCTGAAGGCGCTGTGGGGTGGAGGATGTAGAGATGTGGTGTGCTGAAGGCGCTGTGGGGTGGAGGATGTAGAGATGTGGTGTGCTGAAGGCGCTGTGGGGTGGAGGATGTAGAGATGTGGTGTGCTGAAGGCGCTGTGGGGTGGAGGATGTAGAGATGTGGTGTGCTGAAGGCGCTGTGGGGTGGAGGATGTAGAGATGTGGTGTGCTGAAGGCGCTGTGGGGTGGAGGATGTAGAGATGTGGTGTGCTGAAGGCGCTGTGGGGTGGAGGATGTAGAGATGTGGTGTGCTGAAGGCGCTGTGGGGTGGAGGATGTAGAGATGTGGTGTGCTGAAGGCGCTGTGGGGTGGAGGATGTAGAGATGTGGTGTGCTGAAGGCGCTGTGGGGTGGAGGATGTAGAGATGTGGTGTGCTGAAGGCGCTGTGGGGTGGAGGATGTAGAGATGTGGTGTGCTGAAGGCGCTGTGGGGTGGAGGATGTAGAGATGTGGTGTGCTGAAGGCGCTGTGGGGTGGAGGATGTAGAGATGTGGTGTGCTGAAGGCGCTGTGGGGTGGAGGATGTAGAGATGTGGTGTGCTGAAGGCGCTGTGGGGTGGAGGATGTAGAGATGTGGTGTGCTGAAGGCGCTGTGGGGTGGAGGATGTAGAGATGTGGTGTGCTGAAGGCGCTGTGGGGTGGAGGATGTAGAGATGTGGTGTGCTGAAGGCGCTGTGGGGTGGAGGATGTAGAGATGTGGTGTGCTGAAGGCGCTGTGGGGTGGAGGATGTAGAGATGTGGTGTGCTGAAGGCGCTGTGGGGTGGAGGATGTAGAGATGTGGTGTGCTGAAGGCGCTGTGGGGTGGAGGATGTAGAGATGTGGTGTGCTGAAGGCGCTGTGGGGTGGAGGATGTAGAGATGTGGTGTGCTGAAGGCGCTGTGGGGTGGAGGATGTAGAGATGTGGTGTGCTGAAGGCGCTGTGGGGTGGAGCGCTTCTACTTCAGTCAAGCTTCTCTCCAGCATTCATCTGAAGTGTTTACATCATCATGCAGGAGCTCAGACACAGCCATGTGATCTGTTACTGACCTGACTACAGAAGTGAAATTCACAAATCACACGCAGGCTTACCGCGGGCACGCACACTCAAACACACTTTTTCACAAAAGCCCGAGCAAATAGATCAACACATTTACTGGCAGCCGAATAGCCTATTCTGCTAAGGAGTGTCACCTAGTTAGAACATCTGCTACAACAGGCCCTGATGGAAAGGTTATAGTTGCTCCACCTCCTGCCTCTGCTCTACCTCAGCTAGTAGTAGAGCTGCCTCTGTCTCATCTAGTAGAGCTGCCTCTGCCTCAGCTAGGAGCAGAGCTGCCTCTGCTAGAGCAGAGCTGCCTCTGCTAGAGCAGAGCTGCCTCTGCCTCATCTAGTAGATCTGCCTCTGCCTCAGCTAGGAGCAGAGCTGCCTCTACCTCAGCTAGGAGCAGAGCTGCCTCTGCCTCCGTCTCATCTAGAAGATCAGCCTCTACCTCAGCTAGGGGGAGTGAGCAGAGCTGCCTCAGCCAGGAGCCCGGTCCCTGCCTCTACCTCAGGTGTTGTTCTGCTGCCAGTGAGAGGGAGGCTCCATCGTTAGAGAAGCTCTTCTGGGCAGGACTCCAGCTTAGTGGAAGAACACATTGTTTCACTTCTAAAGAGACTTCCTCTTCGCTGGTCACAGTGATACATCCTCATACGGAGCCTTTACTGAGCAGGCACGCAATGTGTGTGTGTGTGTGTGTGTGTGCACATGTTTGCCATGCAGGAAGTGGTCACATGCAGCAACGATAAGAACAAGGATGATTATAGAGATTATTCCCTCCAACACTCAGGCGATTGTAGCGTGCCATAATGTCCACGCAAATATTTACATCAAGTACATATCATGGCTGAACACAGACTTGATTATACGCTGCCGTCCTTTTAACACACACACACACACACAAGCCCTTTCTCACACAAACATACACACACACAGAGAAGCAGCCATGCATATAATAGTGGGCACATGCAGAGAATATGAGTCTGAGGAGCAGAAATGAGCTGCTCGTTACAGGAACATGAAAGTGATCAGTCATCATTTATTTAACCTCATGTCTTATTGGTTAATCTCGCGGGGTTGATGATGACACAGAAACCACAGCACGGTCCACAAACATCATCACACATTTATGCAGAGGGAATCTCACTGTGCAAATGAGAGTAAATATGAGCAACGCCCGGCTAATCACCTGGTAACTATCTAGTTTAGTTTAGCACTTGTTTGCACGCGTCTCCACGCGAAACACTTTATTTGACAACGTCAGTACTAGCAACGAGGAGCCGGTTTGTGTGTGGTGACATCACAGCCTGAAACATGTCCTCATGCCGCCAAACTGGTCTGAAGCCTTCAGGCCGACAGGGCTTCTGAGAGCAAACAGTCACGAGGGAAACGAGAACCAGAGCGACCGGTACCACCGCACAACAGGAGACATCCCAAACACACATACGGCATTGGCTTTGTGTGTGTGTGTGTGTGGGTGTGTGTGTTTGTGTGTGTGTGTGTGTTTGGGTGTGTGTGTGTGTGTTTGGGTGTGTGTGTGTGTGTGTGTTTGTGTTTGGGTGTGTGTGTGTGTGTGTGTGTGTTGGTGTGTGTGTGTGTGTGTTTGGGTGTGTGTGTGTTTGGGTGTGTGTGTTGGGTGTGTGTGTGTTTAGGTGTGTTTTTGTGTGTGTGTGTGTGTGTGTGCACCTGTGCTAGAGGAGTGTGTCAGCCCTCCATCTAGAGATAAAGGACTGTGGATGTTGCGTTGGAGTAAAAAAACAGCACTTCTGCTTGTCTCCCTTCGGAGGGAGAAACCACCTCTTCCTTCCTGATACGGAGCCTCAGCAGCAGCAAAACAGCAGCTCTCTCTCTCCCCAACCAGCACCACACACACACACACACCTGTGTCTAGGAGCTAGGACAGGTTTCAACTAGTACAGTGTGTATGTGTGGAGTGTGTGTATATGTGTCCGTGGAGGGAGAGGGAGGGAGGGGGAGGGGGGTGTTGAATAATTGGGTGCAGAGGCTGTTTTGGCATCTGGCCTCCCTGGGTCTTCCCTAACTCAGAGGGAATACCTCACTCTGCTGTGCTCAGAGAGAGAGAGAGAGACACACACAAACAATGGATCTGTCCAGTGGAACTTCAAAGAGCAGCTTTCCCCTTCTGGTTTCCACTGGCTGTGTGCTCCGCCCAGTGTGCTCCGCCCAGCCCTCCTCTGCTGTCTCTGCACAGTGTCCGGCCCCTCCAGAGTCGCTCCCTCCAGGGACTACACATCCTCCCAACACGAGTGTCCAACGTCGACGATGTCACGGCGGAGCCTTGAGCACGGCGCTGGTACGAGTTGACGCTGGACAGAGAGTGTGTGCGTGCGTGCGTGTGTGTGTGTGCAGGGCTGCCAACGCTCACGCATTGGCCGTGAGACACCCGCATTTTTAAGCAGTTCACACGCCACACATTGTATTTCTCACGCTGAGAAGGCAACGCCAACCAAGTAGTCCTGCTAGCGTTGTGAAACAGTAACCATAACCCTTATGGATGAGGCGCAGATACAGAGAGTGAAACATCATAGACCCGTGAAAGCTCGTCTGGGGGGAGGGGGGGGGGTTGCTTTGTACGCAGCAACATTTTGGTTGGCCACACCAAATCGCACGCCAAGGTTTTTTTTGGAAAAGTTGGCAGCCCTGGCATGGCTGGCTGGACTCTTTCCAAAATACTCTGTAGCAGCAAAGACCAGTCACACCAATATGCAAACATACTAACCAGTGACACCAACACGCTAACATGCTAACTAGTCACGCCAGCACGCTATACAGTCACACCAACATGCTATACAGTCACACCAACATGCTAACATGCTAACCAGTGACACCAACACGCTAACATGCTAACTAGTCACGCCAGCATGCTATACAGTCACACCAACATGCTATACAGTCACACCAACATGCTAACATGCTAACCAGTCACACCAACATACTATCCAGTCACACCAGCATGCTCACTATTCAGTCACACCAACATGCTAACCAACCACATCATCACGCTATAATGCTAATCCGTCACACCAGAATGCAAACCAGTCACACCAGAATGCAAACCAGTCACACCAGAATGCTAACATGTTAACCAGTCACACCAACATTCTAACGAGTCACACCAGCATACGAACAGCCTAGTCATACTAGCATGTTTTTTCTCTAGTTTTGTAGCATGGAAGCCAGAGAGTCTCTCAGCATCCCTGGACAGGAGCCGTCACCTGTGGGACTGGGGCTTTGATTAGAACTCAGCTGTGCAATCGGGGAAAGAAGGACAGGGGGAGATCAGCCTGGAGTGGTGGAGGGTATGTGTCTGAGGAGGATTGCTGTGCGTGTGTACGGGTCAGTGGTGATTTGTGTGTGTGTGTACGTGTGTGTGGCGAGGGGGGGGGGTTGTCGTGACTGCGGAAGGTTTCCCTCAGTGCCAGTCTGGAAGACAGTGGAAAAGGGGGGGGGTTCACTGGGGAGAGGGGGGGCAGCCCTGTTCAGCCTCGCTGGGGAGCCTTGTCTAGCACATTCTCCCCCTCCGTCCCTTTCTCCGTCACTACCTTCTCTGTTGCCTTCTAGCAACACCCCTCTCTCTCTCTCTCTCTCTCTCTCTCTCTCTCTATCCACATCCAGAACATCTCCCGCTACAGAATAGTTGCTCCCATTTCAGAGCTGGGGTTAGGTTTAGGGTGTTCCTGCTAATTGTTTGCACATTCTCCTTTTCCTCCGGCTCCATTAAAGCCAGCCGGCCATCTCCCTTTCAAGTTGCTGCTCTACACAGCAGGTTCAAGCCCATACCTCCAGCCCAGACCTCCAGCCAGACCCCCAGCCCAGACCTCCAGCCCAGACCCTCCCAGCCCAGACCTCCAGCCCAGACCTCCAGACCTCCAGACCTCTAGCCCAGACCTCCAGCCCAGTCCTCCAGACCTCCAGCCCAGACCTCCAGCCCAGACCTCCAGCCCAGACCTCCAGCCCAGACCTCCAGCCCAGACCTCCAGACCTTCAGCCTAGACCTCCAGCCCAGACCTCCAGCCCAGACCTCCAGCCCAGACCTCCAGACCTCCAGCCCAGACCTCCAGCCCAGACCTCCAGCCCAGACCTCCAGCCCAGACCTCCAGCCCAGACCTCCAGCCCAGACCTCCAGACCTCCAGCCCAGACCTCCAGCCCAGACCTCCAGCCCAGACCTCCAGACCTCAGCCTAGACCTCCAGCCCAGACCTCCAGCCCAGACCTCCAGACCTCCAGCCCAGACCTCCAGCCCAGACCTCCAGACCTCCAGCCCAGACCTCCAGCCCAGACCTCCAGCCCAGACCTCCAGACCTCCAGCCCAGACCTCCAGACCTCCAGCCCAGACCTCCAGCCCAGACCTCCAGACCTCCAGCCCAGACCTCCAGCCCAGACCTCCAGACCTCCAGCCCAGACCTCCAGACCTCCAGCCCAGACCTCCAGCCCAGACCTCCAGACCTCCAGCCCAGACCTCCAGCCCAGACCTCCAGACCTCCAGCCCAGACCTCCAGACCTCCAGCCCAGACCTCCAGCCCAGACCTCCAGCCCAGACCTCCAGCCCAGACCTCCAGACCTCCAGCCCAGACCTCAGCCCAGCCCCAGACCTCCAGCCCAGACCTCCAGCCCAGACCTCCAGCCCAGACCTCCAGCCTCCAGCCCCAGACCTCCAGCCCAGACCTCCAGCCCAGACCTCCAGCCCAGACCTCCAGCCCAGACCTCCAGACCTCCAGCCCAGACCTCCAGCCCAGACCTCCAGCCCAGACCTCCAGCCCAGACCTCCAGCCCAGACCTCCAGCCCAGACCTCCAGACCTCCAGCCCAGACCTCCAGCCCAGACCTCCAGCCCAGCCCAGACCTCCAGCCCAGACCTCCAGCCCAGACCTCCAGCCCAGACCTCCAGCCCAGTCCCCAGACCTCCAGCCCAGACCTCCAGCCCAGACCTCCAGACCTCCAGCCCAGACCTCCAGCCCAGACCTCCAGCCCAGACCTCCAGCCCAGAGCCACAGAATGAGAGTCAAGACCTGAGCAGGAGTGTGTGTGTAATGTGCTAGTGAAGCAGGACGAGACATGTCAGTGTGTGAGCGTCTATGAAAGTCTGTTGTGTGTGTGTGTATGTGTCAGGTGTGTGCAGTGTGTGTGTGTGTGTGTGTGTGTGTGTGTGTGTCAGTGTGTGCGTGTGTGTGTGTGTGTGTGTGTTGTGTGTGTGTGTGTGTGAGTGTGTATGTGTATGTGTATATGTGTATGTGTGTGTATGAGAGAAAGAGGTCAAACAGAGGCAGAGAGAGAAGCAGAGAGAGAGATGGTTGAGTGATATCACATTGATATTTCTGCTCAAGCACATAGAAAGGGCAGCCTGGCAGTCAGGGGGCTTGTGTTCCATCTGTGTATGTGCGTGTCTGTGTGTGTGTATGTGTGTGTGTGTGTGTGTGTGTGTGTGCGTGCGTGCATGTGTGTGTGTGTCGTGCGGTGCAGTTAAGGTCGCAGAGCAGAAGATCAGGCTAACTGACCCATTACAGAAGGCTCTCCCTCTACCTCTCTCTCTCTCTCTCTCTCCATCTTTCATTCTCCCATGAAATCCCCCCATCCCACTCTACCTCCAACTTCCCCTCTCCTTCTCCCTGCTCCCCCCCCCTCCCCCTCTCTCTCTCTTTCTCCCTCTCCTCATCTTCCTCTCCCTCCATCCAGCAGAAGAAGCCTTCATTACTGGCTGGTGTATAGGGGGGTTGTAATGAACTATAATTACACTGTGTACAGTGGACTACTCTGTCACTTCATATAATAAGCCTGGATGGACCACCAACACTGTGTGTGTGTGTGTGTGTGTGTGTGTGTGTGTGTGTGTGTGGTGTGTGTGTGTGTGTGTGTGTGTGTGTGTGTGTGTGTGTGGACATGCATATGTCACCTCATGTGATTAAAGCCTGCAGGCTGATCACACAGTCATTACGGTTCTCAGACAGGATGTAACACAGGACAGCTAACACACACTCACACACACACACGCAGCAAACAACACCTCATTCTTACTTGTGCGTTTGAAGGGTCTGCCGGTCAGATGCCTGAACGAATGTGTTCAAATGCGATATCGTAAAATATCCAAACTGGATTATCCGAATGGAAGTGTTTGTGGGCGCTGGGATCGCCCCATTTAGATCCACATGATCCGAACGCTGTAAAAGTCAGCAGCAGCAATTAGCCCCGTCTTCTGGTGAGAATAGCAGCTATTTATACATATACATCTGGGCTCATACACGACGAAGGAAGGGCAGAATTAGCGTCGTAAAAGACCAAATTCAGTCACTTAGATCTCTATTTTCATATCGGCTGCATCCGACGCACGTTGAGCTAATGGGAGGTTTGACGGAGGAGGTTGTAAACGGAGAGGACGTCCCTTGTTACGGGAGACGGCCGTCTGAATGTCATTGAATCATCTTGTTATTCAGTTATTTACAGTCTTAGCATGTTAAGGGGAGACTGTTCCTGGTGAAGCTACGACCAAGCATCTCTACTGTTCCTGGTGCCCAGTGAAGCCAGACCAAGCATCTCTACTGTTCCTGGTGAAGCCAGACCAAGCATCTCTACTGTTCCTGGTGAAGCCAGACCAAGCATCTCTACTGTTCCTGGTGAAGCCAGACCAAGCATCTCTACTGTTCCTGGTGAAGCCAGACCAAGCATCTCTACTGTTCCTGGTGAAGCCAGACCAAGCATCTCTACTGTTCCTGGTGAAGCCAGACCAAGCATCTCTACTGTTCCTGGTGCCCAGTGAAGCCAGACCAAGCATCTCTACTGTTCCTGGTGAAGCCAGACCAAGCATCTCTACTGTTCCTGGTGAAGCCAGACCAAGCATCTCTACTGTTCCTAGTGAAGCCAGACCAAGCATCTCTACTGTTCCTAGTGAAGCCAGACCAAGCATCTCTACTGTTCCTGGTGAAGCCAGACCAAGCATCTCTACTGTTCCTAGTGCACAGTGTGTGCATGCGTACTCCATGAAGCCTTCATGTCTTTGCGTCTTCTGCGTTTCATATTTCACAATTGTTCCGTGTGTGCACAGCATAAACCCCCTCTGTATGTGGGCTAATAAGATGTGTGTGTGTGTGTGTGTGTGGTGTGTGTGTTCATTTTCTGCGTGAGTGTATGTGCGTGTCTGTGAGTACAAGCGTGTGTGTGTTTGGGGCGTGCATGCATGTGTGTATGTCAGTGCATGTATGTGTCCATGTATGTGTGTGTGTGTGTGTGCACAGGCAGTGTGTGTGTGTCCAGATGGCTGTATTCAGAGCCTAAAGCTCCTTTGCTCTGCTGCCAGCGGGGAATATTGATCACAGGACACTTCTACATCACGCTACCACACACACACACACACACACACACAGACACACCTTGACCTCCAGTCCTGCAACATGACCTTACACACACACACACACACACACACACACACACACCACACTGAGACACAGACTCCTACCCAGTGCTGTACAATATACATACACACACCCACGAGACACACACGTAGAAAAACACGTCCATGTATTGGTGGACAAGACGCACACAGACACAGAAACACGCACAGACACAGAAACACACACGGACACAGAAACACACACAGAATGCAGAAACACACACAAAACGCAGAAACAGAGTGACAGAGAGGAGGCAGCTTCATCACACCTCCTAATCAACTCTGTCCTCCCCGAGGACCACCACACACACACACACACACACAGCAGGCTTCCACACACACACACACACACACACACACGCACAAACAGGTCCAATCATCACACATACCCTCACATACATCGTATGAGCTCGCTCCCTCACACACAGAGGAAAGTGCACCTTTAAAGAAAAAAAGAGAGAGAGAAAAAAAAAGAGGGAAACATGTAAATGAATTCTCGTCCGACAGGTATCTCAAGGTGGATCTGAGATATGCTGCTTTTTTAACGCTCTGCTTTTTTGACAAAGATTAACGACGCAAGGGGCATTCATGTCGCATACCAGAAATCAACAAAAAATCTCTCTCAGACACAGAAACATCTGCCCGTCTCGGAGACACAGGCTGCTACACCAGTAACAACACAACCATAATGAAAAACAGCATTTTAGACACAACTGAAGCATAACATGTGTTCAGTTATTTCGGAGGAATAAACACACACGGACATTACTACGCAGACACACACACACACACTACCACACACACGCACGCACATTACTACACACACAGCCATAACCTCGCACAAACAACGGCTCTTTGAGCGTGGAGGTGGCCAGGGTGTTTTTCTCAAGCTTGCTCAGGTTTCAAGAGCAGGGAACCCCTCTCTGCCTACCTCTCTGCCTGCCTGCCTCCGTCTGCCTCTCTGCCTGCCTGCCTCTCTCTCTCCCTCTCTCTCTCTCCCTCTCTCTCCCCTGCTCTGCCTCGCGTTGGGGCTGCTCAGCCCAGGGCTGGACTCACCAGAAGGCACGAAATGAAGAACTTTGTTGTCTTCCATAGTTGAGTGAGAGGCTGGTCCCCCCAGTCAGCCCATCCTGTATCCTGCTCGGGCGAGAGTGTGATCCCCTCTGCTCCTTCTGTTTCCCTCGCAGCCACATGCAGTGACTCAGCCCGCTCCGCCTGCCTCCTCACTACCTCGCCGCTGGGTCCTAGTGCCTGCGCCGCTCCACGACGGCATGGCAGACCTGTTGATGAGACACACCTCCCCTCCACGCCCTGTGTCTCAACAACACAAAACATGGCTCCCGGCCTCTCCTCAGTCTCCCTGCCTCTCGTCAGCCTCCCTGCCTCGCCTGAGCCTCCCTGCCTCGCCTGAGTCTCCCTGCCTCGCCTGAGTCTAACTGTCGGATGGAACGGGACAGGTAGGAAGCAGAACAGAAAGACAGTTCCGTGTTTCTCTTTCTCTCTCTCTCTCTCTCTCTCTCTGTTTGTTTCTGTCTCTCTGTCTCTTTCTCTCTGTGTGTTTCTCTCTGTCTCTGTGTTGTGTGTGTGTGTCTCTCTGTATGAGTGTCTCTCTCTCTTCGCCTGTGTCTCTCTTTCAGTTTCTCACAACAAGACCATGTGGTCAACCAAAGATCTCTGGTCGTGCACAGAAACAGCCTGGTGAGGTGGACCCGTTCCCGTCGTTGAACACTGTTTGATTTTCCTCCCTGTGGTTGGGGGTCAGCTCACGTTCCATCTGCATAACTCCACCTGACTTTATCAGGAGGAAGTATGTGTGTTGGCACACACTCTTTGTCTCTGTCCAGACCCCCTAGAGGGCTGGGAGACCGCCTCAACTCGCTAGCAGGACAGAGACAAAGAGTGTGTGCTTGTGTGTGCCAACACACATACTTCCTCCTGATAAAGTCAGGTGGAGTTATGCAGATGGGACGTGAGCTGACCCCCAACCACACTGTTGATTTCACCACAGGGAGGAAGATCAAACAGTGTTCAACGACGGGAACGTGCATATCAAGACGGGTCCCGGCCTCCAACTGGCCTAACAGAGCCTCAGGCAGGCTGGGATTGGCTGGGCTCTGCATGTCACACACACACACACGCACACACGCCACCATCAGCTCAAGTCAACATCTCCAGGCAGCTCCCAGCCTGGCTTGGCTAGGGCTGGTGCACGTGACACGTGTTCTCCAGCTCAACACGTTTTCGTGGAGGATAACTCCTCAGACCGATCGCTTCCGAGTGGAAGAGGAGGACCGGAATCGTTCGGTGTGGACGTCGGAATGAGTCTCGGGCATCTGTGGATTTGTTCCGTGATGAGAGCGGGTTGATCCGCAGGGTTGAGTTTACGGGGGCGAGGCGTTGGGGTGGAATCTGGGGGGGGGGATGTGGGTCTCAGACGGAGGAGAAGAGGTGAGCTGGACCTCGTGAAACAACACCAGAGAGGAGGATCACAGGACCTGTCTACCTGATTCCCTCCAGAGAAGGTGTTAGATTCACAGGACCTGTATACAGGGGTGGGGGTGTGAGAGTGGGGACAGGTTAAGGGAGGGTGGGTGTAGGTGGGGGAGAGGGGGGGTGAGGAATGAATAAGCACAAGAAAAACTCTGGGTGATTCCTAGAACATGTTGTCAGCGCACATGTCACTAAGGTATCAGGAGAACATGTTGCTATAGCACCCAGCAGAAGAACATGTACTGTAACATGTTACTATGGTACAAGTAGAACGTGTTACTATGGTACAGGCAGAACAAGTGCAACAGACGTGATCGCGCTAGTTTATGTGTTAGTATACATCCTCGAGGAGTGAGTTTAGCCAATTCACATCGGCTACACTCACCGCTCCCTAAAGTGACTCCTCAGTTACCCCAGCGGTTGGCTGCTAACCTGATGATCCGGGTCACGTCACCAATGTAAAAGACGTGGCTGCGCTAGTTGTGGGCACACCACCGATCTTGCCCCCCCCCCATGAGTTTGAACTTTGAACTCCTCCCACTCCACAAGAACCACCAGCTACAGCAACGCAAAGCTAGCGAGTCGCTGGGGCAGGTGGTCTCTGTATACATACCCGAGGACTGAGTTTAAGCCTATTCACATAGGCTACACATGTTACTATGTTACCCAGCAGAACACGTTGCTATGGTACCCAGCAGATGTGGCCTTAAACTCCAGTGGACGCCCCTAGATATAAGCCACCCATTCCCCCTATGTGCAGACTTTTGAATGATTGTGGGTTTTAGAAATGACCTCTGTAATGTGAGGTATTTGATGGTTAAATTAGTCATCTGCATTTTATATACTGTATATTTTGTAATTTTTGTTATTTTTAATTGTGGGTTATTACGTATTTACGGCTTTATCATAACAGCTAAACAGTTCTTCCCTGACAGACGCCTTTAAGAACCTGTCTTACGGCTGAAGAGTCAATAAAGAAAAAGAAGGGGAAAGAAAAAAGGGACAGTTAGTTTAAGAGGCGTCAAACTCTATTTGCCTAACCGACCTGAGGAGGGCCTGAGAGCTCGCCCCGGGGGGGGGGAGGGACCGTCTCCCTGGTGTGTGATCACGCTCTGACTCCAGAGTCCCACACACACTGCAGGGCCCAGCCTCCCAGCCTCCACCCCAGCCTCCAGCCTCCACCCCAGCCTCCAGCCTCCAGGGGGCTCAGTCAGCATGTGAACTACAGAGAGCGCAGGGGCTAACGCAGCCTCCCTGCAGCTAGGGCTGAGCACCTAGTTAAAAATATCACTTAACAAGGGTATGCATTTAATAATGCTTCTTTTAATGGAATAAAGAAAGCTGGCATCGGATCTGGCGTAACAAATACCTGAGCTAATGTGGGGGCGCAGGAATGCAGGGTTGTTGAGGAGCTCAGGTGCAGACTGTTGTTTGTGTTGTGGTGGAAGGTAGTAAAGTCCAGTAGATGGGGGGAGGGAGGGGGGGTTGGGGGTGTGTGTGTGGGGGGTGTCCTGCATGCCTGCTAGTCTGGCTAAGGGCTGTTAGGACCAGGAGGAAGGGGGAGCTGCAAGGCTGCAGAACCTGGACGTGTAAATATGAGCATGGTCAGGACCGTACGAACGCCGATTATTCAGATTCTCTCTCTCCGCCGTGGCGTTCTCCTCCTAATGGGGCCAGCGCTCAGCCCGCAGCTCGCAGCTCGCATGAACGGCTTCGCTGCTCGCACCTTCTCCCAGCTTAATGAGGAGTGGGGAGCCTTTCAACAGACCTCCAGCTCTAATCCCTGCTTCCCCGAGGCGTCAGCTACCCTCCCTCCTATCCTCTCTCCAGACAGACGCTCGTACAGCAGAGCACTGCTGGTGCACAGACCTCCTACAATAGAAACATACTGAGAGTAGAATCACACGAGACCTCCCAACGGCAGAAACGCCCTCGACCGCCTACAGTCGAGGGCCTCTCCTGAGAATCCCGGTCCAAGCCCAGGGAGATCCCAGGCTGCACACCAGGCTGCACACCAGGCTGCACACCAGGCTCCACACCAGGCTGCACACCAGGCTCCACACCAGGCTCCACACCAGGCTCCACACCAGGCTGCACACCAGGCTGCACACCAGGCTGCACACCAGGCTGCACACCAGGCTCCACACCAGGCTGCACACCAGGCTGCACACCAGGCTACACACCAGGCTGCACACCAGGCTCCACACCAGGCTGCACACCAGGCTGCACACCAGGCTGCACACCAGGCTACACACCAGGCTGCACACCAGGCTCCACACCAGGCTGCACACCAGGCTGCACACCAGGCTCCACACCAGGCTCCACACCAGGCTGCACACCAGGCTGCACACCAGGCTGCACACCAGGCTCCACACCGGGCTCCACACCAGGCACACCAGGCTGCACACCAGGCTACATACCAGGCTACACACCAGGCTGCACACCAGGCTACACACCAGGCTCCACACCAGGCTCCACACCAGGCTACATACCAGGCTACATACCAGGCTACACACTAGGCACACCAGGCTCCACACCAGGCGCCACACCAGGCTACACACCAGGCTACATACCAGGCTACACACCAGGCTACACACCAGGCTACACACCAGGCTACACACCAGGCTACACAACAGGCTCCACATCAGGCTGCACACCAGGCTGCACACCAGGCTCCACACCAGGCTACACACCAGGCTAGGTGCATGTGTGCCTGATCTGCCATTAACAGCAGGGTGTGTTGAAGGGATCTGACACTGCCCTCTGGTGGTCAAACTGACACATAGCACAAGGCAGTGCCAGTGGCAGTCTTGATAGCACAGCAGCACACAAGAACACCCAGTAGGACAGGTACTGAGAATCAGCCTTGTCCCACTGTACAGAGCAGGCGGGGCGGTTTGGGGGGGCGGGGTGTCGGGTGGGAGGTGTGTTGGGGGGGTGGAGGTGGTATGTGTGTGTGGGGGGGTTGGGGTGGGGTGGGGTGGCGTAGCAGGGCAGTGTATCATGGCGGGTGTGTGTGTGTGTGTTGGTGGGATGGAGGTGGTGTGTGTATACACCCCAGCCCCCTGCTCCCAGCCCCCTGCCCCCAGCCCCCAGCCCCCTGCCCCCAGCCCCCTGCCCCCTGCCCCCCAGCCCCCCTGCCCCCAGCCCCCTGCCCCCAGCCCCCTGCCCCCTGCCCCCAGCCCCCAGCCCGCCCAGTTCCCCCTAGTCCCCAGGCCCCCACAGGAAATGTTTGTTGCCTTTGTGTGTTTCCACCCCAGTCCTGCTGACAGCGACACTCTGAGAGACACACATAGTGACCCTGCACTCCTCCTGCCCCTCTCTCCTGCCCCTCTCCTACACCTCACAGCCCCTTAACCCACTGGGAGGCTCAGCGAGACTGAGGCCCTCGGATGATCAACACGACGCGCCGCCGTGCCTGGACAGGACAGCAGAGAGGATGGGACTTCCTGTTATGGAGCGGCCCGCTCCCAGGCATTGTCTATTAGATGGCGCCCGGGAGAGACAAGGACATCAGAGGGGTAACCGACCGGGCAAGCTCCACCCAGAACACAACACACCAGCCTTCACACAGGAACATTGACATGAACACGACTCTCCAGACTTTAACCCTACAGCCTGACGTGCTGTACGACGCCCCTGCTCTGGGTGGTCACTGCTTCACTAGTAGAAGCTGGAGGTTCACATACTGTGTTCCACAGAGCCCTGGTCACCCCCACTGGCGTAACCAGCCGTCTGAATGGTGGTAACCAGGGAGACAGGCGTGTGGATAGTGACCATCGAGACAGGCGCATCGGTAGCAACCAAAGAGACAGGCGTGTGGGTAGTAACCAGGGAGACAGACGCGTGGGTAGTGACCAGGGAGACAGGCATGTGGGCAGTAACCAGGGCGACAGACGTGTGGGTAGGAAGCAGACACCCTATATCTGGAGCTCGCCCTGTCCTGCAGATTAGACTACACAGTCCTGGGAACGAGAATGAAAACGCCACGCCACGGCCCTCCTGAGAGATGATTGGACAACACAGCACCGCCACTAATCACAAAGCTACCCAACACTGTCTGTCTGGTCATGGGACAAGATCCTTCCAAACATCCACAGTCAACCAGAGCACTTGTCAACTTGTTGTACATGCATAGTCTGACTTGTAGCCTACGTCTTCATGTTGATCATCTATCAGATATAAACTAGATAGATTGTGGATCATCTATCTGAATGTTTCAGGTCACACTTCCACCTGCCACCTTCTACTTCTGCTGAATTGTACTTGCTCTAATAGCACATATCTAGCTTCTCTGCGCCTGGTTGAGTACATGGATGAGGAGAGGAGGGTTCAGTGACGTAGCCTACAGTTGTCCAAATGTACAGGCAACACAAACACACGCACACACTTCTAATTAATTATTTTGGTGAAAAATGTATATAATGCTGACAAAACATAAATCCCGATATTGTTGTGCCATAATCATATGATTATTCACATGGGCTATCGATTGATACGACCCCAAACAGTAGCCACATATCTTACCCTCAGCAAATCGATTGAATGTCAATTCCGTCAACCGAATATTTCCATCGTCCTTGGCGGTTTTCATGTTGTCCTTTTTCTTTGAAACTTCTATAGGTTTTGCATTTACGTGTTTCTTCTCAAAACAGAACAGCTGACTTAACTTTGAGGTTTGCTGACACCCAAGTTTTCTGTGACCCGCAGGTGCTAATGACAGCACGCGTTCACCAAGTGCGTATAAAACAATAGCACCTCCCACAACCAATCACGGAGTTTTTCGTTTCTGGAAGAGTGAGCGCGACCGTGTCTTCTTCTGATCGTTCATTGTCCGCAGATTGTCCAGCGAAAATACGTCATAGCAAATGATTAGGGCAAGAACTCACTGAGAATGTGTCTGTTCAGTTGGTGAATCCGCAGCATAGTGATGCTCCGAGATCATTATCCTCATCAGAGCGCTCGTGCAGGCTGGGATAACAGGCTACAAAACATAATGACTGTTTCCTGCACTGCACGCACCAATAGAGTTATTTAATTAATTCATGACTTTGTTGATAGATGACAGAACACCTCTGCACTAATCAGTACAAGTGGACAGAACCAGGTCTTTTCTGTAAGAACGATTTGTGGTTCCAGTCAGTCAGCACTTCAGAGGGCTGGAGAGCATCCCAGAACATCTGGAACCTTCTTTTCAGAGCATTTTATTGTTACAAATGGTTTTATGACACTGATTTCAAGTTTATGTTTCAGCTTAATTTGATCATTGATTTGCTCACAGGACACTCGTTTTAACGAGGTTGGCCATCTTCACGGCCATAACATCATAAACACACACTGGTTCCAAGAATCCCAAGGTTAATGCCCTGCTGTTTAACCCTTCTGTCTTTCTGTTGTTGAGCGGTGCTCTGCTTTGTGGTGACAACCACTAAAGCCATAAAAAAAACAGATTGGATGTTTAATTATTTGTGTGGAACTCTATAATTTGGGTTCCAGGTGAAACCAAACTAGGGTTCTATGTTTGTTCCTGAGTGGCAACCCTTCTGAAGGTCACACAGAGTGACAGAACCCTGGCCAGATGGTGTACGTGGAAGCATTTCCATTGCCCATACGAGGGTTTCCCACCTGGCAGAGCTACTAGAGAGTCTACTCGTGCTCATGTACCTGCTGGGCAGCTGCCTCCTCTCTCATCAGTCTTGATAAGACTCTTAGATGACTTGCCTTGTCAAAGAAAGGTAGAATAAATCAATGAGAAGATGCTGGGTGCCCTGGTGGCTCACAGGGTAAGAGCTCATCACGAAGAGTAAAGTCCCTAACACAGGGGCCCTTTCCTGCATGTCCTCCATTCACTCTCTCCCCCTACTTTCCTATCTCTGTATCCAACTGGCCATAAATAAAGCGAAACAGGTGGGACTCCGGTCCACTTTTCCCGACACTCCTACACAGGCTCTTCCACAACAAAAGGCTTTCTCAGCATAGTCTGCATTCAGGACACAGAGTTCATGACCCAGTCGTCGTCAGAACCAGAACCGGGGTCCTCGGCTCTCCTGGAGCACAGAACGTGGGGTCACATGGTTCACGCTGAGAGTCTGATGTTCCTGTTGGAGTGGGACTCATCGTTCCTCAACGCTTTACCTTGAACAACCGCCTCAGAGCACTTCACACCTTCCCCTCACACACGCTCCAGTCACATACACGCATGCATACTATAAACACACACGCACATACTATAAACACACACCGCCACACGCAGTCGTACCGACGCAAATACACACACGCTCACACATACGCCCCCTACTCCCGATGGAGCTTGTTCTATTGGCTGCTCTAGAACACTTTGGAGTATTTTTAGGCCTGGTATTCCTGGGCTAGCGCTGGCAGGTCCGAGGGAGGATATAAAGGCTGTTCTCTTCCAGAGGGGTCCCACACACACCCAGGCCACCCAGGACCAGCTCGACAGAGGGGTCCCACACACACCGACAGCCCCACCACCCAGGACCAGCTCGACAGAGGGGATACACACACACACTCAGGACAGCTCGACAGAGGGGATACACACACACACTGAGGAGGACCTGAGCACCTGATGAAGGTAGGTCAATCCTGAAGGATCCTGATAGATTCTGAAGGACTGTGTGCAGGGCTGTACAACTGACCACAAACTCTGTCATACATGTAGTCAGGTGATGCGACTGTAATCTGTGTTATGGTGTTGTTCAGGTTGCAATGACTACGCAGTGATGTCCGAGGTCGTCATTCAGAAGTTCGCCTTCCCCTTCTCCTGCTCCTCACGCCCCTGCCAGCCAGAGGTGACGCTCACCCAGAGCCCCTCCCACTCAGAGGCCACACCCACCAAGAGCCCCGCTCGTCCAACGGCACCGTCCACCCAGAGCTCCTCCCAGGAGGAGAGACTGAACCACAGGTCCCTTCTGGACCCAGCACAGCTGTGCCAACCCAGAGCAGCTGGAGGACTCCAGAATGGGACTCCGGACGGGTCCGAGCCTGCCCCTGCAGAGGGCGGGGCGCCCCCTCCCAGCAGCCAGGTGTTCCAGCTGGTCCCTCGAGGCTGCTCCCCCAGACCAGGGGCGCTGGAGCCGCAGGCCGAGGGAGCGGAGGACCAGCGGCCGGCAGCCAAGAGACAGCTGTCGTCGGAGAGCAGCGCCAGGACCGTGGGCGTGCTGAAGAAGACGGCGCTGAGGAAGGCCGGGGAGGCCGGGCCGGGGCCTCCGCCCAGGGCCAGCCTGCAGGGCCCAGAGGGGGCCATCAGCAGGGGGCGACGCAAGGACCTGGGCCCCAGCACAGGGGTGTTCCTCAGGGTGGACGCACACGCCTTCCAGGCAGGAATGGAGGTAGGGACTCACTCTGCCTCTGCTCTCCTTCTAGTCGTGTAACTGAGCCCTCTCCCACGCGGGCGCGGCGGAGCAGGGTCTCCGTGATAATAAGCGTCTATCTTTAGATGGCCTGTCTCTCCTTGGGGAAATCTCCTTTGTTGAGGCTTGCCCACTGCAGGGGCGGGGCCATGGCAGAACACGGAGCTCAGACAATAGCATCCAACAGCAGGGTGTTTGTTCTGGAGGATTTCAGTCAACAATGAAAGCCGTGCTGTAAATGAAATGTATCGTTATTTTGTTTGGATGTATATGATTGTGTTTGTGTGTGTGTGTGCGTGTGTGCGTGCGTTGCAGTGTGTAGGAGCAGTGCAAGGGCAGGATATCTCCCTCACTCTGCAAGGCAACCGAAAGCAGCAGTGTTGAGTCGGCAAAGTGACCTTGAACAGACCGAGACCCAGAGTCCCTGCCCCAACACACACACCCTGCCCCAACACACACACCCTGCCCCAACACACACACCCTTACCCAACACACACATCCTACCCCAACACACACACCCTGCCCCAACACACACACCCTGCCCCAACACACACACCCTTACCCAACACACACATCCTACCCCAACACACACACCCTGCCCCAACACACACACCCTTACCCAACACACACACCCTGCCCCAACACACACACCCTGCCCCAACACACACACCCTGCCCCAACACACACACCTGCCCCAACACACACACCCTGCCCCAACCCACACACCCTGCCCCAACACACACACTCTGCCCAACACACACACCCTGCCCCAACACACACACCCTGCCCTAACACACACACCCTTACCCCAACACACACATCCTGCCCCAACACACAGGAATATTGCTGAATGTTGCTAAACATGTTCACTGTGTGTTCCTGTTTAGGTATGACACACATATGTGTGTGTCTGTGTGTGTGTGTTGCAGCTGAAGGAGCAGCGTGTGTGTTCCGTGGCCACGATCGCTCGAAGCATCACTCAGGGAGGCTGGGGGGAGCTGGAGAGATTGCGTGCCATCTGGGTCTGGCTGTGCCACAACATCGGTCAGCATCTCCAGCACAGCTCCACTCATCTGAGCAGTAAACACAGTGATCACACTGCAGCCCATATACCCAAGCCCACATCACTGCTAGTACACTTGACAGAACATGGCATGTCTGCCAACATCATAATGAATGTGAATTCATTTGAATAAGTTAACCACGGACTGCTGTTTTAGATTTGGTTTCCTGCATGTGACTCATTCGTAGGGCAGATGTGTCCGTGTCTGTGATGTCTCCCTCTGTGGCGTCTCTCTCTGTAGGTCTCATTCGGGCATATTAAAAAAAATACATCTATTTTATATAGGTCTTGTTACTTCATTGGACAGAGACAGTTGGAGAATAGACAGGAAATGCATGGGAGAGAGAGGAGAAGACACAGAAAGGTCAGAAATGGGCTGAGCCCGAATTGAACCCTGGCCAATGCACGTGGGCCTCAGCCAATATGGTACCTGCCCTACCCAGTGAACTACCAGGACGCCCCATATTTGGCATCTCTTTTTTGGGGGGGTTATCTCTCTGTGGGACATCTCTCTCTGTGGGACATCTCTCTCTGTAGGACATCTCTCTCTGTAGGACATCTCTATCTCTGTGGAGCATCTTTGTCTGTGGGGTGTCTATGTGGGGTATCTCTCTGTGGGGTACATCTGAAGGGTCTCTCTTTGTTTGGCGTCTCTCTCTCTCTGTCTGTGGTCGTTCAGAGTATGACCTGAGTGGCTACCTGGGTCAGACGGAGAAGCTGAGCTCCCCGGAGGAGGTGGTGGCAGCCGGCCGGGCCGTGTGTGGGGGCTACGCCAGCCTCTGCCTGGCCCTGTGCAGGTCAGTACCGCCCCAAACCCTGGCCCTGTACACTACCCCTAACACTGGCCCTGTACACTACCCCTAACCATGGCCCTGTACATTACCCCTATAACCCTGTACACTACCCCTAACCCTGGCCCTGTACACTACCCCTAACCCTGTACACTACCCCTAACCCTGTACACTACCCCTAACCCTGTACACTACCCCTAACCCTGTACACTACCCCTAACCCTGTACACTACCCCTAACCCTGTACACTACCCCTAACCCTGTACACTACCCCTAACCCTGGCCCTGTATATTACCCCTAACCCTGTACACTAACCCTAACCCTGGGCCTGTATATTACCCCTAACCCTGTACACTAACCCCTAACCCTGGCCTGTATATTAACCCCTTACCCTGTACACTACCCCTAACCCTGGCCCTGTACACTACCCCTAACCCATGGCCCTGTACATTACCCCTAACCCTGTATATTACCCTAACCCTGTACACTACCCCTAACCCATGGCCCTGTATATTACCCCTAACCCTGTATATTAACCCTAACCCTGTACACTACCCCTAACCCATGGCCCTGTATATTACCCCTAACCCTGTATATTAACCCTAACCCTGTACACTACCCCTAACCCATGGCCTGTATATTAACCCTGGCCCTGTTGTGAGCAGGGAGGTGGGTGTGCAGTGCCAGCAGGTGCCAGGCTTCAGTAAGGGCATCGGTTACCAGCAGGGCCGCAGCCTGCGCGGGACACGCTCCGACCACATGTGGAACGCCGTGCAGCTGGGGGGGCGCTGGTTCCTGCTGGACGCATGCTGGGGGGCCGGCCGCGTCGACATGGACACCGAGACCTTCATCAAGAGGTGGTGGTGGGGGAGGAGGAGTCTATATGACAGTAGTGTAACAGGATGAAGGGGTTTATCCAGAGGGACAGGAGACATCTCAGGAGACATTCCTGAACGTAGCGCTGTTTGAATTGAATTGGATAAAAGCTTGTGCTAAATGAGCAACCGTGTAAATGTGTTTGCCCCAGGATGGATGATTTCTACTTCCTGACGGAGCCCGAGCACTTCATCGGCTCCCACTTCCCCGACGAGCAACGCTGGCAGCTGCTGGACGTCCCCCTCCCCCTGGAGGAGTTTGAGAGGAGCGTCTTCAGGACCTCCCTCTTCTACACCCTGGGCCTCAGTCTGCTCCACCCCCGGCACGCCCTCATCCTCACGGGTGAGAGAGCTCTCCACACACTGGGATGCCCAGCTGTGTTTCCCCATACTGGGTTTCTCCTAGCTGACAGCACCTGTGTTCTCCTAGCTGACAGCACCTGTGTTCTCCTAGCTGACAGCACCTGTGTTCTCCTAGCTGACAGCACCTGTGTTCTCCTAGCTGACAGCACCTGTGTTCTCCTAGCTGACAGCACCTGTGTTCTCCTAGCTGACAGCACCTGTGTTCTCCTAGCTGACAGCACCTGTGTTCTCCTAGCTGACAGCACCTGTGTTCTCCTAGCTGACAGCACCTGTGTTCTCCAAGCTGACAGCACCTGTGTTCTACTACGCACTGTTCCGTAGCTGACAGCACCTGTGTTCTCCTAGCTGACAGCACCTGTGTTCCTCTAGCTGACAGCACCTGTGTTCTCCTAGCTGACAGCACCTGTGTTCTCCTAGCTGACAGCACCTGTGTTCCTCTAGCTGACAGCACCTGTGTTCCTCTAGCTGACAGCACCTGTGTTCCTCTAGCTGACAGCACCTGTGTTCCTCTAGCTGACAGCACCTGTGTTCTCTAGCTGACAGCACCTGTGTTCCTCTAGCTGACAGCACCTGTGTTCTCCTAGCTGACAGCACCTGTGTCTGCCTGCTCCCACAGAGGAGGGCGAGGCCTCGGTGAGCGTGGGCTCCAAGCGGCCCGTGAGCTTCACCTACGAGGTGGCTCCGATGGGCGGCCAGGACGAGGGCACGGCGGGGGGCGCGGCAGAGTGCGGGGGAGGCCCCCGAGGAGGCCAGCTGGGGCCTGCTGACAGTGACCGCCCGGGGGATGAAGCTACACCTCCTGCCCCCCGCCAGCGGCACGTACAGGGTGAAGCTCTTCGCCAGGCCTGCCGACGCCACCGCCGCCACCTTCCTGTGGGTGTGCTCCTTCACCCTGCAGTGCCCCGTGGCCAGGGCCCGCGAGGAGATCCCAGACAACCCCTTCCTGTCCTGGGGCCTGCAGCCCTCCGCCGGGGCTCTGGGGGTGGAGGCCTGCAGCCAGGGCAGCCAGGTGGCTGAGCTGGAGGAGGGGCGTCTGGAGCTGGTGCTGCAGACCTCCAGGCCCCTCATGCTGCTGTGGGAGCTGGCCCACCCGGGGATGGAGCCGGCGCTGAGCAGACGCTGCCTGGCCGCCCAGGTGGAGCCCCGGCGCCTCACCTGCCACCTGCTCTGCCCTCGCACCGGCTTCTACCGCCTGTCCTTGTTCCTGCGCGACTACGAGAAGACGGACGCCGAGTTCCAGAACGCCGGGAACTTCCTGCTGCGCTGCGCCCGCGGGGCGGTCGGCCTGGACGACCTGTTCCCCCCGAGCCTGGCGTCCTGCTGCGGGCCGGGCACGCGCACGCTGGCGGCTGGCCTCTCCCGGTTCAGCCACGCGGGGGCGCTGCTGAGCACACAGCAGGGGAGGTGCAACCTCACCTTCCACACCCAGGCAGAGTTGGAGCTGCACGCCACTCTGAGCCGAGAGGAGAGCCCGCCCCCGGCCACGGCCCCGCCGCTGAGCCGCCATCTCCTCTGCACCTACACGGACAGCAAGGTGACGCTGAGCGCCAGCCTGCCCCGCCCCGGGGTCTACCGGCTGGGGCTGTACGCCAGGGACGGCCCTGGAGGAGACTTCCGCCCCCTGTGTGACTTTGTCCTGAAGAACGGCAGCCAGCAGCCGGGCCCGCCCTTCCCCTGCGTGTACGCCGGCTGGAGGAGGGGCTGCGTGCTCCTGGAGCCGCGGTCCGGACGGCTGGAGGCGGCCGCCGGGTCCTGGGTCCGCTTCAGAGTGAAGGTGCCCGGGGCGCGGAGGGTGGCCGTGCTGGGGGGGGAAGGCCCCCAGGCGGAGCTGAGTCAGAACAGGAACCGGGTTTGGGAGGGGGAGGCGCTCGCGGGGAGCGGCCAATCGCAGCTCAGGCTGGTCGCCGTCGCGGGGGAATCCGAGGACACGGCAGTCCTTCTGACCTTCGACCTCCATGAGCAGCAGAAGGAGGAAGGATGAGAAGGGAGCTGGACGACTGAAGCCTCTCACAAGCTCTCGAGGCATCACGTACCGTGTCTGTGGTTGGGAAATGATTTCAAATGTTCAAATGTTTTTCAATAAACGTGTGAAAGTTGTGGTGTGAAGGCCTGGCCTCTGTCCACAGTCCTTCAGACCGAAGTGTGTCCAGTAGGTTGAGCAGCTTGGGTTTGCGACCTGCAGCGCTGCAGAGGGATGAAGCTGTACACTGACTGAGCAGGAGCAGGAGGGGGTGTGTTTACACGCTGCTGTCATAACAGCACAGAAATAGCCCCAGCTTGCTTCCACACACACACAACAATAGAGGGTGGGGAGGGGGCGTACACAGACAGATGGACCACGTGGGGTGGTGTGAGGTACAGTAGGGGGTATTGGAGGTGCAGTGGGAGGTGCTGAGGGGGTATGGGAGGTGGAGGAGGAGTATGGGAGGTGCAGGGAGGGGGGGTATGGGGGTCAAGGGCAGCTGTGTAGGGCCAGAGGGGCGAGGTAAGGAAGGGTGGGGTGTTTCTTTTGCTGGGCACAGATACAATAAGAAACACACACACACACACAGGGTAGCGTCAGGAAAGGGATGTCTACAATGTCTGTGGAGACCCAAGTAGATTCCAGACATTCCCCCAGCTCTATTTCAGTCTCTCTCCCCCCTGGCCCAGTGTGGACCGAGCACACAGCTAGAAATGCAGGACTCTGTGTGTGTGTGTGTGAGTGTGTCTCTGGCTCGATCATCTCGAGAAGCGGGCACTGTTTGAAATGCAAATCTGCCAGCTGTATCGCCCAGGACCCAAGGACGCGCGCAGTGTCTGAAGCCGTTGGATGACACGAATATCCCCGTTCGCAAACACGTTGAGCCGCACTAAGTGATGGAGCCTTGGGTCTCATGGGAATGGGCAGTGCACTCGTGCTCATAACTCCGACACACTAATGCAGGGACACACTCCTACATAGTCACAGCTTCCAGTGGCATCCAGCCACTCTAATCCCCACCTCCCTCCTCTCAGTTCTCCTACCTCTGACAGGGGTCTGACATCATCACTCACATTAGCTACAGGCTGATGACAGGCGTGTGACATCAGTTAAATTAGCTACAGGCTGATGACAGGTGTGTGACATCAGTCACATTAACTCCAGGCTGATGACAGGCGCGAATACATCAGTTACATTAGCTCCAGGCCGATGACAGGCGTGTGACATCATTTAGCTACAGGCCGATGACAGGCGTGTGACATCATCATTTAGCGACAGACCCCGTCTGCACCTTCACAAAATGATGACCCGAACACAAAGAATGATTAAACATATAAATATTTAATGTATTACTTGGTGCAATAAATACAACAGTTAGGTTATAAAAGCCTCAGTCACAGGAGAAAACTAAAGTTACAGTCGATTTGTGCAAATGCAATTCAATTTCACCCACATTTTGTGAATCCTCGTGAAAAGAAGGAATGCAATTCTATTTTGGCACTTGTTTAGTTCACAGAATTCGTTCATATTTTTTTTGCAACAATATTTCATGAATTCTCATCACTGTTGTCAGAAAATATTAATAAAAAACTCTATACTGAACTAAATTGGGACCAAACGATTCCTTTGAGTCTAGTTGTCACACATAGGCTGGAGGGCAGACTAAACAAGTCCTTAAGGTTGGACACAGGCCTGACGACCCTCTGTGGAGGCTAGCTGGATGACCCTCTCCTCTCTCCTCCAGAGGGTCTTCCCAGAGCCACAGGCATGTTTACCTTCCCTACACACCTAGCTGGCACTCTCTCTGTCTGGGAGAAAGCACGGAAACCTCCCTTTAAACACCTCCAGGACGGAATGATCAAACGGCTCTATGCTCGAGGTAACAATCGGGTACAGGTCCGTTTCCAAATATAATTCTCCGCAAACAAACAACACAATGAATCAGTTTTCATCAAAAAAGTGCATACATTCCAAATCTGTCCCTTTTTTGAACATTGGAACTCATTTTCAAAACTATCAAAAAGAACGGAACAAATTTGGTCATTTGATCATTCGAGCATCACATATTACCCCTTAGAATGTTCATTCTAAACACCAAACTTTGTTTTTGTCCTATAACTTCAGCTATAGAAGCACCAGCCACACAGTAAAGACTAGGGCTACACTCTGAGTGGCCAGAGCGTTGAGTAAGCAGTACCGGGGAGAACCTCTAGAGGGCGTCCAGGGCCCCACTGGGAAATCAGCGGGGGGGTTCCCTAAACCAAACAAGCCTGCCCCCCTTATCTCTGCCCCCTGGCTCTAGGTCGGGGTGAGCCTCACTACAGTATCCAACAGCCCCAGAAGCCCCAGACCCACGGCAGACATGGGTTCCCAGACTCGTTTATCCCTGAATAGTGGACAGCCCTCGAGTGGTCTCCCCCATGCCAGGACAGCCTACCGCACCTCCCCAGCTCTGTGGGAAACACTTTGCTTACAAAACAATTCCATGGGTTCCTTTCACCAACGCTGATCCAGGCTGGTTCCTCGGCCCCCCAGACCTCTGTGCTGAGGACTGGGGGCCCCGAGCCGGCCCTCCTCTCAGCCCTGTCAGGCTCTGCTGCAGGGAGAGACACGCTCAGGGAGAGACACGCTCAGGGAGAGACACGCTCAGTAGAGACACTCTCAGAGAGACACGCTCAGATAGAGACACGCTCAGATAGAGACACGCTCAGGGAGAGAGACACGCTCAGGGAGAGGACACGCTCAAAGAGAGACACGCTCAAAGGCTCGCCGGCTCTCTTTTGGATTTGTTTGTGCGAGGAATATATCCGCGCTCGTTTTTTTGCATTTTCCCATAAGTTCAATTCACGGCGTTACAAAAATACTATCTCTTCGCGTCGAGCTCATTCAAATTTGCGCCCGATATCGAAAATAAACGGGATCGTTTTCTTTCCGTCGTACCAGTTTGGTGAAAGGCAACTTGCTCAGGATAGATATACGTCTTAGTGACATCCAAACACATGCAAACGGGGTGTCGGTATGTGTCACTCCGTACAGTTAGTGCTAATTTGAGCTGAATATGTCACAAACATCTTACATAACCCTCTGACCCGATAAGGACAGCCGCACGCAGGGCAGAAACGCGCTCTGCTTCCATACTGCAGGACATGGCTAATGAAGGCCCCCCAGCGACGGCACCACCAGCCCCAGTACACATGGTGAGCGGGGAGCTGCCAGGCCACTTAGACCAGCCTCTGGGGTGTTACGTAAGTGGGGGCTGAAAGCGACTGTTGCTCAGAACAGAAGACGGGTCCACGGAAACCTGCGCTCCCTCTTGGGATGAGGTCAGCAGAGCCGGTGGATTACACCAGCCTGCCGGCCGACACTGGAAACACCTGACCCTCCAAACTAGCCTGACACACACCCACACTGGGATTCTAGTGGCATCGTCGCTGTGTGAGCTAGTCCTTAACAAGTTCTCCGAAGGCAGGAAGAGTACAATAAAAACACAGAGTACAAACGCGCTCGTTTGATTAGGTGACATGTTAGGTGAGGGAAGAGGGGAATGTGCGTTTCTCCAGGAAGCCCCTCCCCCGCGCCGGCACGAGCGACCTGCTGGGTCACACACTAACATGGACACGTCTAGCGCAGGACTGTATGGCTCTACTGCCAAGGACGGACAGACCAAGGACCAGCAGTGTTCTACTCCTCAGATCCCAAAGCGAATTCAGGGATCTTTGAATTTGGGATGCGGTGGTGGTTCACATAGACCCTCACCAGCTCCGGGAGCAGAGGGCCGATCCGACACACACGCCCAACATCGTAGCAGCAAATTACAGGTGGCCGGCAGGGTGGCCCCTCTTGTGGCCAGCATGGTGGCCCTCTTGTGGCCAGCAGGGTGGCCCTCTTGTGGCCAGCAGGGTGGCCCTCTTGTGGCCAGCAGGGTGGCCCCTCTTGTGGCCAGCAGGGTGGCCCTCTTGTGGCCAGCAGGGTGGCCCTCTTGTGGCCAGCAGGGTGGCCCTCTTGTGGCCAGCAGGGTGGCCCTCTTGTGGCCAGCAGGGTGGCCCTCTTGTGGCCAGCAGGGTGGCCCTCTTGTGGCCAGCCCGGTGGCCCCTCTAGTCAAATGAAGAGATGCTCATTTGACGCTGGATAACACTGCTGCCCCCATTCTGAGAGGAGGCTGTTAGGATTCATTAAGACATGCAGAGAGATGCCAGTCATGTGACTGCTTCTACCGTAGCACAGTTTCACAGAGCACACCTAGAGAAGACAAGCCCCAGGAACATCTACTACTGAACCCCACAATCCCTTCCATCAGGTTGCCCCCCCCACACCCTCCCATCAGGCTGGGCTGCCCCCCCCCGCCCCACACCTCTCAGAGCAGCAGACAGGTGGGCTGGGGCGAGGGTGTCACCGGACCCCTCCCCTGGGCCCTCCAGGATCACATGGCCCACATGCCTCTCCAGGAATAGAGCCTTTAATTGTCCAATTACAGTAAACAGAGCCCCATCAGATGGTGTGGCTGAGGCTCTGCCTGGATGGGGCTCTGCCTGGTTGGCTGGGTGCCTGGCTGGCTGAGTGCCTGGGCCTCAGGCTGAGAAGGGCAGGCAGGGCGGCAGGTTCATTTGGACCTGTATCCTCACACCCGCAACAACAACCATCTTAGTGGAGAGTGTATGGTGGACAACCCAACCCCCCCACCCACTTCCAACCCCCCCTCCCTCCCTCCCCCTCTCCCCCACACCCTCCCACCCCCCTGGACCAGCCTATGGATGGACATGCCGGGTGGGGGCAGGAAGGCGGCGGGGGGCGTCTAGGGGTCGAACAGGTCCCCCAGCCTCTGCTGCTCCAGCTGCTGGTTGAACATCTCGATCGCCTGGTTGGCCTCTGTGATGTAGTCATTGATGAACTCCTCCATACCTGAACACGGATCCATGTAAGGTACACAACCTGCAGAGTGACAACACATCACAGACCCAAAGACAGAGGGACCACAGAGACAGAGTGACTACAGACAGAGTGACTACAGACAGAGTGACTACAGAGACAGAGTGACTACAGACAGAGTGATTACAGACAGAGTGACTACAGACAGAGTGACTACAGAGACAGAGTGATTACAGACAGAGTGACTACAGACAGAGTGATTACAGACAGAGTGACTACAGAGACAAAGTGACTACAGACAGAGTGACTACAGAGACAGAGTGACTACAGACAGAGTGACTCAGACAGAGTGACTACAGAGACAGAGTGATTACAGACAGAGTGACTACAGAGACAAAGTGACTACAGACAGAGTGACTACAGACAGAGTGACTACAGAGACAGAGTGACTACAGACAGAGTGACTACAGACAGAGTGACTACAGACAGAGACAGCATGTTGACCAGACCAGTTCAGGGAGAGTAAATAGTCACGAACAGAAGTTTCAAGATGATAAAATGCTGCAAGGATACGAGGATGGCGGTTCATTTTCTCTCCAAAGATGTCGACGTACTGGTGCCCGTTGTAGAAGTATCCCGGAGGCAGAGGCTCCAGGTGTCTTCTCACCTGAGCACACACACACACACACACACATACACACACGCACAGGAGGTAACATAGGCCTGCTAGCATCTGAATACTGGTACCACTACGCATCGCTGATCCTTGGTTCTTCTGCTGAACTTTTTTTTTGGTGCACTACGCCTTACATGTAAGCATGAGCAATACATGTACATATAGACCTGCTGAAAACACCTACAGTAATAGATTTATGGCTGGGGTTAGTGTTGGGGTTAGGAGTAGGGTTTGGTTAGGGTTGGGGTTAGGGGTAGGGTTGGTTTAGGAGTAGGGTTGGGTTAGGGTTGGGTTAGGGTTGGGGTTAGAGTTGGGTTAGGGGTAGGGTTAGGGGTAGGGTTGGGTTAGGAGTAGGGTTGGGTTAGGAGTAGGGTTGGGTTAGGGTTAGGGGTAGGGCTGGGTTAGGAGTAGGGTTGGGTTAGGGGTAGGGTTGGGTTAGGGGTAGGGTTGGGGTTAGGAGAGACTCACATGGATGGTGTTGATCTCCTGGGGAGTCAGGCTGCTGTGAGTCTTCTTCATCTTCCTCACCTCCTTCTGAAACACAAACAAATCTGAGACTGTGTATGGTAGGAGATTACAAACCAAACTGAGACTGTGTATGGTAGGAGATTACAAACCAAACTCAGACTGTGTATGGTAGGAGATTACAAACCAAATTGAGACTGTGTATGGTAGGAGATTACACACCAAACTGAGACTGTGCATGGTAGGAGATTACAAACCAAATTGAGACTGTGTATGGTAGGAGATTACACACCAAACTGAGACTGTGTATGGTAGGAGATTACAAACCAAACTGGGACTGTGTACGGTAGGATATTACAAACCAAACTGAGAATGTGTATGGTAGGAGATTACAAACCAAACTGAGACTGTGTATGGTAGGAGATTACACACCAAACTGAGACTGTGTTTGGTAGGAGATTACAAACCAAGGTGAGAATGTGTATGGTAGGAGATTACACACCAAATTGAGACTGTGTATGGTAGGAGATTACACACCAAACTGAGACTGTGTATGGTAGGAGATTACAAACCAAACTGAGACTGTGTACAGTAGGAGATTACAAACCAAGCTGAGAATGTGTATGGTAGGAGATTACAAACCAAGATGAGAATGTGTATGGTAGGAGATTACAATCCCAGGGCACCCATGACTGAAACGCTGTTACCAACTATGCATTTCAGATCCTGGATTTTCTGATGTACTTTCTAGAAACGAATACATGTCTCTTTGGCTAAAAGCTGCTAGTCGGCTTCAACCCTGGTCCTCAGGGACCCCCCCTGTCCTGCAACTTTTAGATGTTTCCCTGCTCCAACATACCTGATTCAAATGAATGGGTCGTTATCTAGTTATGCGGAAGCCTGTTAACGACCATTCATTTGAATCAGGTGTTGGAGCAGGGAAACATCTAAAACGTGCAGGACAGGGGGTCCCTGAGGACCAGGGTTGAAGACCTCTGGGCTAAATGAAAAACATGTAGAACACGGTCATGTCACCCTGACCTGTGCTGTGTTTACCAGGAAGAGGCCGTGTAGTGTATTATTTTGTTTGTCAAATTCTTTGTTTGACGATGTGTTTAAAATGGAACGTTCTGTTCTGTTAGTCTCTGTCTCATGTCATATACTGGAGGGCCTGTGTCGTATTAACCTAACAGGGGGTCTGTGGGAAAGACTGGAGACGCTCACCACTAGCAGGAAACCAAACAGGGGGTTTATGACTTTGTGAGAGGCTGTACGAAGGAAGACGTTGCTTTACTGCCATTACAGCTGTCCAAGGCATCAATAAATGTCCAGGGCTGCTGCTCAATGGTTGGACAGATGGATAATGACTGAGAGCTGGTCGGAGGTATTTAAGAAGCATGTTGAGGACAGACTGTATCCGAAGCTGGGAGACGCTGTTTTGGACGAGCGCCGTTTTGAATTTGCCATCTGATTCCACGGCCAGATGGCCCCGTGTATTGTTTGACGTTTGTGCGTCATAGTTGTGTGTTTGTTTAACGAAGACTTGTTCGAGAGTCGTTTCACTGTTTTGGGGGGGGGGCGGGACTGTACCTGCTTGACACACAGACGCAGCCAATCCTTCAGGCCCTCCTGAGTAAGCCCCACCCCTGAGAAGAGCAGGAGGCAGCCGGTTGGCTCGTGGTGATGTGGCGGCAGGTCGCTGCTGCTGGCGCCCTGCTGGGGGGCGATGCTCAGGGTCCCGGTCACAGCGCTGAAGCTCACCTCCATCACCTTCTGGGAGTCTGCAGGAGGGGCACGTGGGGGGGAGGGTTACTGCCTGCTCAGCAGAGAGCCAGCAGGCTCCTCACGCCCCTGCATGCTGGTCAGGCCTCCAGGGCTCACACACAACCCTGCTCACTCCCACAGCTCAGGTGCACCACCACAGAAGAAGTGTTGGAAAACTCAAAACAGGTTCAACGGAAGAGATGCAACACAACTGGATGTATCATGTACCCTGACTGAACTGGAGAAATCAATAATAACCAGACAGACTCGACTTAATAATGTGATGCCAGAGAACTGAAATCCACCAAACACCAAGGGAATGCGATGGTTAGAATCACACACCAGACCAGACCAGTCATCCAGGACCAGTCATCCAGGACCAGCCACCCAGGACCAGACACCCAGAACCAGTCATCCAGGACCAGCCACCCACTCATAACACATCCAGGACCAGCCACCAAGAACCAGACATCCAGGACCAGCCACCCACTCATACCCCATCCAGAGCCAGCCACCAAGAACCAGCCATCCAGGACCAGTCACCAAGAACCAGCCACCCAGGATCAGCCAGCCAGAACCAGTCATCCAGGACCAGCCACCCACTCATACCACATCCAGGACCAGCCACCAAGAACCAGCCATCCAGGACCAGCCACCAAGAACCAGCCATCCAGGACCAGTCACTAAGAACCAGCTATCCAGGACCAGTCACAAAGAACCAGCCATCCAGGACCAGTCACCAAACTACCAACCATCCAGGACCAGCCACCAAGAACCAGCCATCCACGATCAGTCACCAAGAACCAGCCATCCAGGACCCGATACCAAAAACCAGCCATCCAGGACCAGTCACCATTTACCAACCATCCAGGACCAGTCACCAAGAACCAACCATCCAGGACCAGTCACACAGGACCAGCCATCCAGGATCGGTCATCCAGAACCAGCCATCCACTCATGCCACATTCACGACCACTCATCTAGAACCAGCCATCCAGAACCAACCATCCAGAGACAGCCAGTCTAGTCAGTCCTCATGCAACAACACATGAAGTCTCAAATGAAGGAGTGCAAACTAGGTGAACCAACAAGCCACTGTGGGCTGAACTCTAAAGAAACAACACATACAGACACTGTGGTAAATCTCCTACCGTCAGTCAGTGTTGCTTGCCTTGGAGGCAAACTTTGCTCTAATAATGCCCCAAACTGGGAAACGCAAGAACAGGTCAAACATAGTACAGTACATTTAACAATGCTACATAAACTAGAGGCAGAACACACACATATTTAAAATCCTACTATCACATGCCATTGGCTAATGAAGTCATGGAATCAGAATCAGTGACTAACTTTAACTTTGCCTCATCATAATAAGATAATTATTCAGACAAACATGCTGTCGTTGCTGCATGGATGTTCCTACCAGAGAATCGGACTTTCCCCAGGATGTTGTAGATGTTTCCTCTGAAGGGGTTGGGTCTCAGGGAAGACTTTAACTCTGAGGTGAAAAACAAAACATAAAACGGAGAAAGAAGTCTGTGATTTAACCGTGTACATGTGTTCTGTTTTTGATACTGTAGTTTGGATGCTTGAGGGGCCTGGAACATGACAGCTGTAGTGGTGTCCTCTGCTCGTGAGAACAGCCAGGCTGGAGGAGAGAGAAAGAGAGAGAGAGGGGGGGGGTGTACCTCTGCAGCGGGCCAAGAACGCAGTCCTCTCCAGGGGACGCACGAACACCACACACTGCTGGGTCATGGACATGGAGCCAGAGCCTGAACTGAACCTCCCCTTGCACCTGGAACACACACACACACTCCACTGAGTGTAAATACACACCACCCCTACCCCTTTGATACAACAGTAGTTTAAAATTAGCAGGGAAAAACATGTTGAAATCCAAGGGCAGCCCTCGCCGTGTATGGAGGCTTAGCAGCAGTTCAAGCTAGGCTGAGTCCCTGAGGCCTGCTGTGAGACAGCCTCCGGGGAGAGGCTGTGGACATGGCAACAGCTTGTTACTGGGCTGCCTGGAGGCAGCTGCTGCTGCAACAGGAGACACTCTCTGGGACTCTGGACACATGCACTCCTCTACACTGAGCTGGGCTGAGCTGTCATTCAATGGACAGCGGGAGAGGTTGGATGGACAGAGGAGAGGTTGGATGAGCAGAGGAGATGTTGGATGGACAGAGGAGATGTTGGATGAGCAGAGGAGATGTTGGATGAGCAGGGGAGATGTTGGATGGACAGAGGAGAGGTTGGATGGACAGAGGAGAGGTTGGATGAGCAGAGGCGATGGAGGACCTCACCAGCCAGGGAAGAGCAGGTATCGAGCTCTCAGCATCTGAGCCTCAGAGAAGCTGCTTTCAGACAGGATCAGCTTCACGTCCTCGTTCCTGGAAACGAGACAAACGCACATTGGAACAGATCCTCAGGGCAGAAATCAGGAGCAGTATACAGAGGAGAGCCAGGTATAATCCAGATGCATACACCTATATTCCAGGTGTATACACTTACAGTATAATCCAGATATACACAACTATAATCCAGATGTACAGAACTATAATCCAGATGTACACACCTATAATCCAGATGTACACACCAATAATCCAGGTGCATACACCTATAATCCAGATGTACACACCAATAATCCACATGTACACACCAATAATCCAGATGTACACACCTGTAATCCAGATGTAAACACCAATAATCCAGGTGCATACACCCATATTCAAGGTCTACACACCAACAATCAAGGTGTCCACTGTATATACCAGGTGTATTCTCTGTGAACGTACCGGGTGACGGCACCTCCTTGGGCGAGGATAAAGGCAGCACTGGGATTGGCCGAGCGCACGAGCTGCTGGACGTACAGCAGGAGAGGGTGTTTCTGTTCTGACGTCAGGCCCGTGAACACGACAGTACTCACTACGCCTGAGACACATGGGAACAGCGGGGTTAAGCATGACTGCTCTCAGATCAGATCCCGGTCAGCGGCAGGTCGGAGGGGGGAGGACGGCAGAGGAGACTCACCTTGGCTGCATTGCTCCAGCAGTTTGGGGAAGGCATACCTACAGGGAGGGGAGACACAGTCAGTCACAACAGCAGGGTTTCTACTGCAACAACACATCGTCGGTAGGGGAAAACGCACCTGTCTCACCACGGTCTAAACCCAACTCACGTTCCCTATTAGTGGGTGAACAATCACGCTTGGTGCATTCTGCAGCCACAATGATAGGAAGAGTCGACATCGAAGGATCAAATAGAGATTCTACTTTCAACGCTTGGCCGCCACAAGCCAGTCGGATTACTACACTAAACCAGTCCTTTACCCTGGTAGAGGTACTATGAGAAGCCAGTCCTTTACCCTGGTAGAGGTACTATGATAAACCAGTCCTTTACCCTGGCAGAGGGACTATGATAAGCCAGTCCTTTACCCTGGTAGAGGGTACTATGATAAACCAGTCCTTTACCCTGGCAGAGGGACTATGATAAGCCAGTCCTTTACCCTGGCAGAGGGACTATGATAAACCAGCCCTTTACCCTGTAGAGGACTATGATAAACCAGCCCTTTACCCTGGTAGAGGGACTATGATAAGCCAGTCCTTTACCCTGGCAGAGGTGTGTTAAGAAGCGGTTAATGCCATCATCACAGGTTATTCTGTTTTACATTTTGATATTGTGTACTTGTTGGGTTTCCCCCTTCCTTGCCACTTAATAGAAGCATTGTGAACACCTGCATCATTCAACAGACGCAGACAACGACCCTGGTTATGTAGTCATGCTGTTCTTTACTGTTTTACCGTTTAGCCATAAAGCCACATCATAGTGTTAACAGCCCTTACGTTTATTGGCAGTAACAACAACTTTGTGTCGAGCAATATTTAGGTTACTTATGTGCACTACTGTCTCAATCCTAACTATACAACCTGACCGTTCCTAGAACAAGATCCACACCATTTCTGGGAAGCCATCATGACTTGCATTTGAAAGAGCTGTTAAACACTTCCAATTTCAATCCGTTCGGATATTTCATAAACATTTGAGAGTGCTGTAAGAGTGTTTGGATGAGGTAAGTGGCCCACACCCAGCGACACCATGTGCTCTCTATCACAACACGTAAACAGCGAGGCAGGGCTGATCTGGCTACAGGGAGCCAAACATCTTAAACCCAAACAGGGAGAGACTGGAGAGGAGAGCATCTGTCTCCACAGCAGACGCCCGTACAGAGGTCAGACTGAGGGCACACGCCTCCGTGCTTTAATGATCTCATCCTTCTCTGGGACTTCCTCCAAGCCACCCAGGTCACCTGATCATTGCTGATGATGTTGCTGTTTTCTAGCACCAGGGAACCCTGACTCATCTTACGTGAGGAGGCAGGTGTAGGAGAAGAGGAGAGGATAGAGAGAGAGATGAGAGGAGGACAGAGGAGGCAAGTGGAGGAGAGAGAAGAGAGAGAGATGAGGACAGAGGAGGCAAGTGGAGGAGAGAGAAGAGAGACAGATGAGAGGAGGACAGAGTGAGGAGGCAAGTGGAGAGAGAAGAGAGGAGATGAGAGAGAGAGATGAGAGGAGGACAGAGGAGGCAGGTGGAGGAGAGAGCAGAGAGAGAGATGAGAGGAGGACAGAGGAGGCAGGTGGAGGACAGTACAAGGAGAGAAAGGAGGCTCACCTGTGCTCCATGAAGGAACTGAGGGGGTCAACGCAGGCTGTAACCGCCCCGATGGAGAAGCATGCCCGGACCACGGGGTCGGGATGAGAAAGAACAGCCTGGACCACCTCCAAAACATCTGTGTATCTGGAGAGACAGCAGAACAGGAACCCTAACCCATCATCTCCATGGCACCATGTTAGCTAGAGACACAGCATCCAACAGGCTAACACTGCTAGTTAGACACAGCATCCAACAGGCTAACACTGCTAGTTAGAGACCAGCATCCACGGCTACACTGCTAGTTAGACAGCATCCAACAGTCTAACACTGATAGTTAGACAGAGCATCCAACAGGCTAACATTGCTAGTTAGAGACAAAGCATCCAACAGGCTAACACTGCTAGTTCAGAGCATCCAACAGGCTAACACTGCTAGTTAGACAGAGCATCCAACAGGCTTTGTACGAAAAGGTGGGGGAGTGGTCTTACCCCGGGGTGAGCAGCAGTAGGCGGGGCTTGCCTCCAGACCCTCTCTGGGTCTGCAGGAAGTTGGACAGGAAGCTGTGGAGGTGCGGAGCGGAGAAGGACTCACTGCTGTCTGGGCCTGGTTGGTACACCACCCACCTGGTGACACAACACACCCTCCATCACAACCCGTTACTGCTGCTGCACTGTACCAGGTAGCTGAGATGGGCTTATTTAGGACTGCGTCACACATTCCTTGATTGAAACCACCAAAATTGTTATCGAAAAATGTATTGTGTATTGTACAATATTAGAACTATGCACTTTTCTGCTTTAGTTTTTTTTTAAACTATTTCTATGTTGCAATAAATGAACTACATGAACAAAGTGTTAGTGTACTGTAGTGTTCCCTGCAGGACCTGTGGAACAGGCAGGATGGCCTCCTACCTCCCACACTCCTGGCTCAGGTGGACCAGGTAGTTGCTCAGACGGTTCTTGTGGCTGCCTGGGAGTCCAGTTAGAATGGTGATGACCACCTAGGGACAGAGACCCCACTGGTCAGACTCCAGTCATGTTTAAACTGGTCAGACTCCAGTCATGTTTAAACTGGTCAGACTCCAGTTCACTTAGTCTTACATGGTTGTTTCTAGAAGGGAGGCTGGTATGATCTCACCTTGTCCCCCTTGCCAGTGAGTAAATTCTTGGGCTCAGCCGTGGGGAACAGCGCCCCCAGGTGGTCGTTCTGTATGGGCTCCTGACCGACACTGCTCAGGGCAAAGTGCTGAAGGAACCTGGAAGGGCAACACAGGTCAGCCTACATTACCCACAACCAGCTGAGATCTGTAGTTTATTATGGAATCACCAGTGATATGCTGTGAAAACAAGCATGTATGAATGGGTCCTCACATGTCCTGCTCTGGGGCTTCAGAGTGTGAGGTCTTGAGGCTTCCTCTGCGCTTGGCTACCGGGGGGGCGTGACTGTCATGGAGCCTCTGCAGTCTGGAGTGCCTGCAACATGTGTGACCATAATTACACGTGGCATAATGGAACTCTACTGGCACAGAATGTGTGTGTGTGTGTCAGACGGTGTGTGTGTGTCAGACAGTGTGTGTGTGTGTGTCAGACAGTGTGTGTGTGCGTCAGAGAGTGTGTGTGTGTGTGCGTCAGAGAGTGTGTGTGTATCACACTGACAGAGTGTGTGTGTGTGTCAGATAGTTTATGTGTGTCAGACAGTGTGTGTGTGTGTGTGGGCCGGTCCTCTCACATGTTCCTCTCCTCACAGGTGAGCTGATCTCTCTCCACCTGCAGCAGCTTCAGAGCAGAGTCGCAGCCCTGCCACACAGACAGCACCTGCAGCACAACACATCCGCTCAGACACCACAACATGTTTACAATGACCGGCTCACCTCCACACCTGCGCTTCCATAGCAACTACTCATTTTCTCCACACCTGGGCTTGCTAACTAAGTTCCGATTTGTTACCTGTGTACACTTTATGACCACTAGCCCCCGCTTCAAAAACGACGCGAGCATGATGCTAGAGAAACACTAGCCTTAAATTTGTGTTCAACGTTACGATGGATGTACGTATGGAATTTTGAGACAAATATTCAGCTGTTTCCGCTGCCGAATTCACTTATGTGCTAAGCTAGTTAGCTTAGCTAGTGCTGTAGCATGAAACTGCCAGACCTGAAATGTGCCAAAACACGAGAATTCAAACGGACGAACCAACGTTTAGGCTAGGGTTTAACCGGTTGTCCTTTCTAATATGTATAGTAAGTTAAAAACCAAGGTTAACAAGGCATGTGAATTCAGCACCGCAATGTACAACAGGGTCCAGGTTGAAGGAGAAGGTGATGCTCACCTTGGAGTAGAAGTCCTTGTGGCCCTTGGTGCTGGGCTCCAGGGAGAACACCAGACAGCGCTCGTCACTGTGCAGAGGGAAGGGGAGGTGAGGCAGCAGAGCGCTCTCGTACTCCACAAACAGAGAGGCCACCGTGCTCGAGTCCTGCAACACACACACACACAGCAACATTACACACACAACACATCACGAACATTAAAGACACACCATGTAGAAAATGTCACTTTCCAGCATGACAGCAAAGCGTACCACATGGTAGAACTTGATGGTGCTGATGAAGGTGTTGGCCAGGGTGATGCTGCCGTACTGAGGATGGACGAAGAGAAGGCCCTCAGAGAAGAAGCTGATCTTTCCTACAAACAGAACATTGTCCACACACAGCTGAATAACATGTATATAACATGACTGGTACCTTCCTCAGGGCTGGACAGGTGGCTGATATTAAAGTAGTATAACATGTATAACAGTAGTATAACATGACTGGTACCTTCCTCAGGGCTGGACAGCTGGCTGATATTAAAGTAGTATAACATGTATAACAGTAGTATAACATGACTGGTACCGTACCTTCCTCAGGGCTGGAGAGCTGGCTGCAGGAGAACACATATGCTGGATCTGCTCCGGTCAGACGGCTGCCCAGACAGGTGCTCTCCTCTCCCTGGGTCGCACAAACACACACGCACACACACACACACACACACACACATATTAAGAGACACAACACAACATTCCGGAATAACACACACACAGCCAGACCCCCCCATGCTGGGTAGCCATAACACATGCACGGTGTCAGAGCAGAGCAGACCTGCAGCAGGAGCTGGGCTTGTTCAGAGTGCTTCACATCCGACTCCACCTGAGGACCACAGCAACACTGTCAAACACAGGGCTGTGCACACAGCCATACATCTGATGTCCACACACCATTATACATGACGTGGTGTACTGCTAGCAACATGAGCCAAAGAAACATTTTGATTTTATTTATGCATCTCTATTTGACTAAATGTATTAAACATATGTACAGTCACATTGTACATGTACACCAAAGCACAGGACAATAGTCTTGGACATACTATGTTGTTATCAGGCAATATTAGACTAGCGCAAACTGGTTTACAGTCAGCTTAGTTATTTCATACACATTAAGCCTCTTACCAGCCAGCAGTTGTAGCGAGGCACCGTGGTCGTCAGGATGCTGTAGCAGCTGTCTGAGCACACACTGCCATCTACAGGAGAACACAAGCATTACTGCCATCCACAGGAGAACACAAGCATTGTCTACACTAGAGTAACAGGACACTAGAGTTCCAGGACACTAGAGTTCCAGGACACTAGTAGTAACAGGACACTAGAGCAATAGGACACTAGAGTAGACAGGACACTAGAGTAACAGGACACTAGAGTAACAGGACACTAGAGTAACAGGACACTAGTAGTAACAGGACACTAGAGTAACAGGACACTAGTAGAGTAACAGGACACTAGAGTAACAGGACACTAGAGTAACAGGACACTAGAGTAACAGGACACTAGAGTTCCAGGACACTAGAGTTACAGGTCACTAGAGTAACATGACACTAGGAGCAGTAACAGGACACTAGAGTTCCAGGACACTAGTAGAGTAACAGGACACTAGAGTTACAGGACACTAGAGTAACATGACACTGGGCAGACTATGACCAGGGTTACAGGACACTAGAGTAGCAGGACACTAGAGTACACATGGACAGCTGGAGCTATGACCAGGGTTACAGGACACTAGAGTAGCAGGACACTAGAGTAACAGGACACTGGAGCTATGACCAGGGTTACAGGAAAAGAGGGATGTCTTGCCTTTCTCCTGGATGTTGATGCGAGAGTCCAGGAAGGACTCGGAGAAGACTACAGATCCCAGGTTTCCTCCGCAGCGTTGCAGGTCTGGGATGTCGTACACCGTCATGGACGCCTGGCAGGAGACAGCACGCGGTCTCAGGGATCTCTCATAACTCTCACTCGTTTAAAAAATACCAACCCCCTTTTTCACGTTCAACACACCGCTCAACACACTGCTCCACGCTCAGACAGTACTGATGCTGTCCCATTCTAAAGAACTCACCGTTTTTATCAGGAACCGGCTTTCTCCGTCACTTAGAGGGACGGGTCTGAAAGGAGAAGACGTGACCATCAGTACTCATGGCTGGACATTCGGTATCTGTGGTCAGTCTAAACACACCACAACACTTCCAGGGTTTCCCACAGCACTTTTCAGTTCGGCCGCCTAAGCAACACACGCCTGCTGCCTTAACTACGTTGTCGTTTTTTTTTAATAGCGATATCCGCCATTCTCCTGTTTTCTCCCTTCCAATCCAAACCGTGACCAACGCCAGTCTCCCTTCTCTGTCTCAGTCAGTCTCGGTCTGACAGCAAACCCTACCCTACCAGCTTAACTAACACATTTTTTGCGGGAAACCCTGACTTCCATGCAGTCGGACTCACCTTCCTTCGTTGTTCACAGCCAGGATGCTGAACACCATTCTAGATCTAGAGGAAGTCAAACAAGACATTCAGTTATGCTCTTAGGAAATCAGGGGGCTCTTACAAGCTTATGTTCATCACAATCAGTAGATCAGCTATTGTATTTTACATTTAGTCATTTCGCAGACGCTCTTATTAATACCTGCTTATGTGTTGTATGTGAAGAGGTCTGTCCTTAAACCACTGATTAGTTAACAATTACAGATGATGATTGCTTTATTACTTTTGTACTGTTTGAAATGTTCTGAATATAATAAACACTGTTTGAGCTATACCTTGCAATATTAAGCTCATGAGCACATAACCCCTTGGTTATGTCCAGGAGAGAAATATGCCGATCTATTAATTATGCTGCTTTTCTTATGCCTGCATAGCCATAAGTTAGTTCTTTGTAAGGTGCGACTAGGAAAGGCCTGTGTCACTAATGTAAGTCAGAGGTCACAATATTTCCAAAGTGTATAATGACATGCAACTTTGAATGAGGAAAATAGATGTAGCAACAAGGCCATTTCTAGGAGCTCTATCTAAAGACCTAAACAAAAGCTATCTAGCACACATTGTTCTTTTTCTGTGCCTGCAAAGGCTATGGTGAGCAATTGGGTATTATCCAATACGTGTTTATATGCAATTAATCATTCACATATTGTATTCTTACTGTGATTGTCTCCATCTGCACTTGCCTATAATAACGACCATCTGTTGGCTAATTGCTATCTTTGTTTTTGGCTATTCATTGCAAACACACTCGTCTGGCTGTGTTGTCTGAGAGACAGAGAGGTGATGAGGCTGTGTTGTCTGAGAGACAGTGAGGTGATGAGGCTGTGTTGTCTGAGAGACAGTGAGGTGGTGAGGCTGTGTTGTCTGAGAGAGAGAGAGAGGTGATGAGGCTGTGTTGTCTGAGAGACAGAGAGGTGATGAGGCTGTGTTGTCTGAGAGAGAGAGAGGTGATGAGGCTGTGTTGTCTGAGAGAGAGAGAGGTGATGAGGCTGTGTTGTCTGAGAGACAGTGAGGTGATGAGGCTGTGTTGTCTGAGAGAGAGAGAGGTGATGAGGCTGTGTTGTCTGAGAGAGAGAGAGGTGATGAGGCTGTGTTGTCTGAGAGAGCAGAGAGTGAGGTGATGAGGCTGTGTTGTCTGAGAGAGAGAGAGAGAGGTGATGAGGCTGTGTTGTCTGAGAGAGAGAGAGGTGATGAGGCTGTGTTGTCTGAGAGAGAGAGAGGTGATGAGGCTGTGTTGTCTGAGAGACAGTGAGGTGATGAGGCTGTGTTGTCTGAGAGAGAGAGAGAGAGAGAGAGAGAGAGAGAGAGAGAGAGAGAGAGAGAGAGAGGTGATGGGGCTGTGTTGTCTGAGAGACAGGGAGGAGGAAGACCTGAGAGAGCTTCGGTACTGGGGTATGTTCAGGGAGTCCAGGGCCTGGAGGAAGGCTTGCTCTGCCACAACCTGCGCCTGGAAACAACACGTCTTTCTCAGTTAGCACGCTAATGGCAACAGTGACTGTACCAGCAAACGTGTATAGTATTTCAGATCCGCTTAGAGAGCTTTCATTGGCTTAGAGAGCTCCCAAGAAGCTCTTAGCGCTTGAGAGCTTCTTAACGAATCTGGGAAACCCGGCCAATATGTGTTTGTTGCACTTAAGGTCTGAAGTTTTTACTGCGCTGAAGGAAGACATTGTCATTGTTGCACTGTGGATGAAATATCATTATTGTTTCAGTGTGCCTGGTAGATGATGTACTGTTATTGTACTGTGTCTGGGAAATACCCAGTTTCTTGACTAAGACCACCGAAATCCTGTTAGAGCTATGCACTTCTGGTCCTTGATTGTTTGCTGTGCTTTTCTATATGCTCTATGCGTGTGTGGCTCTGGATAGACGCGTGCGCTCAGTGAATGACAGTGTGAGCGTGTGTGGCTCTGGATAGACGCGTGCGCTCAGTGAATGACAGTGTGAGCGTGTGTGGCTCTGGATAGACGCGTGCGCTCAGTGAATGACAGTGTGAGCGCGTGTGGCTCTGGATAGACGCGTGTGCTCGGTGAATGACAGTGTGAGCGTGTGTGGCCACCTTGTCAGTGCTGGAGGAGCAGCAGTACGTTCTGATGGCGGCCAGGACGGCGCGGACCGCCGCACAGTAGATCTGGGACAGAAGCCTGGAGGAGCAAACAAACACGTCACGTCATGCAGAACGGAACGACACATATTAAATACACCTGGGCTCTGCCGCGGCGGACCGGATCCTAGCGCGCTCTCCTGAGCCTCCACGGCCCCCCGAGCAGGTGGTCCCCCCTACAGACGGAGTACTTACAGCAGCTCTGTCTTGGGCTGCTGCGCGCTGTCCTTCCCTGCAGGAGACACAGCACGTTATAACACTGGGACGCCCGGAACGCACACCGTCACGCATGAACGCGATTGCGAGAAAAAATCGCACGGGGAGGGGGTGAATAGCAAGAGAGGGTTACCCAGGTATGGCGTGTGTGTGGAGCCAAAGAAGTAGGTGCGGGAGCAGGCGAGGGGGGCCCTGGGAGCCACGCACTGCAGGACCTGGGGGGCAGGGGGAGACAGAGAGGTGGTTAACCAGACGGCCTCAGATTGGAGCGTGTGTCGGCCGGGCCCACCGGGCGTGCTGCTGCTCACCATGTGGCGCGCCGTGGAGCCCGCGGGGCCCGTGTTGCGGACCTGGTGGTCGTCCGACGGGAAGCTGAAGCAGTAGCTCTCCAGACTCTCCCTGGAGGAGTGGCCTCCGAACAACACCAGGGGCTGACGGCTGTGGCTGGAACACACACACAGGTATAACACCATGATATACACACAGGCATAACACCATGATATACATACAGGCATAACACCATGATATACACACAGGCATAACACCATGATATACACACAGGTATAACACCATGATATACACACAGGTATAACACCATGATATACACACAGGCATAACACCATGATATACACACAGGTATAACACCATGATATACACACAGGCATAACACCATGATATACACACAGGTATAACACCATGATATACACACAGGTATAACACCATGATATACACACAGGCATAACACCATGATATACACACAGGTATAACACCATGATATACACACAGGCATAACACCATGATATACACACAGGTATAACACCATGATATACACACAGGTATAACACCATGATATACACACAGGTATAACACCATGATATACACACAGGCATAACACCATGATATACACACAGGTATAACACCATGATATACACACAGGCATAACACCATGACAGCATGTCTGCTATGTTGCTGGAGATAGAGGAGCCCTACCTGGTGTCTGCTATGTTGCTGGAGATCAGGCCATGGGAGAAGTAGCTGCGGAACGCCTGGGGATCAGAAAGGAGACATTGTGAGTGTTCTGTAAGTCGTGGGTCTGTCACATTAACACTCCCCCGCCCCCAAAAACTCTACAGGTACTCTGTAGAGTGGTCACATCATCACTCTCGTACACAGGTACACTGTAGAGTTGCCACATGACCCCTCTCGTCCACGGGTGCTCTGTAGTGGTCACATGACCCCTCTCGTACACAGGTACACTCTGGTGTCACATGTCCTCCTCAGGGTGGACCTGGTGTGGGTGTGTGGAGATGTGTTACCTCCCCGGCCTGGCACTCAGACAGCTCCAGGATGGACAGGTGGCTCTCCACATCCAAGCTGGAGAAGAAGCTACTCCACTGTTTCTCAAAGTTAACCAGGTCCTGCCAAAACACAAGAGCACACGCTATCTTATTTCTGGCCACATCCTATCTCGACCTAAACCTAAAAAAAAGTTTCATGTCGGCAATCTTCGCACTAGGACTTTTCCCCAAAAAAATTACAACGTCACAGTAACAGAACTGAAACATTTCTATTGCGTGAAATATTGACTTTGGTGTTGTTTGTGGTACTGTTTGCTCGAGAGAAACACGAGAGAAGTGTGTGTGGTGTCACCTCTGTCATGAGGGTCTCCAGGGAGACGGCATCCAGTCTGGTGTAGATCTGCCACAACTTCTCACTCATGTCCATGAGCTGGGTGACAGGAGAATCCACAGACACAGTCAGCTGGAACTGCAAGTACAGAAACCTCCAGGACCATGCACTACCTCTACCTTTCTACAGGGGGGGCTCTTTCTAACCGAGGGGTATGAGTCAGGAGATAATGTACCTCTCTACTACACTGAACTACAGGAAACATGGCTGGAAGATGGAGAAATGAACACGATTGGTCCACAACCCGGGCCACTGCTACCCCTGTCTCTGTGTACACCCTGTACCTTATATTTCATGGTGAAAAAGCTTCCGCCTCCAATCCCATCCAGAGCAAAGGCCTGTATGATGGGCCACTTCTCCATCATGAACATGTCGAACTTCTGGATGTGTCCTGCAACAAAACCAGGGCCAATTCAGTTACTAGGCAGTTGTCACGGTAATTACACTGTAAATACAGTTCAGGGGTCAATCAGAATTAACATAAGCAAATGTAAAAACACCAGTAACACACCAGTATAATTATAACACCAGTAACAGTATAACACCAGTAATAGCAAAAACACCAGGAAGTTTAATACAGTATGAACACCAGGAATAACACCAGTAACAGTAATAACACCAGTAATAACACCAGTAACAGTAATAACACCAGTAACTCCGGTACTCCAGCCTACCCCGGGAGCTGTACGGCACCCCGATCCGGCTGCAGTCCTGCACCATGCTCACAAAGCTGGAAATCTTGAACTCCTCTGCGGCCTCCTCGTCCTCATACTACACAGGAGAGGCAGGTCAGACTCCACACCACACAACACCCAAGGCACCGCTAACTATTAACACAATATACACTCGTGTATTGGCGTGAAAGAGAGCCAGGAAGTGAGAGGGCTAGTGACCTCTGCCTCCGTCATGCAGTAGAGATGGAGGTTCCTCCAGTGGGAGATGTAGGCCAGCAGGTAGCTGGAGTTCACCGGGTTGCAGTACAGGTGAACACTGTCAGCCTTGATCAGTACTATCACGTCTGGGAAACCAAGCACAGATTCAATTAGTAGTACAAGTTAACTGATTTAAATATATACACAAATGTCAAAAGCTTAGCAACGCACCATCGAGAATTTCTTCTGGAAACTCTTCCAGAATATTTTCCATATTCAGGTGGTTCTTTTTATATAGTCCGTAGAATAGATAGTTGGCCAGTTCACTACACCCTCCATTATACCTGCTATCAATACCTGCAAGACGAAGAACATGGTCATTGAAATAGGATAATCATGGGTAATTTACATGTGAGACCCTACTACTTCTCATGCTGCTGGTCAAAGCCTGACAAGCAGTATGTCAAGTTAGTTAACGTTGTTTAGTTGGCTGTCTTACCCAGAGAGCATAGGATGCCGTCTGGCGTGACATTGCTTCCATCACTGAGCAGAGCCTGCACTTGCCGAAGACGAGAGCAGCTGGGGACAGGGAAAACACATTACACTGTATCCAGCTGTGCCGAGTTAGCTGTCGCTACCTCCTGAGTCTACCAACCCTCGGTGATTTGCTTAATGTAGCTACAATCTGCATTGAAATGATTCTTGTAGAACGAATTTGGATAATTCCCAACCGTTTTTTAATCGGTCGTTTTAAAACAGATATTACAGTAATAAAAAAATATCTGCATTGAAGGCTTTCAATTTGAAGCTAGCTAATATTAAACGTAGTGTCCAGCTCTTTCTGTGTAGCTCGTACAAGATCATTGCTAACCAGTAGCTAGGCTAGGCCAACAACCATCAACACAGACCGCATCAACAAACTGAACAGTTGCACTAGCTTAGCTCTACTAGTCTGCTAGCACGTTAGCTACTGTAGCTAAGGTTAATACCGCATCGCATTCTTTTACAGTACAATACATCGATGTTACCTAACAGCAGGGCTCATGGATGGATATTTTCCGTTTATCCTTCGAATACCAGACATTTTAATTGTCGTCTGGACGTTGGGAAACTGCTTTTTGTAATCTATTTGTATTTTTCAGGCCGTTAACATTTTCCCCATCATTCTTCAGCAGCACGGTCGGCCTGGGAACTAAGTAACACAGCATAGCAACCGACCGACCCATTCCATATTTAGGTGGATTCAATATTGCCATAGTTACATGTTAAGAAGAATCTGACATATATTAGCAGTAATTCAAATTATAAAAAAATATATATTAAGCTCTGTGTATATGAAACGTTTAATGAGAAGACTCAATTTTTGAAATCAAGAAAATACAACATCCATTACAATACAGGAACCTCCTTTCTGTCTAATAGTAGCACAGTCTAATGTTTGGCTCTCTTGACAGCTGTGCAGCGGTAGATGGTGCAATCCCAAGCAAACCATCGGCCAGCACTGCTTGGTTGAATGCGTCGCACTGGTTCTGTTGTTTTATTGGCGTATTCGAATACTAATACGCAAATCAGATTCAAAAACGTAAACAAACATATAAATAATGTACGATATTATTTAGATTATTAATAATTGTATCATCATCTATAATAGAGTGCGCACTATTCATTGATGAAGAAGTCAGTCAAGAATGTTTACAGCTACTGCACACCACGATATGCAACATTGACCAACAACAGTAGGTAGGCCTATATGTAACAGAGAATGTCTATTAGAACCTTTGATTTAGAGTGACTACTGGAATCTACTACTAGCCTACTGCATCTAGGAGAGTGCTTCTCAACCCTGGTCCTCAGGGACCCCCTGTCCTGCATGTTTTAGATTTTTCCCTGCTCCACACCTGATTCAAATGAATCTGGGTTCAGGGTTAACACTGGAGCCCCTGCGCGTGCGCACACACACACACACACATTAAGAACCGGAGTCTGCTTTGTAATTGTTTCTTTGTGTGGACCATTTTCAGCACATATTGATTAACTAAATGGCCAGTGTTTGGGGAGAAGTACAGACAGAATGACTATAAACCATGCCCTGCAAATCTCTGTTAGGAAAAGGTCAAAGATTTCTTCCATACGTTTGGAATGCACTTTCTTGACAATAAGTTGGTTAGTATATGTACCATGCTACACATGCACAACATGCTTTAAAGGCTATGTGTAGTAACTCCTCCTGGCCTTTCATAGGCCTGATTTACAAGCCATAGTAAAACCCTGTGTGGAGTTAAGTCAACATTCTTGTTCGCTACAAGCAGCAGCAGAAAATGTATTTCTCTCCATCTCTCCTTTCTCTCTCAGTCCATCTCTATCCCTCCATACTTTCTCTCTCCATCTCTATCTCTCCATCTGTTTCTCTCCATCTCTCTTCATGACTCTCCATTTCTCGCTCTCTTTTTAATTCTCACTGTCTCTCTATCCATATCTCTCTCCAGATCTTTTATTTTCTCTGTACATCTCTCCACATTTCTCTCCATTTCTCTCTCTTCATATGAAATGTTTCAACACATGTATGTATGTATGTATTACACACCTATGCATAGATTACAGTGGTTTTATATGGTCGGGCAATCTGTTCTCTACTTCACAGTTATTGTTGGTCTTTCAAGTAATCGTGTGTTGCCCTCCCCCATGTGGAGTCAACAAACAACTTCAAATGACGTTGTTAATGGTAATGGAGGAGTGAAATACAGGAGGGAAGAAGCTGAAGAGAGACTAGGAGGAAGTCGGCACAGAAAGTTGTGATGAGGCTACGACAAGCCTCAAATGAATTATGTGAACTGTTACATGTAACACAAACAATCCCTCAAATCCCACCCACCACTAGAGGGAGTTACTGATTCTCTTTACAGTGTTGAGCGTGTATTACAGTAACACCTACTGCTTGTTAGTAATAGTGCAACACACCGAAACTCTTACATTTTAGAGAAAGTAATAATAACTAGAGAGGGTCCAATTTCTGAAGAAACTGTGAGGTGTGCTTTTGCTGAGATTAATATTTCTTTAAATTCTGTATATCAGATCTGTTAAGAAGTCATGTTTAAGGATCATCAGCCCAACTGCATCTGTGAACCAACTTGACCGTTACGCAACGGGTGTCTTTTTTCCATTTCAAGCACTGCGATGCATCAGCAAAATATCTAAAATAGAGGGGCTGAAGGAGAGAAAAAACTAGAGGCGGAAAACTAGACGTGTATAGCACCCTTTGTGTTTACACACTAGGCCTAGGCCTTCTAACAGAGATGGAAGGAGAAAAATACATTCCATTTGTCTTTCTCCCTCCAAGAATATGGTTTTAAATGACATGTTTATTAAGAGTGTTTATGTAACTCCCTTATCTCCCACTCACCTCTCCCACGATGCCCCTGCCAGAAACAACGGACTAACTGTGTTGCATCACAAGATGATTGATCGCTTGTTTAAAGGCAGGCAGGGTAGGTCATGTTGTTGAGAATCACTTTTTGTCATATTTGCTGAAATAAACTTTGCTTCCTGATAGCAACCAATAAATCTTAAGGTTTGGCACTAAAAAGAAACCAATCCGAAAATCTTTGGGGCGTGGCAGGACTGTAACAAAGACGACCAATCATGAAGGTCGGACCGGCACTAATGATTTGATGGAATTCATACTCATATATAGAGAATAAAACATGATTATGGCCCTGTTAGATATGCACAGAACACACACACCAGACTGATCAGACTTATTTGAAAGTGTAGTTTATTGTTGTTCTTAGTGTTCCCTCAGACATGGCCGTGGGGGGGGGGAATCCCCTGGGCTCACTGGGCCATACGGGAGTCGATCCAGTCCGTGTAGTGGGAGATGATGGTGTAGAGGCCCGGCTTCTTAACGCCTCCACACTTCCTCCCTCCGTTAGAGGTGATGCCCACCACCACACCCTGGAACAGCAGAGGACCTCCTGAGTCCCCCTGCAAAACACACACACACCCATGCACACACACACACACACACCACACACACACACACGCACATGCACACACCACACACACACACACACACCACACGCACACCACGCACACCCCACACACACACGCATACCACACACACACACACGCACACGCACACACACACCACACACAGATCAGTTGAAGATCAGGTCTCTGTCTCACAGCTTGTGTCTCTGTCACAACCAGTAAACGAGTGGAGAGTAACTTATGATGCAGGCTCCTGCTGAACACAACAAGGAAACACACAACCATCGTCTCTCAGCTTACCTTTAGTCAGTCATTATGTTAGTGACTTAATAGACGTAGTAATTGTACATGTGAGTGAGTCTTGAGCAGTCTTACTTTACAGGAGTCTTTTCTGGACCCGGCAGCACACATCATGTTTTCAGTGAAATCATCACCGTAGCGATCGTTTCTGAAACAGGTGTCCCGTGAGATGATCTTGACGTCCACCTCCATGAGCTTTTCAGGGTACTCTCCGGAATTTCCGAGCGCCCCCCCAGCCGGCCGTGCTGACTGCGTCGCCGGTGTCGGGGTTGGCCCCGCCCGCACGAAGGTACTTCACCTTCTTGACCTGTTCTGTTTGCTGGACAGCGCGGTCCAACTGGAAACCAGATCACAGAGCTCAGAGTCGTAACATGAACAGTGAGACGGTCGTACGGTCAGGAACCTGTTCTCATACACTAGATACAGTACGGAGTCTGAAAATCCCACTAGAAATATGTTTGTCTTAACCCCCCGATGAGGAAATGCGATATAGTGCAGACCACAGAGAGTGGAAAGAGCTGTGCCCAGAAACTGACCTTGATCAGGGTGATGTCGTTATCATAGTTAGCGGGGTTGTAATTTGGATGACTGTAAAGGTTCTGAATCTCAAATCGTTGCTTGGTGCTCTCGTCGGCAGTCTTGGAATGTGCTCCGAGGATGACGATCATGCCTGCAGATCTGTGGATGAGACCCATGTTATAGACCACAAGCTCACTTAGTCCTGTCTTACCCAGAAACTGGCAGGACGTTTCTGATCATGTAGTCATAGATAACAGTCTCTGTACAGAGACCAGCAGAGCTGTTTTAGAGACCAGCACAGCGGTACAGAAACCAGCAGCTGTATAGAGAGACCAGAAGAGCTGTATGGAAACCAGCAGAGCTGTTTAGAAATCAGATAATTGTAAGACCCCTGGTTGTAAAATTGCAACGTCAGTTTTAGCTCTTGTTTCTAACACTTTTACACTTTTTGGAAGACCTCATTTATCCAATGGCATTGCTAGGCAAGACAATAGGACCCATTGGCTATGTAAATGTGGTCTTTCAAAAAAAAGAATGAGCAAATGTGTTTTTTGGAGAGGTAAAAGTGACGTTGTAATTCTACAACCGAGTCTTACAAGGGTTAAGCTTTATAGAAACCAGCAGCCCTATAGAGCGGGTGTGAACTGACCCAGATGTGAAGCAGTGAGCTGCAGTCATCACCCACTGGTCCGCTACCAAAAACCCTCCACACAAATGAGCAAATCCCCCGTTCTTTGGCTCCTGAATAGAGGCCATGTAGGGACGGGAGTGTGGGCTCGCCACCCCCCCGTTCAGGATGCTCTCACCTGGGAAGAGGAGCACACAGGGACAACACGCTAGACACAACATATCCGAAACATAAACCCACAAAGATGTCCATACAAACACACAAACGTCAATACAAACACACAAACATGTCAATACAAACTCACGAACATCATCAGTTCGACACGTAAACATGTTTGTTGGAGTGACAGAGAGGCAGGGAGCAGAGCAGGAACTCACTGTGTGTTACGAGGGTGAGCAGAGCAGCAGCTAGCAGCACCGTCCTCCTGGCCTCCATGTCTGGGTCTGAGGAGAGCGGGAGAGGAGGACAGCTTTATAGTTCTGGAAGGAAAAGCGTTCCCTTGTGCAAGACGAGGGGCCACTCACTTTCTCCACCCCCAAATTCCCCAAAGTCTGTTTTTTTGTGGGGTTTACAGACTGTACTTTCTTTCACTTTCCTGACTAGTTGTTACTTTATTGCTCAATAAGTGTTTTCTGTTGGCAGGGAAATTGTATAGCTGCTACTAAACTCAGCTGGCCTCTGATACCAGAAGACCACAAGATGTTGTGTAAGACAAGAATTTCAGAGCAAAAACAAGGTGTGTGCCTGTGTATGTGCGTGTACTGGCTACCAGACATTCTGCAATGGGCCAAAAATCCCCTCAAGAATAGTAAACTAACGAAGAAATGCAACTTGCTGGACAAAAACAAGAAGAAAATTGCCCAATTTTCTTGGTCCAAGTTCAACTGTTGGAGGTTTGAGGGTTAGCAACTGGGTTGACAACTGGAGGGGAGGGGCCAACCATCTAGTGCTGTGCAATGTTGGAGCAAGCGGCCATCAAGAATCAGCAACCTGATTCAGAATTCGGATTCTCGATCTAAGCTTCTTGCGTCTGTACCTCTACAAATAAGACCCAAATAACTAAACAGATCCATGTTTGCCTCACCGAGCCCTCCTCGGTGAAAGCGGTTCTCCTGTGTGGCTGGGCGGAAGGCTTATCCAATGGCTAAGTGCCTGGGCGGAAGAGATATCCAATCAAAACTTATTTCTCACAACCCCTTTGAGGCCCATTATCTCTACTGAGTGGATGAGCATAATAGTGTTGGACGTTCCGTCAGGCTTGGCTTGGCACCTGTGCTAGTCCCAGCCTGTAGCTAGTCCCAGCCTGTGCTAGCCCCAGCCTGTGCTAGTCCCAGGCCGGGGTCCAGCGTCAATACCCCTTTGTGTATCTCTTCTGTGAGGGCTATTTACTCACTGTAAGAACCGTGACTTGGTGACATGATGGGACAGAATTGGACATATGTTGCATGCAGAACATGTCCAACAACTACAAATGTTTAGCAGTTGTAAACAAAGAGAGCCAGCTAACAGAACAGCCGTCGTAATTACTGTGGTTAATTAGCTTCTCCGTCCCCAAACTGGCAAAGGCCAGTCGTGACCGTGACCCAGCATGGCCCTGTGGTACAGGGTCAGGGGGCCCACCACCCCTCGGGACTAATTGAGGGTGTATCCTGAACGAGCCTGTTCCTGTAACGGTCTGTTCTCTGTCAAGGTTTGGCCCTCCCTCTGCCCCAGTGTGGAGGGTGGGAGGAAGCGGGAGGTGGGTGTGTGTGTGTGTGTGTGTGGGAGGGGGAAGTTCTATTTAAAAGGTATTCCACATCTTGAACAACGTCTAAGCTTTTAAGCACCAAGGCAGAGTGGCTGTGTTGCTGGTCCTCTCCAGGCCTGTACTGCCCCCTGCTGGCAATGCACACCCACTGCAGACACACACAGAAAACATAATCAAGAAAGAATAATGAAAATGATCATCAAGATTCTTTTAGCAGCTGCTTTTATCCCAAACAACGTACAGGGAGAGAAAGACAGAGGGAGAGAGGGAGAGGGAGAGAGAGAGAGAGAGAGAGAGAGAGAGAGAGAGAGAGAGAGAGAGAGCGAGAGAGAGAGAGAGAGAGAGAGATAGAGATAGAGAGAGAGAGAGAGAGAGATAGAGAGAGAGAGATAGAGAGAGAGAGAGAGAAAGAGTGTCTGCGTGTGTGTGTGTTTTTTGAAGCGAGAGAGAGAGAGAGAAAGAGAGATAGTTTGTGTGTGCATGTGTGTGTGTGCGTGTGTGTGTATGTGTGTGAGAGAGAGAGAGAGTGTGTGCTTGAAGCCAAGCCCACCCAGGAACACTCCCAGGTGTACGAGTCGCTGTGTGGTCGAGCCAAGGTAGCGTAACACTTCATTGCAACAAAAAAAGGACACATATTAGTGTCAGTACTTTCTTATGTTCTGCATTCAAATGAACTGTTTTATACTTGTCTTTACGTCAGTCGTCTGTCTAAAGTAGCAACTGTCTGCCTCCCCCCCCCCTCTCTCTTTCTCTCTCTCTCTCTCTCTCACACACACACACACACACACACTCTCACTCTCGTGCCTTCAGTCTTTGCCTGACTATCCGTCTCGCACTCTTCTCCAATTTTTTCTCTCACACACAAACAGTCTTCTCTCTCCCCCCTCTCCCTCTCTCCCCCTATCCCGTCCCCGCGGTGGTGCAGAGGTCCAGCGTCGAGTGCTGGAGACGATCCAGTCAGAGGATTACAGTTAAACTCATCTAATCTCTGTTGTTTCCCTTCTCCAGTCTGGCTGTGTGATGGGAGGCGGAGCCCAGCATGATGGCTCTCCCACAGACACAACCACCAGTGTTACTACCCAACACACTATGGAAATGTTAAACACTCATTGATGCCTTTCCGATGATCCCGCTCATCGGATTTCTCTGTTTAGAGTGGTGTTAGAACAGTTTAACTTATCAAGGGAATGGTACGGTCTTAGAGAGTGTGTTCCCCGCCGAACTCCTCTTTCCCAGAATGCCTCTGTGTGCTTCCTTGTGTGCCCTGTTCTCACAGTCTCGTGTTTACACACCGCCGCGCTCCCAGGAGACTGGGGATCCTGTCTAAGTCTGGCATTGTCAGCTTCTCAGCCTGGCAGTCTGGGAGCATGGAGGGGGATTCCACCGTTCCCAGATCAACACCTGCCCAACCCAGCACCTCCTCACTACAACCCAGCACCTCATCACCACAACCCAGCACCTCCTCACCACCAACCCAGCACCTCCCCACCACAACGCAGCACCTCCCCACCACAACGCAGCACCTCCTCACCACCACAACCCAGCACCTCCCCACCACAACCCAGCACCTCCTCACCACCAACCCAGCACCTCCTCACCACCAACCCAGCACCTCCCCACCACAACGCAGCACCTCCCCACCACAACGCAGCACCTCCTCACCACCAACCCAGCACCTCCTCACCACAACCCAGCACCTCCTCACCACAACCCAGCACCTCCTCACCACAACCCAGCACCTCCTCACCACAACCCAGCACCTCCCCACCACAACCCAGCACCTCCTCACCACAATGCAGCACCTCCTCATTACAAACCCAGCACCTCCTCATCACAACCCAGCACCTCCCCACCACAACCCAGCACCTCCTCATCACAACGCAGCACCTCCCCACCACAACGCAGCACCTCCTCACCACCACAACCCAGCACCTCCCCACCACAACCCAGCACCTCCTCATCACAACCCAGCACCTCCTCACCACAACCCAGCACCTCCTCACCACTCACAAACCTGTCTGTCCTGGTGTTCTGGCAACCTGGCTATGAGTGCATGTGTGTGTGCGAGGCTGTAAGTGTGCGCGAGGCTGTAAGTGTGTGTGTGAGAGGCTGTGTGACTGTGTAAGGCTGTGAGTGGGTGTGTGTGAGAAACACACAAAGGAGTCAGACAGAGCCTTCACCCAGCCTGACTCTGAGGGGTGGAGTCATCTCACCTGTCTGAGACTGTTTGATCTTGGGGCTGAGGGAGTGGGGGGGGAGTGGGGAGTGTAGTGGGGTTGTGGGGTAGTTAGAGATGGGAGGGGGGATAGGGGGTTAATAGGAGGGTGTGAGTGGTGGGTTTGAGTGGGTGAGTGTGAGGGGCTTCAGGGAGAATGAGGACAGGTGAGGGGGTGAGGGGGTGTGAGGAGAGAGGCCCTCTCTCGGTAAACATCTAGAGGACCAGGGGAAGGCTGGGCAGCACTCTAGCCCTCATCTTTATCTCTGTCTGAGCCTGAGGAGAGAACTGATCTCTGATCCTGCCTCAGAATACACACACACACACACACACACAGACACACAGACACACAGACAGACACACATCACAGTGATTGGGCCTATAATCTCGGGTGTGAAAATGGCGTATGAAGAATGGGAGACAGACGTCACTCGCATTCAGAATCAGAGCAATGAAAACAGACCATGAATATGAAGGATTTCTCCTGTCAGTCAGGCCAAAGACACTCTTTCATTTCAACAAGCGTAAACACCTGAGGTTTCTCTGACTAATTTGTTGAACATAGTTACAGTTGTCAAGGGGTGAAAGCCGTGCTGTGTGCGGTGTCTCGACTGCAGTGTTTGGGTTGGACGGGCTGCTTCCTGTGCCCTGGGCCTGTTATGGCTGGGCCAGGCCGCCTGTCAATAACTGTCACCCGTGCAGGAGACAGGTCTGCCTGGGCCTGCTGTGTCCTTAACAAAAGTGGGTGTGTGTGTGTGTATGTGTTCTGAGGTAGACTGAGATGGAAGGCAAAGATTCGGAGATGGGCACCTACCTCTGCCAAGCACACACACACACACACACAAATACACAAACGCACACACACACAGCATAGCGTGCCCAGAGACCACAGCTATGGGTGGCACGGAACATAATCACCTTTCTGACTGATGAAGTATGCAAATGACTCACACAAACACAAAGGAACAATTACTGGCTGATTAAAGAGAGCCCTCCTGAGGAGGTGTGAGAGGTGTGTGTGTGTGTGTGTGTGAGAGAGGTGTGTGAGCTGTGTGCTCCAGAGGAGGCACCTGCTCCCTGGGGCTGCCCTAGCGGAAGGCCTCCCGCTCTCCACACTGCTGACAGATATACAACGGCAGAGCATACAGCCTCTTCATGCTCCTCAGCGCCTGCTCGATACAACAATAGCTCCATTGTGTGGCGAACCCAACTGTGTTTTCCCTCTGCGGTCGAGCTAGCAGCCCTGCTGAGTGGCTTCCCTCTAGATCTGTCAGGATGAGGCCTCGTCAGGCTCCGTGAGGGTGGGTTCCAGAGGGTTTGGAGAGAGCAGGACCCAGGCCAGGACCCAGGCCAGGACCCAGGCCAGGACCCAGGCCAGGACCCAGGCCAGGCACCGTCCGAATCCCGTCCATCGCAGGACCAACCGGACAGTATAAAGCTTGCCGACCCCCCCCCCAGGTCCTCCGTGTGTCCTGAGGTCCGCTTCAGGCTGTCTGACTGGGACCTGCTGGCCCCACCCCACGATGCCAGGCTACATCACGGAGAGAATGAACATGAACACATGAATGAATGAACACAAACTAATAACACAACACAGGCTGCTTACCAACCGTATCCCAGACCAGTAACATTTGGGAATGGGATGTGATGTTTTTGCTTTTCGTCAGGAAACTTGGACGTGGGAAAGGATATAGATGTTCTCTAAATGTCATGATTCGCTATGAGTTCAAATCAGTGTGGGCCGCCGGCCTCACACTCCTGAACAGTAGGTGGAGGTAATGCGACTCTTACAGTCATGTTGGTTCCAATCTGCCATTCAAACTGAAAGCAGAAGAAGATTGGATGAGATGATGTTGCCACAAACTCACTGACTAATTTAATCAGAGCAAACTACATGAATATGCTAATTAAGAGCAGCAATTAGGTAGCATAGCAGAGCACTGGGATTTCTTGCAGTTGGCTTCATTCAGTTTACATGAATAAAGATGTAATAGATTGTGACAAAAATGTAATTAGTGAATGTGTGCACAGTCCCCTGATAAAACCATAAAGTCTCTTTGCCTTAATGTTAGTAGCCCAGCCTGCTACAATACTGTTAGCCCAGCCTGCTAGCCCAGCCTGCTAATAGCCCTTTGGCACTTATTTTGGGTTTTTCACAATGTATGCTTCATGTTTGACTACCTGCAATCTTTGGGGATATCTCGTTGTTATGATCAGTGACCTATGCACTTTTGTAAAGCTCTCTCTTGGAAGTCGCTTTGGATAAAAGCGTCTGCTAAATGAATAAATGTAAATGTAATGTAACTAGCCCAGACTGCTTCTAAGGTGTTTTAGTGGCTCCAGGGTTACTTCTCCTGATAAATAAGCACAGAAACCACACACACACATACACACACACTTGCTCCCAAACACACCTCCTACTTGCCCCCGCCTCTTTTGGCCACCCACCTCTTCTCTGCTCTCTTGGCCTACACCTCCTCTCTGCCCTCCCCATACCTGATCACTCCCCCTAAGATTTATGGCCTCCTGGCTGTGGCGGCAGGTTATTTCCATTACAACACTGTACCTATCAGTAGGATCAGATCCAAGAGCTGAAGCACACTAACTTTCTGTCTTGTCCCAAAATAGTAGGAGTGTTTGTTCAGGTGAATTCATACCATTGTAGGCTATTTATTTTTTAAATCATTTAATGTCATTGAAATGTAATGTAGGCCTAACAACAGCTTTGCTCCAGACAACTCCGAGCTGATATGAATACATGTTAGTATTCTTTTGGTCGTTACAAACTTGCTTTTGGCGTCAGGAGAGCCAAAGACTCTTCCTCTCCAACTGTCGTGCGTGTCTTTCAGCGCGGTAGCGCGGCGATGTCTGAGCCCTTGATGTCGGCTCTGTGTTGTTTTCGAGCCGTCGGCTCGGGGTTCATCACTTCCCCCCTTCCCGACACAAGCAGACAAAAGTGTCACTGAGGTGTCATTATCGCTGCGCGAGCGAAAGAGTGAAGTTGCTTGATTGTTTCAAAACATCTTATCCTTCAGACGCTGCCTGGAAGAATACCCGCTCATTTATATCAAATCGTCTGGTTTACGCTGCATTAAGAGGTGGGGTTTTATGGTGGAACGTTATTAAACTAACGTTTATTAAACTAACGTTTCTGAATCTGTAGTAATTTGAAATGACCAGTCAATCTGAAATCAACCCATGACACCGGCACTCATCGTGCAGTTGATAAAATCTAGACAAGATAAAACCGTGAATATTTATAGGTGTAAGGTGAATTGACAGGTGTTTGGCCACTGCAACCAGCCCAACACGTTCAGTTCCTAGAGTTATTGAAGCACATGCGTCAAACTATTTGCCTACAACCGCAAGCAACAACTAGAGAGCATACAATTTCTGGGGAAATTGTGAGGGTGTGCCTGCATATTTTCAAGCAGTTAGCCTACTCATAGTCTATTGCATAATAATTCATTAAGAACACCCTTGGAAAGAAGCTACTGTTATCACTGGAAATATTTCAGATGGAATCGCGATTCAAACAGTAGCTCCATGTCTGCTAACTTATGACATGTCCCCAAAAACGTAAGTAAGCTTGACATTTATTTAGTGGAAAATCGCTCATGCATAAAAAGCTCAATAGCGATCATTGTCAGTAATAACGCAAAATGCGATATAGCCCTTTATGGAGAAGCTGCCCCCGGTAAATTGTATACTACAGTGTTCGAGTCTTGGTTGCGATCGTTGGTTGAACGTTCCGTTGTACGGTTTAGGCTGAAATTAAATATTGCTTTCATGAACAGATTGACGGCTGTGTCAATGAAGTTCGGGTTAGTAGTCAGACAGTTTCACCTATTGAAATACTTTTGATTTAAGGGAGTGCCGAACATTTTCTGTCGCCGTTTGACTCCCTATACTGTAAACAGCTGTGGATGTTTTTGTTAGCTACACAGTGTCTCGCGTAGGCTACAGCGTTGCAGTACTGGTTTGAAATCACAGGTAATGATTATTTCACCAACAAATCGTTTACTTGTAATCTAATGTCATAATAAATCGTACAACGAAAATGTATTTGTGAGTAATGTTTATTTTAACGATTGAAAACAGATGCAGCCTAGACCGCTGTAGTATGTGTTGACCGGGCAACATAGGCTAATGTCATGATGCTAATGCTTCAGTGAAATAGTAGACTACCGTTTCCGAAAGTCGATGTAGTTCCTCAATAATATTAGCTTATATTGTACATTACACTTAACAATTGTGTTTCATATCAGAAAGTAACATTAGTAAATAGTTATCACCCTGGCCTCTTTGCTTGTGGCGTTTCTGCAGCTGCCTTGCAGTATCGTTAAAGCTATAGTTAGCCTATAGCTATCTCCCAGAAGTTAACAAGCTGCTAAACTAATGTTAGGCTAGAGGTAGTCACGCGTGTTTCGTGACGTTAGTAGCGTCAGTGACTGTGGCTAGCAAGTTAGCCAGGTAAATAAAAGACAAGCAACTCAATGGCTACCAACTTTTGACATGACGTTTTCTAAGTAATCAAAATATTGACGGATGCTAGTGGGGGGCACGATACGATCCTTTCTGTGCTGCAACAGTCTTCTATGCACGTCGTATCTAATGCGTCGTTGCTAACATGTGCCGACGCTGTGACGTAGGCTATTATAACTGAGTAGTCTACCCTTTGCCGACAAAATCAACTTTATGCCACAAAAACGTTGTATGGTCCTAAACTGTGCAACGGAACGTAAATTCTGATACAAGCAACTCAATGGAGACCAAGACGAAACTTTGGACGTCGACGTTTTCTATGTACTCCAAATATTGACCGAGGAGTAGGGGGGCAAAAATAATAATAATAATAATAAATATATATGTGAGATAACAAAGGATGGCCACGTCGATGACGTGGCACACCCAATGAATCAGAACGCGCATTCATTAGGGGTATGATTTGATGGAGCGCAAAAGAAAGATAAAGTATCTTTGGAATCTGGGCATTGACAGATTTATCTGTTGTTGTAATGCAGTGGTGAAACCTCTGCTACGTACGCAGTACTCATATGCTAATCATGGGTATCCATATACTTTCATGTTGTACTTTGTTTACATGTTAAGTATGTTGGTGTATGTTAATTCGTTGTTTGGTGGTAGACATGTTGATTCCTCAACAGATAACATTGCAAGGTGGTTCAGGCTGGCTACAGTGTGTGTGTGTGTGTGTGTGTGTGTGTGTGTGTGTGTGTGTGTGTGTGTGTGTGTGTGTGTGTGTTCTAGCAGGTATGGGTTGGTCCTGTGTTGTGTAACCCAGTCTGTGGTTCAGCAGACAGCTTCATGGTGTAGAAGAGGGGGCACAACAGAACGCAATTAATTTACAGGAGGACAAGCTTTTATACAGGAACAACATGACATCGATTTTTATTGTTATCAACAGACAAATGAATCAATCTTAGGAAAATGTTGATGTTGATGATGATGGTCCTATTCTCTTATAGACGAATAACAAACTACTAATGGAAATATGATTACATAGATTTTCAAATACAGATCAATCTGAGACAGACAGACAGACAAACAGACTGACAAAAACACATAGACACACACACACACGCACACACACACACACACGAGTTGTGTGAGGGGAGGGAGACAGGGGGTAATTTAAAGCTGCATTAGGAGCTTTTATACTGCTGCCATACAGTCAACATTGCCTGTAAAACCTCCTCCTCCACTCCCCCTTCACTCTGTCATTCCTCCCATCTTCCTTTTGATCTGGTCTAATTCCAGGGCTGGCTCAGTCATGCCTGGATCAGGAGAGTGCTTGGTTTCAAAGGGTAATTGACACCTTACCTGTAATTTCATGGTTTCACTCCACCTGCCTTTGATGTCTGAGACTTGGTTGAGTTTGGACGTGGAGAGGAGCGTCGGCGTGTGGATCTGCCGAGCGTTTGAGTGTGTGGTGTTTCCCTACATGGTAATGTCATGGGACTGGGGCTTCTTCAACAGGTGTTCCATGAGCCACAGGAGAGCTTCCCAGTGGTAACATCTGAGCCCATCAGAGCAGCAGGGTCCTGGGTGGCTCCCACAGGCAGAGCCCACCTTGGAAATCCCAGGGTGTTCTCACCTCTCAGGCTGGCTGTGACTGAAGGTGAGGCCAGGCAGCACTGGGAGTGTGCCTGTGTCTGACATGCTTCGACACGCACTCAGATTCCCCCCACGTACTGACTGCGTCTAATGTACGCTCTGCTCTGATAGCTCAGTAGCAGTCATGACTCTATCGGTCCTATATTCCAGGGTGCTGTGTGTTCCAGGGTGCTGTGTGTTCCAGGGTGCTGTGTGTTCCAGGGTGCTGTGTTCCAGGTGCTGTGTGTTCCACGGTGCTGTGTTTGTTCCAAGGTGCTGTGTGTGTTCCAAGGTGCTGTGTTCCAGGGTGCTGTGTGTTCCACGGTGCTGTGTGTGTTCCAAGGTGCTGTGTGTGTTCCAAGGTGCTGTGTGTTCCAAGGTGCTGTGTGTGTTCCAGGGTGCTGTGTGTTCCAGGGTGCTGTGTGTGTGTTCCAAGGTGCAGTGTTCCACGGTACTGTATGTGTTCCAGGGTTCGGTGTTCCAGGGTGCTGTGTGTTCCAGGGTAATGTGTTCCAGGGTTCGGTGTTCCAGGGTGCTGTGTGTTCCAGGGTGCTGTGTGTTCCAGGGTAATGTGTTCCAGGGTTCGGTGTTCCAGGGTGCTGTGTGTTCCAGGGTAATGTGTTCCAGGGAGCTGTGCGTCAGGGTGCTTTGTGTTCCAGGGTGTTGTGTTCCAGGTTGCTGTATTCCAGGGTGCTGTGTGTTCCAGGGTGCTGTCTCTGCTAACACTGCTGGCAGCCACAACACAGCTCTCCTCGCACACCCAGGAAGGCTGTGAGTGATGAGGGGGGGGGGAGTGACAGGAAAATTACATTTGTGCAACCATGAATCATTACAAACATCTCTTTAAAAGGCCCCTCCACTGTAATTACCTCCTCAGCGTCGCCCTATTACGGAGCATTCTATTACAGCGTATTAGTGAGCCTTGGCAAACCTCACACTGATCCACAGATCTGGCTGGGGATGTGTGAAGCTGGGTCGTCGGTTGACCAGCAGTAAAAGTCAGATAGTGGAAGAAAAAAAAAGCTTGTTTCCGACTGAGGGGTGTCTCTTGAGTTGGAACAGACTGACAAAGGGAGCAGTGAGGCTGTGCGGAGAGGATGAGGCCAGGAGCAAGGCTGAGCGGCGCTGCGCTGTGGTGAACTGTGTAGTGGAGGGAACCGTGAATTAATTTAAACATAGCCATCCCAATTTCAGCCCCTCCTGGGTCCTGGGTCCTTGGTTCTGGGTCCTGGTTGTGGTTCCTGGTTCTGGGCACAGCTCCACGTTTCTGTCCAATTTACCAGCTCCGCTCCACAGAAGACGACCCTCCCCTCCCCCCCCTCTCGTTGCTCCCACCCCCTCGTTGCCCTGGCTCAGAGCTGCCAGAGCGTCTCGGATGGCCCTGGGCTGCACCTGGTTCTGCCCCCCCTACGCCGCCCTCTGACCACCCTCCCCAGTTCACACACAAGCCCCCCTGTGGAGACTGGGGGTGTTACAGACAGCGTGGGTCCCACCCCAGAATCTCAGCTGGTCTACAAATCAGAACACATTCCCAGAACACCTCAGGGGACTGCTCCGAGGGTGCTTACAGTGGGGCACGCTGTCCTCTCTCCTCCTCCATCTTCTCCCCTTTCCTTCTCTCTCGTCTCCCCTTTCTTCCTCATCTCTCCTTGTCTCTCCTGCTCTCTCCTATCTCTTCTCTCTCCTCCTCTCTCCTCCACCCTCTCCTCCTCCTCTCTCCTCCTTCCTTCCTCCCTTCTCCTTCTCTCTCCTCCTCCCCCCTCTCTGTCCCTGGCCCCTCTCCAGAGCTAGCTCTTAGTCTATGAGTCCCTCCCCTCCAGATGTGCCTGTGTCCAGGGTCTGTCTGGTCCAATCAGCCGTCATGACCACTGGTTGAGCAGAGGTTCTGGGGTTATCCTTGTGTGTGCGCTGATCCCAGAGTGATGTGGGTGAGTACCTAATGCCCAGTGATGGGGAACCCCCAACCCCCACCCGTCCCCCCACCCCCTCCACCCCACGCCCACCACTGTTCCACCTCCCTCCACCCCCCCACTCATTTGGTGAGATGGGCTTTCCTGGAAGCAGGCTGTCAGGTCTGATGCTCCCTCCCTCCCTCCACTCCCCCTCATGGCCATGCAGGCTGATTCCGCCCTCTGGGTGAACCTGCCCTGGGACCTTGAGCTCCAAGCTGCCTGGATTAAAGACAACAGCCCTGGATGTGGGGCAAGCGCCGCAGCACCGACCCTTAATGAGTGTCTCTATCTGGGGCCCAGGCTGTCTTGATGGGCCTTATGTGGATGGGATATGCTACGGAAGGGTTAGAAGGGGCGGGGGGGCTGGGGAGAGGAGAGACGGGAGGGACAGGGTGGGGGGAGAGGGAGAGGAAAGAGGGGAGGGAGGGGGAAGGGAAACGAGAGGAAGGAGGGGGAGAGGGGAAAAGAGAGACAGGAGGGGGAGCAGGGGAGGGGGGGGGGTGCTATTTTATGAAAATTTCCGGATGTGGAAATCATTTGAAGATGGTTGTCATTACATGGTTTAACACACACAAGACATTTAACATTCTGAACCTTGAACTAAAACTCAAAGTAGGATATGCTTTGTGTTGGGTGTGGCAAGAGAGGAGGAGAGAGCAGAGAGGAAGAGAGGAGGAGAGAGAGCAGAGAGGAAGAGGAGGAGAGAGAGAGTAGATGGGAAGAGAGGAGGAGAGAGAGAGCAGAGAGGAAGAGAGGAGGAGAGAGAGAGCGGACGGGAAGAGAGGAGGAGAGAGAGAGCAGAGAGGAAGAGAGGAGGTAGAGAGAGAGCGACGTGAAGAGAGTATGCGAGCGAGATAGATAGAGCAGAGAGGATAGAGAGGATGAGAGAGAGCGATATCTATCTGCAGATCGTGCTCTAGAGAGATAGCGAGCTCGCATCGTAGCTCTCTGCATCGAGCGCGAGCTCTCTCCTCTCTTCTCGTCCTCTTCTCTCTCTCTCTGCTCCTCTCTTCAGTCTCTCTCTCGTCCTCTCTCTCGCTCTCTTCTCTCTCTCTTCTCTATCATCTAGATAGTGCTAGCGCATACTGTCTAGGAGAGAGAAAGGCTGTGAGCTGGGTGTTATGTGGTGGAAGGTGAGAGGGGAGGCAGACATCCCCGGCTGTCCCCCTCCCCCACAGTGCGAGCGCCCCCCCCAGACCCCCCCACCTCATGCACCTGTTCCCCAGCCCTGTTCCAGCCTGCCCCCTGCTCTCTGCAGCATTCCTGTCAGGATAGAGCTATCTCTCTCTTACACACACACACACACACACACACACACACGCATACACACACATACCTACACACACATTTACACCCACACACACGCACACACACACACACATGCATAACTCTCTGGGGATTTACGGTATTGTTGTTTGGAACAGTGATCATCAGTGGTTTGTGTACTAAGAAGGACAAATCAATCCTAAAATCCTCCTGCCCCCCACCCCCCCCCACCCCCCCCACCCCACAACTCTGATAGATTGACGTAGAGAGGTGGGCGTGTAGCCTATGATGTTCCCATCATGAAACTCGGGTCTGTCTTCCAGGCTGCCAGGCCGTGTGCAGGTACTCCCCAGACAGTCTCCCCCCAGCCGCGTCTCACTCTCGTCTGTCCCGACACGCCACACACGCACGGATCCACTCTCCCTCCACCGTCCCAGCATGCGCTGCGGTGCTCTCTCGCACGTCATCCCCACACGTTCGGAGGGCTCGTCGCTTCGCAGCCGGTTTTCGGCGTGTTTGTTTTTCCGGAGGACTGTTTCGGCAGCGGGGGCAGCACTGAGAACAGCTTCCCCTCTTGTTTCTCGAAAGCACAAAGTCATATTTATCCCAAAGCGAAATCACTGACAGAAAGGTGTTTCAGTTTGTTTTGTTATTCTTAGGGGGTGGTGGGATTGAGTTCACCTCTCCTTGATTCTCCCGCCCCCCGCTCCCCCCCCGCCCCTGCCCCCTCGGGGGTGTCCTGGGACTGGGGTCCAGCACAATAGTAGCCTGTACTCCCCAGTCCCACCCAGCACAATGAGCTGTCCATGCTGATTAGCAGGGCGCGACGTGGCCCTGCAGTGGCGGGGCTAATAGCTTATTACACAGCACAAGTGACAGGATGATCTGGAGAGGTGCCAAGAGCAGCAGGCCCAATTAAAGGAGAACAGAGTCTGAGCTGTGTGGAGGGAGAGGGGGGATAGCGGGGGACGGGTTGGCCGGGGTAGGGAGAGAGCGGTCAGCGTGGTGCTTTTCTAAAACCTTTCGGTTTAATTCCCACTCGGGGGTTGAACACCCTTCGGTTCTAACATGGGAGTACCCCCACAAGCCTTCCAACAGCACCCAAGCACCACAACATGCCCCAAACCAACTCTTGCTGACCCATCTCACACGCTGCGTGCTCGTAGCCAAGCGCTGGCTGCCTTGAAGCCCTGTTTGCTGACTGGAATATCTCGGGGAAACACATTTGAATGTATTGATTTGACACTCACCCTGTCTTCATAAACCCTTTGTGTGAGTGAGGTGTTTGTTTAGTTCCCAGGCAAGGATGATATGAGAGTAGGATAGGAGATGAGGATAGGAAACAAGCGAAGCAGGTTCATGCAGGAGGACGCGAGACCTAGCGCGACTAGCAATCGTCATCACGTGTCAAGGCACACCCTCCTAATAGGGCGGGGTATAAAGCAGGGATCCCGGCTCCTGCGTTGCTAGTGCAACACAGATGCTCTCGGTCTCCTGTGGCCTCCACCTCCCCAAGAACCTCTGGTTCTTCTTTTTCTTTCTCAGGGGGAATGCGGTCGCTGCTCTCTGCCCGGATGTCGAGACGGTGTCTCAGGAGACTGTGTCTCCGTTGGGTGCGGCAGGGAGATGCTGCGAGCACAACCATACGCCAAATCAAATATTACATGATGTATTGTATCATGTGGAATAAAGTATCGGTTAACCAACTACTCAGTCCTCCTTCCTGAACCAGGATAGGAGATGAGAATCGGAGATGAGGATAGGAACCGACAGAGATACAGACAGACAGACAGACAGAAAGTGCTGTCCTGACAGACAGACAGACAGACAGACAGACAGACAGACAGAGAGTGCTGTCCTGACAGACAGACAGACAGAGAGTGCTGTCCTGACAGACAGACAGACAGACAGACAGACAGACAGACAGACAGTGCTGTCCTGACAGACAGACAGACAGACAGACAGAAAGTGCTGTCCTGACAGACAGACAGACAGACAGACAGACAGACAGACAGAAAGTGCTGTCCTGACAGACAGACAGACAGACAGACAGAGAGTGCTATCCTGACAGACAGACAGACAGACAGACAGACAGACAGAGAGTGCTGTCCTGACAGACAGACAGACAGACAGACAGAGAGTGCTGTCCTGACAGACAGACAGACAGAGAGTGCTGTCCTGACAGACAGACAGACAGACAGACAGACAGACAGACAGACAGACAGACAGACAGACAGTGCTGTCCTGACAGACATACAGACAGACAGACAGACAGACAGAGAAGTGCTGTCCTGACAGACAGACAGACAGACAGACAGAAAGTGCTGTCCTGACAGACAGACAGACAGACAGACAGACAGACAGACAGAGTGCTATCCTGACAGACAGACAGACAGACAGACAGACAGACAGACAGACAGACAGACAGACAGAGAGAGAGTGCTGTCCTGACAGACAGACAGACAGACAGACAGACAGACAGACAGAGTGCTGTAGAGAGCTCAGCAGCAGCCCAGGCGGACACCACATGTAACTTCCGTACGACAGCTCCTCCAGGCTGACCAGGAGTCAGGCAGGTGAATGCAGCATCTTCCATGAGACCAACACAAGGGGTTAATGTAATCCATTTCAGAGCCGTGGGCTTTCCTAGCCTGGTCTCTCCCTGCCTCTCCGCCGGTCCGCAGAGTTTCCATTGTGGTCGGTGCAGGTGTGGGACATGCTTTGTTGGTCCTAATCCCCAGGCAGGGAGAGGCTGAGTGTGTTTGCCGTTCCTCTCCAGCAGGCCCCTGCCCGGCCACGGGCGCAGCCGCCACCCCGGAGACGCTCACAGGGTCCGACAGGCGGAAAAATAATGAACAACACCTCAACCTAGGGCTGACCTGGCTCCACATGAGGGGTAAACGAACCACTTCATTGAACCTCGCAGGATCAAAAAAGACTGGAGACCACCCCTCCACCCTTCCACCCCCACGACCCAGACCCCCAGATCCCCTCAACCCCAGACCACCAGACCCAGAGTCCCTCTACCCCAGACCCCTCTACCCCAGACCCCCCGGACCCCCAAACCAAAGATCCCCCTCAACCCCCAGACCCCCATACCCCAGATCAAGATGGGTCCACTGCTCTCTTCTTTCAACTTTTCTCTTGACGTTGTTCATACCCTGTTTTCTCCTCTACTTCCATCTCTCATGGTGAGTTATCGTCCTCCATCATAGATACTCAAAACGGTTCATGCTGAAAACATTATGTTTCATAACTGGATCTTTCTTTTTCTAGATGGGTTTCAAATTTGCCTGGGTGTGTTTCAAATTGTAAATAAGACGTTGCCTGCAGATGTCAGGAAACTTCATACAATAGTCTTCCATTCGAAACCAGTAAAGTGCTTGACAAAGCATTCATCCTTTGAAGTACGGAAGGGTCACATGGTAACTGACAATTTCAAACTGGGTATGAGGTCGTTGTAGAGTCTGGCTGTGTCTACTACCACCGCGCACTTGTGCACTTCGAGCACTTATTTTCAGTGCTTAGGGCGCTTACGCTGAAAAACCCAAATAATTCAGTGCACTGAAAGTACCCGGATGATGCACTACAAACGGTCCAAAAATGAAGTGTCCGACGATGGACACTACTCGCCCTAAACGGGCGCCATCTTGGCTACGTAGCGGAAGAGGAGGAGTCCAGTGACAGAAATACAAGCGGGTTTGTTTCGCGGGTTTAGTTTCTCGGGTGTCGCGAGCAGATTTGCGTGCGTCACTTCCCGCTAAGTGGGTAAGTAAAGTGTTCCAGTTTAGACAGCGCTATTCAGCAACTGAGTGCACTGCAAATGTAAGTGCACTACATTTCAGTGCACTACATTGCAGTGTACTTCGTTGAGTGCGCGGTAGTAGACACAGCCATTGTGTTTTCTTCACAGTCAGCAGATTGAAATATTCAAAGTATTATCGATATATAATTGACCGTAAATACAGTCAAATGAAGCTGTTTTAAACAGCCACCAAAACACCATGCAGTTCTGTGTGAGAAAGCATAGAGATGTCCGATCTGACATCATAGACATGTCAGAACTTCATGTGAAAAATAGGAGAGCGAAACTATTCTGCATCATAAGATGAAACGTGTGACGTGGAACCACATAAACGTTCGGGGGGGTTAGGATGAGCGAGAGGTTTAAAGGGAACAGGAGAGTGAGGATGTGAAGGAGTTAGGCTCCAAATGGCTTATTCCAGGGACATCTTGAGGGGGGGGGAGGTGGGAGGGGGGAGGGGGGCGGGGGGCGGGGGGCGGAAAGGGGAGTTTACTAATGAATAAACTCCTACTTGGCAGCGAGGGGCTGCGAGGGTTCTTCTTGACTGAACTCGGGTCCAGTCGATGAAACAGCCGGGCGTTGTGACGAGCTCTGCAGATGGCACCTGCCTCCTCCTCCCTCCGCGAGCCCCGTCATGACCCCCGGCTCCAGAACTGGGTCGTCAGATTGTTGTGTAGATTAGTCGTCTTCCTCTTGTGACACAAAGGCCAGTGTGACGGAGCGACCCACCAGGCCATTCCAGATGGAGAACCAATCAAGGGGTAACAAGAACAGAGAGCCTCTCAATGTTGCTAATTGATCCATTTTTCAGATCAATGGATTCCGGTGTTCATGCTAATTAGGGCACAATGGTGTGAATTTTATGGAGTGCACAATTACTGGCCAAAGGTTGTAACTGCTGAAGCTTAATTAAGCACTGGTCAGACAAGCTAAAGATATCGAGGAGGAAAAAAATCAATTAATTACTTTTCAATGCAGAGAGAGAGAGAGATGTTATTCAAAAAATAAACGAATAAATAACGATCGCTGTTTTCTTTCCGAAGTCATTTCCATGTCTCGTGCTTTAGAGTGCAGAGTACAGTGAAACACTGTAACCATGGGAATCACTGTGTTTTGTCCAAAACACCGTCAGGACCCCACGGAGAAGGGAACTATCCGGAACTATCTCATGGTAATAAAGACCCTGATTATACACAACCAAATTCTCCCATCGGTTTTTACTAATCCACAACATGGGTGGCAAACATTTTGGAGACTGAGGCGATCTCTAGTTGCATCTCCTCTGAAGGGTTTGGCTTGGCTAGGATCTGGGCCACAGCATCTGAAGAGGCCAGACAATGAGGAGGGATGAGCACGGTCGTCAGGGCCGTCCTATCACAGCTTCGTACACAGGGACAGACTGCGGCACAATACGACTATTGTTTCTTTTTTTTTGGTCACAAGACAGCTCTGTGTTTTCATCTTGAGACTTGGCCCTCCCCCAAAGTCTCCTCTCAGCCATGGTTCTTCTCTACCTTAGACCTTTACATCCTGTCACTAACCCTGCTAGTATTCCACATAGTCCTGACTCCAGTACTGTAAATAACTCTACTCGTATTCAACTAGTCCTGTCTCCAGTACTGTAACTAACCCTGCTAGTATTCTACCTAGTCCTGTCTCCAATCCTGTAACTAACCCTGCTAGTATTCTACCTAGTCCTGTCTCCAGTACTGTAACTAACCTGCTAGTATTCTACCTAGTCCTGTCTCCAGGACTGTAAATAACCCTGCTAGTATTCTACCTAGTCCTGTCTCCAGGACTGTAAATAACCCTGCTAGTATTCTACCTAGTCCTGTCTCCAGTTCTGTAACTGACCCTGCTAGTATTCTACCTAGTCCTGTCTCCAGTTCTGTAACAGGTCTGGTCTCTGGTTTTTACACATCCCGTGTTTTCAGGAAGACCCACCAGAGCTGAACACCAGAGGGTCCAGGGAGACCCCCCCCCACCCCCTCCCAGATTGGAGTAACAGCCGAGCCAGGTCCACAGTGCTTGTCACTGACATAGTTCTACACACATCTCAAGCAGCATGATGAATCTGCTTCATGAAGGTTTCGATCACCCATGTAGCTTCTCTCTCTCTCAGAGATACAGAGAACTTCTTCTCTGAGGATTGAGGTCGGCTGTAGGTGCTGATCTGTTGGCGTCTGGGAAGCCCTCCATACAATGCTTGTAAAAAGGGCGCTACATATACAATTTGAATTATTATAATTATAATGTTATAATTTGGTTTGATATAATTTACGGCAGTATTCTCTAGTCACCATCATATACTTTGCATGACATGAAATGTCTCAATTTAAACAATACATTAATTTTGAGAAAATATTTTTCATACATAGTTTTTTTAAAGACCAGGGAGTACAGAAATAGACATCCTGTGCATTTTATATGGAAAAAAAGCACCTCCAAATAGAGTAGAACCACGTCAAGTTTATTAATGATGACAGACACATTTGATGTCGAATTTTGATAAGATAAAACTATAAAATTATAAATATACACAACATGTGCAATGGTTGTCACATTGAACCCTAACATCTGTGATTGTCTTTATAAACGCCGTGCGTATGATACTGGTGACCGTGCTCGACCGCGTGGCTCTCTGTACCACTGGGATATGTATGTTAATCTATGCAGAGAAAATGTTTGTTAGCATAAATAGCATAAATAGTTGCAAACTAATGTTTATAATTTACAAATGACAAAAAAAGATTTGCAAGTGCATTTACACACATTTGGACCTCAATGGTTTCAGTCTAAATGTTTTTTATAATAAAGATAAAGCCAGACAACCTATAAATCTAACAAGTGTTTGAACAAAGCTCTCTGTTGGCAGTACAGTCTATGGAGTCCAGGCAGGACCAGAGATTCCATCAACAAATTCAACAAACTCTTTCAAGATTAGTTTTAAATGTATTTAGAGACAGACAGTTGGGCCTCTGAATAGGTCAAACATGATTTTCTAATTGTTTGGAAAGATATCCCGTAGTGTTCTCTGAACACCTGTTTGACAGTTCATCTCCAGCTACTCTGTTATAGAGGGGTCGCCAACAACAAATCTCTGTCCAAAATCATTTCTGTCACATAAAGCCTTTTTTCACTGTAAAAAAACAACACACTTTCCTGCTTTGTCAACAGTATTTTACAAAAGGATTTGTAGGAAACAATATTTGGTGCTTGGAAGGACATCCAGTTTACTGAAAGCTTGTAAGAGTATGAGGTGGGTGATGAGTCACCTCGTTGTGGGGCCAGTCTGAGAGGATCAGGAGTCCTTCTCCACCGCCCCCAGACCTGGCTGTGTTCCTTCTCCACCACCCCCCAGACCTGGCTGTGTCCACACCTCCACCACCTCCAGACCTGGCTGCTTCCCTTCTCCACCACCCCCCAGACCTGGCTGCGTCCCACCTCCAGCCCCTACCTGGCTGTTCCCACCTCCACCACCCCCAGACCTGGCTGCGTCCCTTCTCCACCACCCCCAGACCTGGCTGCGTCCCTTCTCCACCACCTCCAACCTGCTGTGTCCACACCTCCACCACCCCCAGACCTGGCTGCATCCCTTCTCCACCACCCCCAGACCTGGCTGCGTCCAGCACCTCCACCACCCCCAGACCTGGCTGCTTCCCTTCTCCACCACCCCCAGACCTGACTGCGTCCACACCTCCACGCCCCTAGACCTGGCTGTGTCCACACCTCCACCACCCCCAGACCTGGCTGCGTCCACACCTCCACCACCCCCAGACCTGGCTGTGTCCCTTCTCCACCACCGCCAGACCTGGCTGCGTCCCTTCTCCACCACCCCCAGACCTGGCTGCGTCCCTTCTCCACAACCCCCAGACCTGGCTGTGTCCACACCTCCACCACCCCCAGACCTGGCTGCATCCAGCACCTCCACCGCCCCCCAGACCTGCCTGTGTCCACACCTCCACCATCCCCACCTGCTGCGTCCCTCTCCACCACCCCCCAGACCTGGCTGCATCCAACCCTCCACCGCCCCCACCCTGTGTCCCACCTCCACCTCCACCACCCCCAGACCTGGCTGGTCCCACTCCACTCCACCCCCCCAGACCTGCTGCGTCCCTCTCCCCGCACCTGCTCATCCGCACCTCCACCGCCCCCAGACCTGACTGCATCCACACCTACACGTCCGTCCCGTCTCGAGGGTAAATCAAACTGTTCACGCTGAAACTGTTGTAGAAATGGCTGTTGAACTGTCCGCTCTGACCCCCCCCAAACGTGTTGTAGTAGACTCCTCTGTTGAAGTGCAAGCTGTCCACGTGCTCTGGGGGTGTGTTGTCCTGGCCGGGGCTGGCCTGGTAAGGGCTGAGGGCCGTAATGTTCCTGCTGGCGAGCTCGTTGACGAGGCCCAGGGAGCCCTGTCTGCTGGGGGCGGCCGAGCCCAGCGCAGACATGCTGCTGAAGAAGTTGTTGAAGCAGGGAGCCATCCCAGGGGGAGAGGAGCCCTTGTGTCCCTCGCTCACCCCCTCCATCTCCGGGGAGGACGGCCCCTGCATCTGGGGGCTGTCCGAAGGCTTGATGCCGCCGGTCGAATGGCCGTCTTCCATCTTTGCCGCGCCGCCGCTGGAGTCTGACCGCCGTTTCCTCTTCCTGCGGAAGTTGCCGTTGTCGAACATCTTCTCACAGTTGGGGTCCAGCGTCCAGTAGTTGCCCTTTCCTTGAAGGGAGACATGGAAACAGCGAATGTTTCAAGAGTCAGAACTTACTGTATGTGCATCTCAGAGAATATTATATATAACATAACAATGTTTTAGATATTTAAAAAAATGATGTAACAATCTCTCATTGTTCATCGTTTTATTCATTGTTAAAGTGATCAAGACTCTTCCAAGACTTTATGTAAAATCAAACTGGTTCTGAAATAGAATAACTGAACCTCGAGCCGAGGCCTGAGAACTCCATAGGAACCTAGAACTCAGCCTCAGGTTCAAGCAGGAACCAAGTGACACTCTGCAAATATACAGGCCAGTGTTTCTGTCATATATCCCGTTCTAGTTTAGCTCAGGCATATATATAGTCATTTTTCATTGTATCATGTATTCCCCTACAGCTCAAATGCATGTCAGAAGTTGAAAAGTAACTTCTACTTTTCAACTACTTTTACTTTCAAATTATGAAATCATGAAAACAAACTTTATTGAGTTTTCTAGCCTATTCGTTCAAAGCTTCAACCACTTTTAGATTCAACCAACGTAGCTGTCGCTTATGCGACATCACACGGGCCTACCTGGGTCGTCCTCGTCTCTTGGCATCTTTTTAAAGCAGTCGTTGAGAGAGAGGTTGTGCCGGATGGAGTTTTGCCACCCAGCCTTGCTCTTCTTATAGAAAGGGAAATTATCAGCAACGTACTGATAATCTGACTTAGGGTCAGCTTCTTTTCATGTGCATTTTGTATGGCCATGGCGATGAGAGCGGAGTAGGAGTAAGGAGGACGCACCAGCTTCAACAACTCCTCCTGGCTTGCTATCGACAACCATCCTAAATCTGGGCCGGCAAATCCAGGTGAATTACTTAGAAATTGTCTCTGGGATCCGTATGACGGCGGGATGAAAGGTGCCGCATTGTTCCCGTGTAGGTAGGACGTGGAGGAGTTCACTCCGGGGCTGTTTAACCAGAGATATGGGTTAGGAGAGGAGGAGTAGTCTCCCAGGCCGTAGCCGGCAGGTCGCTGCGTGCTCTGGAGGCTCTGCTGGTGGTACATGCTGAAGTTGTCGCAGTAGACAGCCATCTCCGGGGCCTCCTGCGCGCCCTTGGAGTGGAGAGCGCCTGCGGTTGGGGAGGTATGGTGCGCCTGCGGATCAATAGAGTGCATTATCCACACGGGGAAACGTCCAGAGGGGTGACACGCTCGCAACAGCAGCAACAAGCAACAAGTGCCAGAGAACAAAGTTGGAGTTTTAATTTTATGAGTCCAAACTTGACAGTCTCACACCCAGGAGGTTGATTTCTATCAGCCAATAAACAGACACGCACTATGAGGAGGTGTGGTCATAACCAAACTTCATTCACGCTCACACGGCGGGACTTTTCCCCAGGGATGTGAGCAATAGACCAGGCACCGCATGTATAGTTTTGATAACTATAGTCAGTATTGGTCATAGCTTACATGATGAAACTTCTGCCGTTTAAAAAACATAATTACAGTGTTATGGTCATGCAATTTAAATGCGTGATCTAATGCAGTTTAAACGTGCTATAAAAATGTGCTACTTCCGAGATTTTGCAATAGCCTACCTGTACATTTATGTATGCCATTAGTGTAAAATGTCATGATGTTATCATCATTTGTTGGCTACAATACAGTTCACTACAAAAGGACCACACTAATAGGCCTGTCAACAAAAAGATTGCAGGCCTAATAATAGCATAGTCTCACATCTGTCTGCCTACTACCAGCCTACCTGTTCGTCTGAATTTATTAATGTATCCAAGCTTCTAATGCTTCTAGTTTTTGCATACATATTTACACATCGCAATACACATACAGTCGACTATTTGCTTTCTTGGGATTGCAAGTATACCTATTTTGCCTGAAGCTCGTATGCATGAAACCATCCAGTGTTCCGTTTTGTTTACGTCAAACACCTGTTCAGCAATCATGTTTAGCTACTGTGTGCAAAACTAATTTATGGGCCTGCTAGCTTGTAACTAAATAAATAATCGAATAAAAGCATGACCTCTTTCACTTTTACAACCAAAGTCCTGGATCCTGCCTACGTCTCATTTATTATCTTCCGATAATAAATGAGAGAAAATAGGCAAGGCTACTCTTGACGTCCTGTTGAAATTACTTTACAAAAACATTCTTTATGTCAAATCTCATATGAATCGCCCTATTAAAAGTCTACATTCAAGTGGCCTAAAACCTTTGAACATACAGGTCTATTTTAACTCAGCGGTTGAATCGATGTAGGCCGGTTGTTCTCAAACCTGGTCCTCAGGGACCCCCCCATGTGCTGGATGTTTTAGATGTTTCCCTGCTCCAACACTCCTGAGTCTAATGAATGGTCTTTACCAGGCTTCTACAGAGCTAGATTACCGCCCAATCATCTGAATCAGGTGTGTTGAAGGGAAACGTCTAAAACATGCAGGACAGTCGGCCCTGAGAACCAGGGCAGCTGGTGTAGGACTCATTTAACTCATCGTTTTAGAGGGCCTCGTTGAAACGAAGCAATCCCACAAGGCACCATGTTTCTGATTGTGTCTCGTGACAGCAGGACAGGTAGACCTGTGCAGGTGTGTTGGGTGCTCATGTGTGGTGCCATAGCGCCACCACGTGGGTGCCTGCTCATGACAAGGGCATCGCCACCTGACCAACCGTAGTGTACAACATTAACCACATGGTGGCGCCAACACCACATATTCTTCTGTCTTATCCTATACTGTCAATGGTCTCAACTCACTCTGCCGTGAAGGCTAAAGTAAAATGCTCTCAATATTCCATTTATAATTTGAAGAACATATTATATCGATATCCAATCCAAATTTAGATACATGAATGCATTGAGTCCTTAAAATGTTTCTAAAACGATTTACAAGGTCTTAAATCTTCCTCTCAAAAATCAGAGTCTTGGGATGGAAGGAGGAAGAGGACATCGTTAAGCAGGACTGCTGGGCTAGAATGACCCCTAGATTGATGGGTTAGGGATAAGGGTTCAAACTAATCCTAGATAGATGGGGTTAGCACCAGGCCTAGATAGACGGCTTAGGGCTAGACCCAGATGGATGGGTTAGGGTTAGGACTAGATAGACGATTTAGAGCTAGAATGACCCTGAGATCGATGGGTTAGGGATCAGAGTTCGAATTAGCCCCTAGATAGCTGGATTCGACCTTGAACGAGTCCTAGACAGGCCACATGTTCTTATCTTGCCTCTGGCCTCCCTCTGTCTCCAGGCCTCAGGGGGAGCGTCGACAGCCCCAGGAGTCTCTCAGTCTGACTGTAATTCTTTAATATGAGGGCTGGCTGGAACGGTAATCCGGCCCCTCCATCTTGCACGGCCTGGTTCTGGTTCCGCAGCTGGGTCAGAGAGAAAAGCCTCTCTCGCTGCACAGAAACATCTCCACAGACCGGAACGAAACATTCAGCAAGGGATGAACGGATATTTCAGCGGTAGGTAAATAATGGGAGGTATTAAGTAGGACCGGCTTCTATCGGCATGCCGATGGATAATCATCTATTTATTTATGGACTTTATTCTTCATTCGTGCACTTTAGAAGAAGAAGAACGTTGCGTTTGGATCCGTCTCCCAGGGATTTCCTGGTGTGTGAAGCTGATGCTTCAGTCTGGGAGCCGCCAGTGTCCTCATCTACTGGGAGATCAGAACAAAGGGGATGGATTATTCATCTGAGGAACGAGAGATCACTATCTGGTTCTGCTGCTTCTCACCCTCACCCTCACCCTCACCGTCACCCTCACCTGGCATCTGGTGTCACTCCCAAAGTCACAACCTCGCTTTCCTACCTGAGCATGCCCTCGCTCTGACAGCACACCTAGTGTGTGTGTGTGTGTGTGTGTGTGTAGGAAACAGAGTACAAAGGGGATATCCTTGAACCTTAATAGGACTTTGCCTCGGGTGTTTCTGTCTGGAATACAGAGAACAGAGCATGGTAGGGGAGAGAGAGAAAGAGAGAGAGAGAGATATAGCATGGGAGAGACTGAGAGCCAACAAGGACCAGACAACTGAGAGAGGAACTGAGAAAAGAGCCGATGAGCACGAGGATAAGAGTTCGATGAGCAGAGACCTAAGCACTCTGCATTCGGACCGAGAGAGAGAGAGAGAGAGAGGAGAGAGAGTAAGCGACGAGAGAGAGATGAGAGAGAGGAGAGACTGTATCGAGCAGAGCAGTAGAAGAGAGAGACGGATGAGGAGGAGGAGATGTAGAGAGGAGAGAGAGAGACGAGATGAGAGAGAGAGGAGCAGACGAGAGTTAGGGGGAGCAGAGAGAGAGAGTTAGCACTAGACGAGAGTTTAGAGTGAGAGCAGCGAGGAGGAGCAGATGGATGAGTCCACGGCAGAGAGCGAGAGAGGAGGAAGAGCGAGAGAGGACGAGAGGAGAGAGGAGAGAGGAGTAGAGAGAAGGATGAGAGAGAGAGAGAGAGGAGAGAGAGAGAGAGAGAGAGAGAGGAGAGAGAGAGACAGAGACAAGACAGGACAGAGACAGAGAAAGAGACGAGACAGAGACAGAGACAGGCCAGAGACCAGAGACAGGAGAGAGAGAGAGATGAGAGAGAGACACGAGATCGTAGAGAGACGAGAGAAGAGAGACGAGAGGAGGAATGACGGAGGCAGAGCGAGACCCCGATACGATAGGAGACACAGCCAGCCCCAGTAGGAGAAAGTGCTTACGATGGATGAAGACTCTGCATAAGAAACCCAAGAGATGACGAGGAGAAGAGGACTAAGATGAAAGAGAGAAGAGAGGAAAGGGAAAATGAGAAAGGGAAAGAGAGAGAGAGACGAGAGAGTAGAGTAGCCCGCGAAGAAGGAACCTGGCAAGGAAGGAATGGAATAGGAAGGAGGACACGGAAGCGGAGCGGGCATCCTTTCTCTGCTCCTTCCACGCGATACGGAAGGAGTCGAGGACATGGATCAACACCCTTAGGACAAAGAACAAATAGATCACCGACCTAAAGGAGTGTGATGAGGAAACGAAGACAACGGCTTGATCAGGAAGGGACGGAAGGAAGGAAGGAGGACCAAGAAGGAGAGAAAGTAGAGAGGGGGGAGTAGAAGCGGAGGAAGGGGTGGCAACATGGGGGAGGAGGAAGGGGGTGGAACGGAGGTGAAGGAAGGAGAGCGGAGAAAGGACGGAGAGGGAGAAAGGAAGGGATTTATATCAGGTATTTTTAAACGCTGCGTCAGGCAGAAATACAGGCAAGCAATTTCATATGTCAAATGAATAAAAACCTTGAAAACCCAGAATCAAGCATTGAAGAAAACACTTCTCCGACGCCTCCTCGTGATGAACAGGTTTGTGAAGAAGGTTTATGAAGGGAAGAGGGAACACAGAGACATGTGTTCGAAATGTGTTCTAACCTGGTGACACGCAGGCAATCATACTTACATAAATCAGCATGTGCTGCGTTATTCTGTGTTGTGACACACATGTGACGCACACATAGACAAGCCCACACAAATACACGTACGCCACACAACACACACAAACACAACACACACACACAAAAAAAGGCATACACTTAAACACTCACACACAGGGGAAACTTGTCCGTTGCATTTCTTAGGTGGTGCGGTTGTGTGGCAGGGTGTGTGTGACGAAGTGGGCTGATTTACTGCAGAGACCGTTTGTCCCAGACACACACAGACCCCAATTCAATCAACTGGACGGTGTATAGATACATCTTTACACCAGCCCTCTGAAAGCAGCTATGTTGGACTGGATGAGCTTTATGCAGAAATACACACATGTACCAACACACACACACACTCATATAACATACCACACAACACACATGCCTAAAACATACACGCATCACACCACACACACACAAACATAGACTGCCTTAGCAAGCCACTACTGAGCTGTATGACAGGGCAGCCTGGGCAAGGAGGGGGGCAAGGCGGCCACCCCCCCCCCCCCCCCCCACCCCCCCCCCCCCCCCCCCCCCCCCCCCCCCCCCCCCCCCCCCCTGGGGGAAGCAGAGGAGGGGATCGAGAGGGAGGCAAAAGAGGAAAGAGGGGGGCCGGTTGGGGGGGGGGGGGGCAGGGTAA